>JAKWBJ010000523.1:0-600000 GCA_023159175.1 Wohlfahrtia magnifica
TAAATTTGCAATAAATCTCAACGTTTCTCAAGCGTAAATCAACTCATTTCTTTCAGTGGAGATAATATACTGAATTTTGTGACCGAATAGAATGATATAAGTTTGCCAGATTCGAAATAACCGGTGGTTCAAATTTCTATCGGTTCTAATTTATGCCGATAGATAGATAGATGGCCCACTCGATAGATTTTAATACAATGAAAATAGCTTTAAAGATTTAGGTAAAGATTTGAAACCCTAATACTAGTCGAATGCTTCATAATCGACCAAAGGGAATACCACAATACTTTTTATCAATAAACACTCAAAAACAGCCATTTTGTTCTTTTAAGTCTGTAACTTGTTTTTGACTAATTTATAGCTTCTAAATAATTTATAGCTTCTAGATAATGAAATTAGTTCTTGTCTATAACCCTAACTTTTTAAGCTGCAATATACCCTGTTTTGCCTCAAAAGTGTCGTACAAAGTGTTCATATAAAGAAAGATAAAAATAAGGCTTACCGAATATACTGTTCACAAATTACTACCTTCATTACAAAGGTTCTACGTAGCTACTGCAAGTTAAAATAATATTAAATTGTACATTTTCACTTACAATTATGTCTGGAATGTTTAATCTGTAGTCATTCGCGTTGTGTACTCCAATAATAGCCAGCCATCATATTGTAACGTTTTAACCTTTTTTAAACGTTTGAATTCTTTTTAACTGCGTCAAAAATAAAATAAAACATGCTGTTGTTTTTTTATAGATTTTTATTCCTTATTTTATTTCTATACAGTTTATCTTAATACAGCAACTTATTTATCTTGCACTTAGTATTTTTTTATACAGCGCTTTTATTTACGCCGCCTAAACACGACTTTACTTAAAACCAAATTACCTACAGTATAGAAAGTTCCCGAAATATCTCAAATGCTCTCATGTCCTCTATTTTGTATTCCTTAATTTTAAAGATATGAAATTGTTTTACCCAAAGAATGTCGAATTGGCAATGCCGTCAAAAACACAAATCGGTACGGCAATACCATCAAATACACAAATCAGTACGGCAATACCAGGGTAACACATTATTAACACATTTTACAAATCAATAGACAAAAATCTCACAATATAGTTCATGATGTGGTGTATTTTCTTTGTAGGCATTTTTATTTTCATAGCAATCTGTACATCCCATTTACTTTGACAACATGCCACTTTTACCTTCAAATATTGCTGAATCACTCAACCTAACTGCATCAAAATTTTGCGGGAAGTTAGCAAGATTGCTATGTAAAAAATGCAATTTAGTGCTCATGCTGCAACCAAACATTAAGAAGCTTTCCAAGAGTTGCTGAAAAATTACTGGTGTGTTGTCAATATTTGTAAAATTTTATATTTTACGTTTTAAAATAGGAAAGATTTGTATTGGAAAAATTCTCTGAGTAAAAGAGTGGTTACATTCACATACGACGAAGACAAAACTTGACGTGGTAGAAGAAAACGAATTACATTTTTGGCTATTTTACAATACATCATATGAAAAGTATAGTCAAAAATTTATTTTAATAGATTTTAGTGGTAAAATTTGCCATTAATATCATACAAGGCAAGCAGTTGGTCACCCGAATGAATAGACTGGAAGCTGCTTTCCTGAGTACACTAGAAACCTAAGACTTTATATATTTCTTCTTTTTTTCAATGCTGTCTTGGTCAACCCAAATTGTTTATCAGATACACACAAAATTACAATTTATTTAATATTAGAGAAATATAATTAAATATTGGCCAATTGCATAATAATTGGGCTAAGTTAAGGAACTAAGGTTCTATAAAGCCATTCGGATGACTACAATCAGTATGGAGAAGCTAAAAGGAGAAGTATAGATTGCTCAATTCTGTTAACTGAGAGTGAAAACTGGCAAATACCATTACGCATAAGCAGCAATCATTCATCAATAAGAGCCTGAAAACTATGCTCAGGAACAAGCAGTTCCGCTGAGTGAGTTTTTTTTTTTTTTTTTGTTCAGTTGGTACATCTGCTGTTGATGTTTCCGCTAAATTTTAGCATCATAACATGACATTTGCAAAAGCTACGTAGCCAAGAGAGTACATCTAAATATCTCCATGTGTGTTGGCGATTTTTTACAATTTCGACCGTGCTGATGTCGTAAAGGTCACATGATTTGCGAGGCTGAATCCGATCCAACATTCATCAAAAGAATCATAAGTGGAGTCGATACGTATATTTATGAGTACGACACGAAGTCCCGACATCAGGCAAGTGAATGACGTTCACCAAATGATCCGAGACCAAAAAAAGTCCTTTTCAGTCAAAAGAGAAAGCAATGCTAACAGTTTTCATAGATTACAACGGTGTAGTGCATAGTGAATTTTTGCCAATAAGCCAGACAGTAAACGAAGAGCATTATATGGGCGTTATGGGGCATTTGCGTGAAGCAATTCGCCAAATTGTGGACAGAAAACTTATAGATTTTGCACCATTATAACGCACCGTCGCACAATGCCATCATTAGTCCAAATTTTTTTACGAAAAATGAAAGAAATACCATCCAACAACCACCAAATTCACCAGAATTGGCTCCCTGTGACTTCTTTCTGTTCAATCAAGTTAAAAAAACCGTTACGGGGAACGCGTTTCAGCAGCCGTTTTTAAAATTGTAAAAAATCGCCAACACACATAGAGATAGATGTACTCTTGGTTACATAGCTTTTGCAAATGTCAAGCTATGACTAAGATTTAGCGGTAATATCAACAACAGATGTACAAATTTAACAAAAAATAAAAAAAAAATCGAAGCGATGGAACCGCCACACGGGGGTTATTCGAACCCCTTTTTGATTAAGGTAGTATGTACATATTTTGCTTTAAGCACTAAGTTTCCATTATTAAACATCTTCTTAATAAATATAAAGTATAAATTTCTTTTTCTAATTTAGTTATACGCAAAGTCTGAATAAACGGTTTAGCAACTTTAGAAATTAATAACATTTTAGCACTTAAAATCTTATTAACTTTTAAGCAGCACCTTAGCACAGTAGACTGTGCACGAAATTGGCAACATACTAAAGCCAACTATGTTGCCGTCAAATATGTGAGTGTTTGTTTTTTTTTTATTAAAATGTATCGAGAACTTTTATCTTGTTGTATACCTTAGGGATATTAGCTTTCTAAAGAAATCTGAAAAGTAACTAAAAAGAAAATTTCTTTTTTTTCTTCTCCTTTTTAGCTGCACTCGTTTTGTATGTGTCTTGTTAAATTAACTGGTGCATACCACCATTGCCGCCACTACCTACCTACCGCTATGGGAATACATTTTCATTTTCATTTTAATTTTTCTTTTTTTTCGTTTCTAACATTTAAACGTTTGTGTGCTTCAAAATATGTACGCTGTTAAATCAAAACTTTTTAATTAAAGATTTTTTTCTTGCAACATATAAATCGTTATATTCCACTTATCGTCATCGTCATTATCACCATTATTTACTTTTTCTTCATTATCACCATATCTTATCGTCATCAGCAAATAATATCTTAAATTTGCTATTTGGTTTTAGCCCCCTTAGAGAGAGAGAGAAAGAGAGAGAGAGAGAGAGAGAGAGAGAGAGAAAGAGAAAGAGGTTGTAAAGTAGAAATTGTGTATATTATGCAAAGATAAATTAACAAACAGCCTTGGCTTGTTATAAATATAAAAGTCAATTTTAAATGAATTATAGATTAATTTAACATCAACAGCAAGCATTAAAGGTGGCAGCAGCATTAGCAGCAGTAGCACTGGCATCTTGCATTATATATTTTTATACTTGTTCATGTGTTTAATGTGTATTTTAAGAAAGATTTAATTTAGTTTTTATTAAATGTCATTAAGGTTAAACACTTAATTCATCAAATAGTTTCAAGCTGTTTCTAAACTATTAGATTGTAATTAGAAAATTAATATTTTAATGATTTCAAGATATTGATTAACATAAATTGAGGTGTTATTGAAAAAAAAAGATAATCATTGTTTAATTTGAGCAGAGTACAAAACTATATTAAAAGATCACGCTAATATAGCATTTCAAACATTGTCCGGCAAAGAGCAGCTCTTTTATTCTCTTTTCACATGTACATATGTCTCACATGCATAGGAACAAAATAAGCAAAAAATAATTAAGTAAACTAAAGAGAAAACAAATGGAAAAAAACACTGCAAAATGGCTTGAGTGAGAGCTCTCAAATTACTACCACAGTTATAAAATACATTAATATTAGTTTGCCGGACAATGATTTAAAAACACTCATTTATCTCTCAATGAATACCTTGCCATCAGACTCATCTTCTCAACTCAGAATTTTTAAAATACATGAAATAAAAAGATCTATTGGTGCGGCGTCAAATCTTGATTGGTACTTGAAATGTTCAATTCTTGATAACGATGACGAACGAACCAGTTTCACGAATTTTAGCAATAAACTTGCGTATACCGAGTACTGTTAGTCCTTCTCAGTGACCAAGTTTTGTATGACAATTTCGTGCAATATCCGACAAACTGTTTTTATTTGCAGATAAATTTTCAATAAATCCCAAAACTGCTCAAGCGTAAATCGATTCATTTCGTTCATTGGATATAATATTTTGAATTTTGGGACGGAACGGTATGACATATGTATTGCCAGATACGAAATAATCGCTGTTTCAAATTTAAACCGATAGATGGCCCACCCTATATTTTGCAAAAATTATTAATAACTGTAAACTTTAATTTTTTTTTTGAGTTGGGAAATATGTTCATGCGTTAGAAGCGTTGCTTTTGAAGAAGGAAGATGACCAAATAATATGAACAGTGATTGATTAACAATCATCATCATTCAATGGGATTTTTTGAAAAGTAAAATAAGGCTTACCGGAAACCAATTGGTTCTTAATAGATATAAGGGATGAGAGATTGTGTCTATAAATAAATATGAGAAGCAAAAGGAAAGAGTAACTCTACTAGATGAGAGTACAGCTTAATCTTAATCGCAAAAAGATTGGGTCATTAGAAAATGCTCGAAAAGAAGGCCATAATGAACAACGTGATCTTCATAGCCCAGTCACACCACATGAAAGAGACTATTCGACTGAAAAGACTACTTTACTGCAACGTCTGCCGCCATATCGCAAAAGTCGTTAAACCCGCACTCCAAAGGCTCGAATGAAAAGTTGTGCCGTTGGATTAGCATATCTTGAGCTTCCTGTCGAATCATAAAAGAGGTGTTAACTTCGACATTGAAGAGGAGCTAAGCATTGCGGTAAAGTAAAAAAAAAAATACGAATCTTAGGCAGAGGATAACATTGATCCATATGGGTTTTGTAACTAATATAGTGCATTTATTAATTAATGTCTTTTATAATAAAATGTATTTGTAAATAAACCAGTTTTTTCTTTGAAGCCTAATATAGACTTTCTTATTTCTGTAATTTCAGGCTAGAATAACATAACCGGGCCTGATAGGATTGCATTTTTATTTTCCCCTAACACTAGAACAAATAGTAAATGCAAATGCAAACTAGTATGGTAGAATGAAATTTAAACAAAAAGTCGAAAGATATTTAGAGATTCACTTTGCGCTCCTACATTTCTATCTTCCTTTATCCCGATAAAATTAAAATTTGCACGGTTTGTTTGATGCACGTTTTGGTAGCCCTATTATTTTTGTAACACAATTTCAAGTGCTCTTCGCTTCAACGATACTATGGCACGTAGGCCATTTACGTAACGACTTTTCGAATTTGTTAATCTTTTAACAAAAAATTTTTACCTGATTATCGATTTGAGATCAGGATATGTGTGGAAAATCCAACTATACTTTGAAAAATTTAAAAATTTGTGGCCCGAAAAGGGAGACTTTTTATCTTTTAAATAATACAAATAGTTTGTTAAATGAAAGTTCGAAAGAATTAAACATTTATTTTTCTAAAATTGTTTATTTTCAAAATATTTTATATAAACACATCAACATTTTGCTTTTAATGAAACTTTTACATTGATTTCATTGTGCAGCATCTACAAGCGTTGCATCATAAAAGTCATCTACTAGTAAGCGATGGGCAAAGTACAACTACAAATCTAAGTACAATATTAAGGGGATCCATCTACCCTATATAGACTTCGTTAAGGCTACAGAATCCTGAACCACCATACAATATGGAGCATTCATGTTTACATGATATTAAAGTACGTATTTATACTGAGTGAAACAGAGATATTTGATGGCGTTTAATCGAAAACTCAAGAGCCTACAATTTGCAGACGATACTTGCCTCTTATCTCATAAACAGCGTCATATGTCGTGTAAAATGACAAATATGTCGTGTAAAATGACAAATGCTTGTACTAATAATGGTGACGCAATAAAAAACACTGAACATTAGCGAATTTCAAATAAAGGGTAGAGTGTAATAATTTTGGTATCTTGGTAGCATTCTGACCCATAAGGGTGGGCGAAGTAATGATGTAGCTTAAGAATTTCGGGGGTTAAACGGACTTTCGGGATTAGATTTCATGTGGGAAAATCTCCTATCTCGAAACGAAGATCATCTCTTGCGTCTAATTGGCTTTTCTGGTTGTATAATACAACACTACCTGACATAAAAGTCATCTACGAATTCGTTAACCGCTGGAAACGAAGGGTTCTCGACAATTTTTGATCGAGTATTATAACTTATAACATATAGCCTCAGTCAACCATTGTAACAATTATCGCAATATTTAAATGTACTGGTTAGAGTGCACGTATACAATACAAGCGGCCCAGTTTCGAATCCCCAGCAGATGACATGACGAAAAAATACAATTGCTGTTTCGAGTGCTTAATAAACTTCAACCGTCTCCAGACAAATTCATCTAAAATAAGCCTCCATGAACTTCCAGTTCCGATTTGAGTTTTTTTTTTCTTAATTTGGTACACCTGTTGCGTCATAGCTTGATATTTGCAACATCTACGTAGCCAAGTGTGTATCTTTATCTATATCAGTTGGCGATTTTTTGCAATTTTAGAAGTGGATTTAAATTTGCAACAACGAACTTCTATTAAATTTTGCGTAAAAAACGGATTTAATGGTGCGCGAGCATCGAAAAAGTGTTTCGGTAACAATTCTCTGAAGAAAACGGTCGTTTACCAATGGCACGATTAGCTTAAAACTGATCGTGAGTCAATCGAAGATGATTAATGCAGTGGCAGACCATCGACATAGAAAACCGACGAAAACAATAATAAAGTAAAAGAAGTGTTGGTCAATAATCTCAGATTAACCATCGGAGAGATAGCGTAGGACTTGAACATTGCCTATATATCCGTCCAAGAAATTTGGTCGAGACATTTAGGTACCAAAAGACCTCAATTTCATGCAAAAAAGAGACCGTGTTGAGGTCGCAAAAGTCATGATCTAATCCCACATTCATCAAGAGGATTATTGCTGGAGACGAGACGTGAGTTTATGATTACGACACGTAATCCCGACATCAAGCAAATGAATGGCATTCACCAAACGAAGCGAGACCATAAAAACAACGTCGGTTTCAGTAAACAAAAGAAGGCAATGCTCAAAGTTTTCATGAATATCAACGATGTAGTGCATCACGATTTTTGCCAGAAGGCCAGACAGTAAACAAAGCAATTCGAGAGACCAGAATAGTGGGCAGAAAACTCGTGGATTTTGCACCATGATAACACACCGTCGCACAGTGCCATCATTATTTGAAATTTGTTGACGAACAATGCAACAAATACCATCCAACAGCCACCGAATTCTTCTGATTTGAGTCCCTGTGACTTCTTTCTATTCAATCGAGATAAAAACCATTACGGGGAACGCGTTTCAGCAGCCGAGAGGAAGGTATGGAAAAATCGCAGGAAGCACTGATGAACCTACCGGAAACCGAATATAAAAAATGATTGGAGAATCGATCAAGCGCTGGAATAAGTGTGTTGCTGTCGATGGGGATTTTTTTGAAGGGAACAATATAGATTTAGATGAAAAAACTTGTATTTTTAATTTTCTGAAGAAATTCCTGAAACTTTTTGATCAAGGTTTTAACACATCTTTTATCAAACCGAAATGAATAAAAAAGATTTGTTGCTACTTATATATTATATTTGTCGATATTAAGTTTTTGTTCTCTTATAGATTAAATGATCTTATCCAGCTTAAAGATCAGACGCTGACTATATTAGAGACTAGGTCTAGTGTTAAATAAACACATATATTAATAATTACAATGTAAGTATACTTTGATTACAAGTTCGACAGAAAAAACCTCGTGGGGTAGTAGTCAAAATGGTTCGTATACGTAATATTTTTCTTTTGTATTGAAAAGTTTTTTGTTAATCATACGCGTGAGATGATGCATTCATTAAGATATTTACGTTGTAATTGTGTTCTACGTACTAGGAAGTTAATTAAAAATTCAAATACATTTTCCTATTCTGAAATGGAAAAAAAATTAAAAATAATAATAATAATTATTTTCATTTATTTAAATTGAATTTTAATCAATTTAAACATTAAAAATTAAATTTAAATCAAATTACTCAAGACCAGAAGAGGAAACCTTGTAATTTTGCCAAAAAATTCAATACAACAATGCATACACATATATATTTGATTAGTTTGCTATGGTCCCTCGTGCTTTAACCACAACATACATCCAATTGTCATTTGCAAATTTATTCAATAAATCACTGTGACATAAACATACAAATACAATTGAAGGAACATACAAGCAATATATATACGCGCGTTTAAAACCAACCAATGGTGTACCAAATACAAAAAGGGGAAAAACATATTAATTTCCAACATCATTATTATCGATATCATCGTAAAATGATGGACAGTTTTGAAAGAAAAAAAAAATAAATTTTCTTTTTTTAGTTGATTTCATTCTACATTCAGAACATTTGAAGGGTGAATATCATCATATATGGTGAATAGTTTATGATGTGGTTAAATATTGTAGAAAAAAAAATTTTTTTGTCATGCATAGCCAATTTGAAGTGGTATGGGAAAATGTATTGGGTTTTAAGAAAAACGAATAGAGGAAAAGTGAAACATTACCAACAAAAGTACACCCGAAACGGGTCTTGTGTCAATGAGCGTCATTATGTGGTTTTGTCATTTTTGACAATATTTTATATCCTACAATAACAGTACTTGAATAGTTGTTAGTTATTCCAATATGAGAGTTGTTTGAGATGTCCTTTCATGGAATGTAGATGTATGAGCGTGTTGATATATAATAGGAAATAACGTTACTTTAGCATATGACTTTCCTATGGTAGAGAATGTATTTATTGTATATATGTGGTTGAAATAATCATGTAAAACAACTGATGATATCATTAAACCATTAAATTGAAAAAAGATTAATAGCTCTAAAAGTTCTTCCGAAATAACTCTTTACTATACGGTAAATATTGGAAAATAAGAAAATAATTCCGTTTATTAGCAAGCATTCAAATTCTGATTAGTTACACGACTTAACTTGACAGTTAGGAAAAAAGACAGCATTGAACTGTATTAGCACTTGAAAAACGTTTGTGCCATTTTCATTTTTGACTGCCAATATTTTTTTTATTAATGATTTTGCTGAATGGATATTAGATGACTTTAACTCATTCGTCAACACTAAAAAATTTCGTAAAGGTGCATAGTATAATTTTTATTTTTAAATTCGGTGTTTTTTCCGAAATTTGATTAAAAGTATTTTGCAAGATAAGATAATATGAAAAAAGCATAGGAATCAGTTAATCAACGCCTTAACAAGTAATATTTTTTTATTTATTAATTTATTTCATTTTGAAGAAACAGTACAACAAGACCTATGTGCCCTACATTACTGTACTGAGTAGATAAAGAAAGTATTCTCAAATGTATAACATATATATACACTTTGTAGAATTGACTAACAAAACATTAAAAATATTAAATAGATTAACATAAAGGGAACAATAGAAACGTCTCTCAGATAAGAGTCTGCTATATCGCATAGCATTTATCTTGTTTCTCTATTGGATCTAGAGAAATCAATTTTCTTAAACAAATATTCCGGCTGTCGGGTGTAGTATGAGAACTCGATAATATAACATATTGTCAAATGACAATTTATAAATAAGCCTTGTCTACATATCTGACATTGTTGTTAAAAGTTACGTTCATCCTTTGTCCGTTAACTGAAACCAATCCAGCAAATATTTCACAACTACACATCAATGTTGGCAATGTATTAGTCTTTGTCAGAAGAAGTCGTATTCTAAATGGAGTATGGAATGGTTTTTTCTAAAGATTTCTTGGTACAGTGTGAGTTTTTCCAGATATTGCATTTGCGTAATCAATCGAGTTGTTTGTCCAAGATTTTTGGCCTAGTCAGTAAATTTAATATTTGAGTCCCCAACAAGTAACGGTGGTAAAGGAGAATTGCTTCCGTTAGCTTTCTTGCTGATCATAATATATTTAGATTTACTCGCATATATGTTAAGACCATTTACTGAAGTCCATTAACATTTGTAGATTACAATGATCAATCTGCAATGGTAAGGCATTTGAATATATTGCATATAATAATGGTCCTGGGATTGAGCCCTGTAATACTTTTCTGCTTATCGCGCAAATGCTTGATTTTTAATGGCCAATGTGAACTGACTGATATCTGTTGCATAATTATGATGAAAAGTGTTTCATTGCGGTCACTGAAAAGTTAAACATATTTCTTAACTTAAGGTACAGAATAATGTGATAAACAGTAATATATGTCTTTAAGTAATCAAACAGAACCAAAATCAGATCATATTTTTGTCCAACTTCGATCTTAATACTTCAGAAATATTAATTAAAGTTGTGACGCAGCTGAAGTAGACTGCTTGTCTATTAACAACTTGTTTACACATAAATTTCGACACATCTGTGTATGTAATAATCTCTTGAATACTTTGGATAGGTACGGAAGTTTCACAATGGGTCTATAATTTTTATCTATCTTCGGAACTATTTTTTACATTTGCCATATCGAAGCTTATTCAGATGACGTGATTATAGTGTTGAAGAGGTAAAATATATGGTTTAAAATATATTTTAAAATTTTAATTTTTCATATTTCATTTCCAACAGACTCAGACTTAATGCTTTGGAAAGCTCCTAAAATATCCTCATGCATAACGTCATAAATTCAAGACCCGATGACTGTTGATTAACATCCTCATAAAAGCTAATATCAGCAGTTTGCATCGCTAACATATTTAGTTACATTGTTTCTACCAATAACACCCATGTTGCGAATTTCATTTCATTTTCTTCTAGAATATATAGCAGAGTTAAATATGTTCTTATAATCTTTACACTACTCCATTTTTATCTTGGCCTTGACTTTTTACCTACAAAAATTTTAGACGAATGTCTTAGATCAGTAGTTCTAAGCCTTTTTCATCATTTGTATGCACAATTCTTTCACTAATTGGCCGCTTAATTTCGTCTGTGAACCAGAGCTTTTTCAATCGCTTTATGTTTTTCGTCCTTATAGTTACATATTTTCCATATAAGTATTGAATATTGTCATGCAGAAAATTTTTCTGTTCGTCTATAGATGGCTACACAATATGTTATTTTGTGGTAAAGTCATCAGATAAGCTTATACTGATGTCAAATCTATGTTTGTAAAATCCTCTTCCGTTCTTATTTCAAAAACATTCGAAAGGACAATTAAATCATCATGAAACGACGGAGGCAGAGAGATGTTCATAACGCAATATATTTGCATGACCACCAACGAAGAAAAGATCAATTATAATTACCAAATTATATTAATTAGTAATTTATATATTAATTATTAAATTAAATTAAAAATTCAAAAAATTAAGGTTTTAATTGAGTAGCTGTTCGAAACTTAAGCGATTTTCAGTGCTTTGTGTAATTTTTTTTATGCCCTCTGCACACCGTTTTGGCATAGTTTTTTTTAGTTTTGCCATTTCAATATTAAGCTCTCCGCTAGCTCCTGCTTATTTTTAGAATGACGTGGTTGAGCTCTGCGCTCCAAGAATTAAGAACAGTTTTATTTAAGTAAAAGAACCGGTTAACCGGTTATTTGAATTATTAATAACTGAAAATCTGTTTCTTAAAAAGTTAAACTTTTCAAATTATTCGAAAACCGGTTTTTAAACAAAGTCGAACAATTGATTTTCCAAATACATATTATATTCCCAATAAAGTGAACAAAAATTTTTCGCTGATATAAATGATATTTATGAATTTTGAAAAAAATATCGCTTATACGACACCCATTACATACAATTGCAACAAAAATGTGTACTTTCAAAACTAGGTACTTTAAAAAATATATTGTTACGACAATAAGGTTGCGCACAACAGCGTTTATTACATCGCTAAAATAAATAAACAAAAGCAGCAAGAACAATTATAGGTGCTGTTTACAAATAACCAAATCCACAACAACAACTATTAGCAGAGGCAAAGTAATTAAAAATAACACGGCAACAACAATAATTAAGCAGCAAAGAAAACAAGTAACAGACAATAAACAAGCAACAACAAACACTAAGAACTGAAAGAGCTAGATGTTTACATACGCATGGCTACAAAAGAACTAAAAAGAAATTCAAAGAAAGAAATGGAATCTACCTGAAATATCGAAAGGTTCGAGAGCTTTTGATGTATTGTTTACTTAGCCATATAAAAAGCACATCGATGCGAACAGCAATCAGTTTATGTGTCGTAAACTCAGCGAGTGCAGTTTTTAATTAAAGTAAACTCAGCGAGTGCAGTTTGTGTGAAGAGAGTTTATAAGAAGTAAACTCGTGAAGTGAATCGTGAAGTAAAAAAACCAGTTTAGTTGGAGCTAACTCAGTAAAGAGATTTAAGTGTGGATAACCTCAGGTTGAAAAGTTTGTAATCGAACCTAAGTTACGACTACGATCGGGCTGAAAGATCTTTAAGTAGAAAGATCTGCGAATAATTGTTGTTGTTTACAAGATTGTAAACACACGGAGTAATTAAGAACAGAAAATTGTTATTGCCTGTAAAAAGGTTTCAAGCAGTGGTGCACAAAACTGTGTTGAATAAAAGATTTTATTAAAAACCAAACACAAAATTTATTTTAATTTAACTACAATCTACGAACTCATAAAAACACGTTTTTAAAAAAGTAAAAACGTTACAATATCTTGCTAGCTATTGCAAATATATTTTACTAGCTTAAACCCAAAGTGCTTCTCTGCCCGCATCATATTTTAGTTACGTTTTTACCTTTTTTACTATTTTCTTCCTTTTGTCCCCTTCCGGCCCAAATCCAAACATTTAAGATAGCTTAGAGTTTCCTTCAGAAAGTCACTGTAGAATCTGTTGCTTGGATGTTTACAGTCTTTAAACAAGCACACATACATTTCTGTATATAAATTGAATGTGTAGATAGCTTTCAACCAATGTAATTTATAGAACGGCCGATTTTTGGGTAATGTAGGCAGATAACGCTGCTTTAATTATTACCGTACTCCACATATACAAAACTTAATATTTGGTATGAATATAATTTTAATTAAGGAACTTTTACTATTACCGCTCTCAAGATATACGCCCACTTGTTCAATTCCGCTTACTTTTTTGTCTGCTGATTTTTATTGACCATGAAGCTAATTGAACCAAATACTGATACTTTAACCGTTCTCAAGATATAAAGAAATAAATATCTAGTCTATATGAGAAGTACCTCGCCGTCTTTTCCGATTCTGCGCAGATTTTTATTGATAATTTTTATTCATATTAGAAACATATAGACTAAATTTAGAAGCATTTGTTTTACCCGTTCCCAAAACATACTAAAATATATATTTAATTTGCATGAGAGGTATCACGGTCACTTGTTCAATTCCGCCCACATTTGTCTGATAGTTTGTATTGCTCGTGAAGTCAACATATAACAAAATAAACATTAAGTTTGTATCGAAGACACCGCCACGCCGACTTGTCCGATTCCTCTCAGTTTTTGACTGATGATTTATATTGATAATGAATTCTCATCGCCAGCGGTAAGCTAGAAAGTCAGTGTGGCTTATTCTTTATTTTTTTAGATGGAGTTGTCTGGTGGAAAAAGGAAGCCTCTCGAAAACGCAATAACATTTTTTCGTCATGTGCTGTGGCTCGAGCCTGGCCCGCTTGTGTTGTTATGTGTGCGCTCTAACTACTACACCACGATATCCGAGATATATTAAAGATATTTATGAGATATATTAAGATCAATATTGACCTTGTGTGGGAGGCATCATATCTACTTACTAAATTATGCCTACTTTTTGACTGCTGATTTGTATTGACTACGTATCTATTTAGGCCAAATTAAGATATATTTTCTGTTACAATTTTGAAGGTATAGAAAAATAAATACTTAATTTTTATGGACGTGTACCGCCTATTTTTTGAATTTCTGAAATTTTTACAGCCTATAGTTCCTCCCAAACATACAAAAGGATACTCTAAAAAGTTAGCTGTCTATAGACTTTACTTAAGATTCGTAAGAATTTTCTGTTGGAATTAAAAAGCTTAAATGATGAATGCATATAAACACTAATTGGAAAAGTTGCCTACACTAATTAAAGGCTTTTCATTAACTATTTGAGACCCTAAATATTATGTGCTATAACTATGTTAAAACTATCCAATATCATGTCTAATTTTCTTAAATTTACGCACAAAGGATTTATTTATTGTATCTTCTAAGCAAATTTTAAAGATTGATATAAAATTGTAAAAAAACATGAAATTTATTTTTTAAAATTTAAATAAATTTTTTTTTATTGTCTTAATTTAACATCCACCCGGCTTGTTGTGTTATGCCAGTGATTTGCTGCTTTTTTATACGAGTCGATGTTGTTCCTTGATAATAATAAAGTTGTTGCAATGGTTGTTGCTATTGTTGGCACTCAAGCGTATGTTAAGCAAAAATGGAAACTCATAAAATATTCACAAAAAACTATGTATGTATGAATGTAAAAGGATTTTCTGAGTAAGTTCTAAGTGGCTTTTTATAATATTTATATGTGTGTTAGAGTAGAGAGATTATTTACTTCTTTTCATTTCTCCTTATTCATACTAGAGCACACTGTACATATGAGTATGTAAAAGTGTTCATGAACGATGGGAGTGTATATATATATGAGATTAAGAGCTACTAATGAATGTATGTATGATATTTAATATATGTATGTTAACATTAAATTTTTACAAAATGGTGTTTTTAAAATGAACAATATTATGATTCTGGAGTACTTTAAAATTGTGAAAATTTAGTTAAAACTCAGTGCTTTTCTCCTCGGACTTATAAAGAAATTGTTTCATTAGCAATGAGGCTATGTTGTATGGATATGTCAACTGTTGTCATATTTTCACTTAGTGTCGTATACAAATTATACACCGTGCTTTTTGATTTACGTCTACTTTTAATCTAAGTAAAGGGTGAGCAAATTTTTAATTTGTTTTTTTTTTTTTTGAGAAATTCAGTTTTATTCATACCAATATAAAATAGAAATATAGGAATTAATAATGAAATATGCTGTCGGGCAAATGTCCACCTCTAGCGCCTGGGCAGACTTCCGATCTTAAAGATTTGCACGCTTACAAAGTTCAATTGATGCAAGTACTGCAGCCCACTGACCATTTTAAGCATCGTCAGTACAACAAATGTTTAGTTGAAAAGACAGAAGTGAATGATTACTTTACAAATAAAATCGTCTTCAGCAGAATTACCGCATTTGAGCAAATGAAAATCCACGAGTGATTTTTGAAAAGCAGATGCATCCAATCTTTGATGCGGTTTATGGGCTGGCAGCGTTATTGGGCGGTACTTTGGCCAAGCAGCTACCATGAGTGGTGTTCGTTATCGCGAGACGACAACAGCCTTCTTGTGACCAGAAGTTGAGGATACGAACCTAGACGATACGTGGTTCCAACAGGATGGTACTTCTTACCACACAGCCAATGAAATAATGACTCTTTTGCCCGAGAAATTCCTTGGCCGTGCTAGCTCAAGTCATGGCGATGTTAATTGGCAGCCATGATCATGAGATTTGACACCGTTGGACTTCTTTCTTTAGAGATATGTATGTCAATAAGCCAAGAACAATTCAAGAGCTAAAATACGAGATAATTATGCATGGTAACGACATAGATCCTCAATTATTCTCAGAGTCATTAAAACTATGGACCGACGGATAGAAGTATGCCAACGAAGCCGTGGCAAGCATATAGCAGATATTTTGTTTCACGTATAATTGTCATAGATCCTTCTATCATAATAAAAAATATTAAGATAATTCTCTGAAAACTTTTTGTTTTATTTACAATTAACATATTGGTTGGACCAATAAAAAAATTTATTACTCATACGCACCCTGTTATTTTTTAGAAAACAAAATTGATTCCATAGTAAAAGTGAAATTGAACGTCATAGTTGTCATCGATGAATCATCGCCACAATATCAAACCGCAATTCGTATAAAATTATCATAAATTTTCATTGATGTATCCTAGTGACAATGTCACAAACAAAGGAATTATATATGATAACATCATTGAATGTAAAGAAAGAAAGCTGAATCTTAGCAACATATATTATTATGAGTCGACTTCATGCTGAAATTAAGCGAAATTATTATGTGCCGACTTCATGATGAAATTTAGCGACATTGTCATTTATGAGTAGATTATATGCTGAACGATGAAGGATTTTGTCTGCCATACCTGCCCGTAAATGAATAAACACAATGCTTTTGGATAATGTTGTCTGTTAGGACTCACTAATAAATGAACGCTTGCATAACAAAATCAACTTCTGTCATCTGTTGCAATTTGAACAATTACTTTAGAAAATCATGTTTGACACCAAAGAAAATTCATCGTTAGTCATGGATGATTTACCACTGTCACTATTTGTCACTATGTTTTACCACGAAGTTCGCCATAGGTTACATAGCAGATCCCTCAATAACTCAGTAGGATAAGTAAGAGAAAAACAAAATTATGACCAAACTCGGTTTTACTACTCAACATAAATGCCTTCGAGGGCGATACAACGAGCGTAGCGTTTTTCCAATTTTTCGATACCACTTTTATAGTACGATTCCTCTTTCTCTCAATTTCAGCGATTATGAAGTCATAATTGGACTTAAATTTCCTTGCAGCAAGCATTCTCTTGAGATCTAAAAACAGGAAAAAGTCGCTAGTGGCTAAATCTGGTGAATACGGTGGGTGGGTTAGCGATTCAAAGCCCAATTCATTAAATTTTGCCATCAATTTCATCGATTACGCAAATGTTCATGTAAAATAGTAAAAACACTACCATCTGATATCTTTACGATGTCAGCTAGCTCTTGAACCTTCAATTTGCGATCGTTCATAGCCAATTTTTAGATTTTTTTTAATGTTTTCTGGAATAACAGCGCCAGTTGGGTGTCCACTGCGCTCTGTATAATTTGTGCTGGCACAACCACGTATAAATTCAGCAAATCACTTCATCTATGTGTCATCCTACGGACATATTGAGTGACCTGATGCATAATTTAAAGCTATTGGAATTGATATGCTAATTTAAATGTTATCTCATTAATTTCCTTAATTTTTACATTTCAAAGAAAACGCACTTCTGTGAATTATTCACTTTTATAAATTATCTGCTAATTTACTTTTAGATAATTTCAAAAGAAACTAAATATTGATTTACTTCATTTAAACCTTTCTTTAAACCTTTAATTTATAAATTTTTCTATTGTATTAACAAACAATGTCAAATATTACTTACGTTCTATCGAATCAGTTCATTTGTTAATAACGATAAATCAGTATTGAAAATATATGAAGTGCATGCATGTGGATTGTGTATTGTATTCGCACATGTTATTGTATTTTGTATGACAGAATATTTTGTAACTATTTATTAACAATTCATCTTCAAACTTCTGCATGGTTTGTTTTTTGATGATTAATTGTTTTGTGTTGTCGTAACTTAGTTGTGTTTTAGTAGAACATGTATCAAAAGAGCTACAGATTTGTACAGTGATGGTGGTAATTTAAGGTACATAATTAAAAAATAATAATAATAACAATTAAAGTTTCTCTTTTTGCCAAAGTGTATGACTATGTCATAATATTTATAATATATTATAGACTGTTTAACTCACGATTATACTTATGAACTTATAACGCTTTTATCACTTTTATGCAACACTTTTGACAGCAAATATGCAACTTTATTTAAAATTTTTTTGAATGGCATGAAACCACACCTAAATCGTGCTGAAAAGTTACAATGAATAATACAATTATGTTCACTGACATAAACATGCTACACAGTTTCGTATTACAAAAGAATAGAACAGCAGGCATCTTCTGAAATAATAAATTCAAAGGAAGAATTTTAAATAATTTAAATTTCTTTTAATTACTAATTAGCTAATTAAAGCTATGCTTACTGTCTTATCAACAGAATATTTTGTGGTAAAGGCATAAGCATATAATGTGGGTGTTGGCATAATGTTTATGATTTAATTTTACAACACTTTTCTGGCACTAGATTTTATTTATCCTTTTAAATATGTTCATTCAGTATTGTATACAAGAAGAATTAATGCAGAGTATATGTATGTATGTGTGTGTATGTGTATGCTATCTTGTTTACTCTTTATTCTGTTTAAGCTTTTGTTATTATTTTGTTGTCACATGCATGATTGATGATTTCTATACATCCAAAACAATATATTTGTTAAAGATATTGTTACCACTGCTTATGCAATTGTGTTTGTCTGTTCATACGATTAATATCTCATCTCAGTTTTAGAACAATACCTTTTTATATGAGGGTCACTAAAAATCGTTTAATTAATTCTTATATAAGATATGTAAAATAAACATAAGCTTAAAAATAATTTTAGAGACTAAGTCCCGTTTTATGATGAATAATCTTGCTGTATAATAGCCTAAAGAATGTGAATGGAATTTCCTGCTTTCTTTTTATAGACCTTTTTAAGCTCTTCTTTTAGTATAATAGGACTTAATTCTTTTATTGATTTCGTAATAAAGATTACAAACAAATTCAAAATTTTATTTCGTTTAATGATATTTAAACTAAAAGAAAAGTCAACCAAATGTTAAAGATTATAAAAATTCAAACAGATTTTTCTCAATGGGGCAGCATAAGCATAGTTGCTTCGAAAACATTTAATAGCAAGTGTATGAAAGTAGCGTGTCGTCTTGTGTGGAATATTAAAAGATATCCTTCCCCAAATTAATTCATAGTTTACATCACCATTGATAACATTAATTAAGAATGGAACATTAAACATGGTTCTCATGCTTTCCTAGGTAGTTAACTAGATAAGGGCTAATCTGTGACGATAGGCTGGTAGATTAAATCTTTGATTCCATCGTAAGCTCCGCAGTCAAAATGAGAGAAACTGTTTTTGAAGGGATTTGATCCAATCGGTGTGAATTGTGTAAACAGGATCTGAAATACCCATTACCTCTATAGTTTTCAACATTTGTTTTACATCCTGATATAATAACGGAATAATATGTGACGCTTTCCAATGTTTTAGAACGTAACCATTACCTATGGATAAGTTGAATAACAGCGATATGTCTTTCGGTTTATTGTTGAAACTGGATCTTAAAATAATTTCTATAAAGTATGATGCTATATTTAGACTATTGTAATCGGAACAACAAATTAAGTAACTTTAAATTTTTGTAATGGTATTACTTTTTTTATATCTGGATCTTAAAATAATTTCTATAAAGTATGATGTTATATTTAGACTATTGTAGTCGGAACAACAAATTAAGTAACTTTAAATTTTTGTAATGGTATTACTTTTTTTATATCTTTTATAGAGTTTTTTCTTTTTAATGATCAATCCAAAAAGCAGCTACAAAGTGGCTTAGGACATTTTTGAACGAAACGTTTAGGTATATATCTTTCCATTTCGGAATAAATGATTTAGTAGGAAGTGTTTAACACCGACTCTTCAACCCTTCTTTTTAGATATGATGCTATTTAAATCAATATCCTTAAAACAACTATTCATTATATAATAATTGGATCCGAGAGATCCGAGTGAAACTGGAAATATTATTGAGTAATTAATTTCCAAAATAGGATTATAGCGATGCTCGGGAGTGTTAATTGGACAGTTTCTTGTTATAAAAAAGTTGGAAGCCTCGTTGGCGACTACCAAGTCAATAGTTTGTTATTAATATTGTGCACAGCATTGATTTGATTAAGACTAAAATACAAAATATGGCTTAAAAATAATTTCAATTTATTGGAATCGTACATATATGGGCAATTTTCTGAAAGGTTCCACAAAACCGACGGTATATTAAAAAAAGCGCAAAATATAATCAACTGGACTTGCATATTTTACCATATGATCAATACTCTTTAAATGTTTGTCACAAATCGAATAATCAGTGCCAGATAGAATATCTGAACAGCTTACAAATAAATTTTATTTTTAAGTTTTATTTTTAGTATAAGAATTTCAATATCATCTCTTAAATAAAAAAGTTAAGGCGGCACACGATTTGAGACAGCAATTAGCACACCACCACCAATGTGAATTTGCTCTCTGTCCCGCCTGTAAATATTAAAGTTGTCACAGAGTATTTCCATATTAAAAACATTTCTTCTTAGCCAGATTTCAGTGAAAATAAGAAAATAATAGTTAAGCATGAAACTTTGAATAAATAAATTTGACAATTTTGTATTCAATCCGCAAACGTTTTTATAGATTTAACTAAGTTGAATATGAGATGCATTTAGTTTTTGAAGCAGAATTTTTCATTGTAGAGAGCCGAAGTGCATTAGTAGTGCTTCAATTGTTCTTTATATTATGTGATATTCTCGAACATAAGTGTCAACTGGCAAAAATTCACAATCGCGAATTTTCTCATTAAGATTAAACGGAACAGTCAACTTAAATGACGTAACATTCGTCAGTTCAGTATACGTGAATTTCTTAACACTTATATCAGAAACATCATTTATCTTGGATTTTACGTAGTTGGAAATGTCATCAGTACTAGTATTAAACGCAAGACCCCGATATAAAAACAGATTTTCGAGGAGGTGTAACTCTAAGTTGAGTATTAACGGATTGTTTATTCTTTGAAGATGAAGAAGGACTTAAAGCAGATTCAACTTGAGAAATATTTAATGACTGTCTCTGAACAGAGTTGGGCAAAGTGGTTATATGATTGAACGGTATGAGGCTGGTTGGTGTTCTTTTTTTAAATAAATCAGTTTTGAAACTGAAAAAAAGAAAGAAAGAGAGACTACTCTTATAACAATTTGAAAAGTCTGTATAGTTAAAATTGCAAACATTTGTTCATAGCTGCTATTTTTTTTTAGTAAATTTTTTAATTTAAATTGACTTCGTTGGAAACCAATATAGAAGAAATACCTATTTACCATTAACTTTTCCTTTTATTATCTATGGTCTTTTGCAACTTTTTGCCTGCTTTATACAGATAGCATTGTTGAACTTTTGTGGTTTGTATACATATATGATATCTTTTATTCCTTTTATTCTTTTAGGGATCTCAGTTCCTCTACGACATAATCCATTTCTGTGTTGTGGCAAATATACAAATATATAGCTTTTTATTTAATTCCATAATTTGTTGTTGTTGAATTCTTCCAGTATAGCCAGATATCTGCACTGCCTTGAAGTTTCGGCATAGTACATGTCCTAACCATTTCCATTTTCGTCTCCAAAAGTCAACTAATATCGGCGTTTGGTTGTTGTTATGGCAAGTTGTTATTATTTGGGCCGTTCAGAAAATGCATGCTATTACATGCAGGTAGTAATTGATGAAGATATGCATGACATTTAAATCACTTTTCGTTACGTTGCAAGACTAGCAGTCGTAAATAGCAACCGATTTACTTAACTGTTTAATAATTTTCAAATATTTTCTAGTAGGCCGTAGGCTTTTTTAGCTTTATTGGTATGATTCTTCACGCTATTCGCTATTATTATATCAAGATAACAGAAGATTTTGACGTCATCAACATATTGCCTTATGAAAGGTTGTGGGGGAGGAAGGGTTCTTGACCAGCACATCCGGTAAAACGAAATTTTTTACCATGAAGAGAATTGTTTAGGCATTACAACAAATGGTAATCTGAGGCTGCAATTCTATGTTGGAAGTCTCAAAACTTTTACTAATTTTTATGGGTCATTAAAAGTGCACTATTATAATGGAAACCCTTTACTTTTAAATCATTCTGGTAATTCTTTCTTGATTGATCAAACATTGGAATGATTGGTATATAGATAAAAATTGATTATTTTGATACGTTAAACGCTTATACGGAATAAATTTCCTACTAATTGTATACAATGTTTGAATTCAAGCTTTAAAATCGGTTCTCTGATGTATTAATTTTGTTTTGTTTAAAATTTAATTTATTGTTATTCGCTTGCTATGGTTTCCTTAAAAATCGTTTGATTTCCTAGTGTTTCAGCAGCTTTTTACGAATGATAATTTAGTCAATAAATCCCTTGCATAGCCAAACTTTCTTAAATGATTCCAAACTGTTATTAGGTTGATTTAAGTACCTGCACTTACTTCTGATAGTTTAAATGCCGCTATTTCTCCACCAATCACAAAGTTTTATTCCTCTTTTCAATAATTGAAGGGTCGCAGTAAAATTCTGGAACGTTATCATGCAAATCTGTAAGTCTCAGCATTCTCACCTTACATTTTACAAATTTTTCGGTAAGTTTTTGCATCGGTTTTCAAATTAAAGTGTTGTCTTCACTAACATTATAACATGCAATGTCGTCTCTTAAGTTCGTAATCATTCGAGACAATCGAAATATTGTTTGCAGATAAAAGAGCAGATATATTTTATATGATCCAATGATTTTGGTGGAGGAGTGCGATCATAAAACAATAAACAGTCGTTTTCATTCAATTGGTTTTTTTAATAATTAAGAGGTTTGGTACCTCACGAGCTTAACGAGCCATCAAATAGCTTTTCAATGAATGAACAAGGAGGGGAAGAAGTACGTATAAATAAATTTTTGGCGAAAAAGGGGTAGGTAGCTCCAGGAGATATGTAAAAGCCGATTGTCAAGCCTAACCATCATACAAGTCTGCGTTTGGTGGGATTGGGAGCTCATAGTGAACAGTAACATGCTCGATATAAATTTAACGCGAAAACCCAATTCATTTTTATATAAGAATTGGTTACAGAAGTTATTGGTCTAGAAAGCTAAAACGTCTTGAGAACTTCTACAATTCAATTGTTCTTAAAATTAAATATATTTTAGGTCTTTGAGAGTGGTACCCTTACGGGGTACCCAATAAATATTGTATTGTTTTTCATTACGCATAATTTTTTTTTTTAGAAAGATACAGACGGAAATCAATATTTTTTGTGTGCGCAACAGAATATCAGCAAAATGCACGCCACGGCTTCGGTGATATACCTCTATTCGTCGGTCCATATATGTAAAGACTCCGAGACGTAATTGAGGTACAATGTCGATAGTATGCTGAATTATGTCATACTTGAATTGTTCGTGGCTTATTGACGTACACCTTTTCTTTTAAATATTTTCAAAGAAAGAAGTCCAACGGTGTTAGATCACATGATCGTGGCAGCTACTTAACATCGCCAGATAACACGGCCATTGAGTTTCTCCCCCAAAAGAGCTATTATTTCGTTGGCTTCGAATTTCTCCTGCAAAAGAGCCATTATTTCATAGGCTTTGAGTCAAGTAGCGCCATTCCGTTGCAACCACATATTGTCTAGGTCCATATCCTCAAAAGTTCCTTATCATCTCGCGATAACAAACGCCATTCCTAGTAACTGCTTTGCCGACCTCATTTTACCGTAAACCGCAATAAAGAGTCACTCTTTGTAGATGCTCATGAATTCTGATTTGCCCACTTCTCCCGATTGTGAACACATTTGGTCGATTAAGCTGTCCAAAAAAATCACGAATTTAACGAAACGCATTTTGATTAGGACGCTCATTTTTTTAAAAGGTTTCAACAATCTTAACACTCTGATCACTTGTGTAACTCTCCATGGTTGAATTTATCAAACACTAAAAAAAGAAATGTCAAATTATATTGGGCAAAAAACTTGACGTTAAGATGTGACTCACAATAAACATCGTGCAATATGGTTGGACCAGCCTTTAATACGGAGGACCCACAAGACTTATGGGTACCAGGGTACCCTTAACACTTTATTAAAGGTATTTTTTTGTCACTGAGGTTAAAGGGTTAAAGAAAGAGATACTTCAACAGCAATCGTATTCTGCGTGTGTTCCTCTGACAGATTGTGGTGTGTATAATTGACGTTACCTTCGATAATGTAGGGAATGTAAAGAACATAATATTTTGCTATTTCAGACTTTCTGATGTCTAGAAAATCGGTGAAGAAAAATTCGTCGAGAGGTGCGAGGAGGTCGAAAATGACAATGGCCTATGCATAATTGTTTAATCTATAGCTATAACTTTTGACTTTTGCTTGAATAAAAATCCTATGAACTAATTCCCCAACCCAATAATGTAATAACTTTCAATTGTTAAAACTTTTGCGATATAAACCATTATAGACGCTACTTTAACAAAAGCAACTTTCAATCGATCTCTTTAGCATAGATTAGATCAGAAGATCAGCATAAACCTATTTCCTCTTACTGTAATGGTGTTGGTTATAAAAAATATTACCATACGAAAAAGTTCTGAGAATCCAAAAAATTTTTCACATTGGCTTTTAATGAAATCTACTCGTACGCATTTTAATTCCTAAGCTATGATTACAAAAATCTTCAATCATTGTTTCAACATGTTTGATAAAAGCAACAAAAATATCTTTCTGGGCGTTTTCTTTTCATGGTATTTGTGAACAAAACTGATATTTATGTATGTGTGTGTGTGTTTGTAAACGCGTATAATAACGTACATGTATTAGCTTCTTAATGTTGCTTCTATCTATAAGCTCATTAAAACTCTTTCAATTTCTTTTACAACGAATACTATTTTTACCTGAGTTTATATAAGTTTGCTAATTATGTGTGTATCTTACTCGTTTTTACCACTAAATATGGACGTGTGCATTATTGTTAATATGTGTATGTGTATATGTGTTGGTATAACGTACATATAGGTAAGGAGACATATCGCATTCTAAAATCAAAACTGTTACAAATTGAAGAAATCAAAAATAAAGGGGAGGAATTTTTTTTTGTTTATTTTGAAAAATATTAAAAAAAAATTGATTTTCAGAAATTTTGCTTTGCGACTATTTTGAATTAAGTGTGCAATATGAACACACACGTATACATGTTTTTATGAGATTTTCTTTTCACATATTACACATATTCACATTTACATTAAAATCACGCTTTTGTTTTGCAATTAAAACTTTTTCTGTATTACTTACGTACGTACGTACGTTGTAACTGCTGCAGTTTTTTCCTATTTTTTTTTTTTTTTTTTTTTCTAAAACGTATGACTTCACGTACGTACTTACACGTACACAGGTATTTGTGTTTTTGTTTTAATGCTAAACTATTTTGTATGGTTTGCAGTATTAGTTCGTTACCATACAACAACAACAACAATATAATACTAATAATAATGGTGATGCTAAAAGCATGGATATTTACTAATGAGCAGGTGTTTTACAGACTTACAAACTAAGCATCAAATCTGAGTTTTTTTCCATAAAAACATACATGTTTACACAAATGAACATTAGGCAATACATATGAACATAGAAAGAAAAAAGATTTTAGGCCTATACCATAAAAAGTTATGCGTGACTAAACAATAGAACCAAAACTTAACTTTGCAATACTTAATTTCTGCAGCAGTGAAGCAAAAAACAAACATAAAAATCCAATATTTTAATAGGGCATCCAATTTATTCAGATTACCTTCTGTATATAAAGTGTGTTTTTTATAGAGGTATAGAAATTTAAGTTGGCATTACTTTCCAAAATGGCGACCGAGTTAACAGCTGTCGAGTGATTTATTCTCAGTTTTGTTTGGCAATTCATCATGAATAGACTCACGCCCGGCGTAGATTCGTCGAATGGGCCCAAAACGAGATTACCATTGTTCCCGATTTTCATAAGCGAATTTTGTTTAGCGATGAAGCGAACTTCTGATTGAATGGCTACGTCAACAAACAAAACTATCGCATTTGAAGTAAACGTAATCCTCAAGTGTATGTGGAAACACCGTTACATCCAGAAAAACTGACTGTTTGGTGAGGTTTATGGCTGGTGGAATCATTGGTCCGTACTTTTTCAAAAACGATGGTAGCCAGAACGTTACAGTCAAGGGTGATCGGTATAGAGCCTTGATTACTAACTTTTTCATTCCTGAATTGAATAACCATGATGTCCAGGAGATATGGTTTCCACAAGACGGTGCAACATGTCACACAGCTCGTGCCACAATAGATTTATTGAAATACACGTTTGGTGACCGCCTAATTTCACGTTTTGGACCTGTGAATTGGGCTCCAAGATCTTGTGACTTAACACCGCTAGACTACTTTTTGTGGGGCTATGTAAAGTCATTGGTCTATGCGGTAAAGCCACAAACTTTTGACCATTTGGAAGACAACATTAGCCGTGTTATTGCCGATATGCGTATACAAATGTTGGAAAAAGTCATCGAAAATTGGACGTCCAGATTGGACTACATCCGCACCAGACATCGCGGTCGTATGCCAGAATTCATACTTAATATATAATGCCACAAGATTATCTTTCAGATAAATAAAATTCATGTCAATCGAATAATCCGTCGTTGTTTTATTGCAACTTAAACTTCTATACCTCTATAAAAAACACCCCTTATAAGGTTAAGAATACTTTAGTATGAATTTTATGTAGACGCCTTAATATAATTTGGTTCAAAAATAAGGGCGTCAATGGGTATGCTAGGCCGGTATAAGCTTCTTCTTTGATTTTTAAAACTCTTTATTGAATTTCAAAACAATTCATAAAACTATAATAGTATCATAAAAACCTAATTTTGTCACTATTACGACAAAATTAATATACGCATAACTACTAATGTAATTATATGATAACGCC
Source organism: Wohlfahrtia magnifica (assembly GCA_023159175.1). NCBI lineage: Eukaryota > Metazoa > Arthropoda > Insecta > Diptera > Sarcophagidae > Wohlfahrtia > Wohlfahrtia magnifica. The sequence goes on from JAKWBJ010000523.1 coordinate 27,160, forward strand.
ATTGTCCGATTTTTGAAAAATCAAAAATTCCGTGCCATCGCATAGTAGATGAATTACCGATACATATCTGTCTACTTCACGACTGCTTCTACATGCCATGTTGCCGGCTATTTCAGGATAACTAGCATGCTTTCCCAATGACAAATTCCACGTGCTGTCTACCACAATACGGGATATATATTTTTTATATTTTTTTATACTTTTATTATTCATTTATTTATTTATTTATTTATTTATTTATTTATTTACATTATTTATTACATTATTCGAGCAGAAAAAGTCTGCTAAGCCAATGGTTTGTCAGTAGAGAAAATTAAATTGAATAATAATATTAAAAAATAATAAATAATAATAATATTAAAATAATATTAAAAAATAAAAATTATGTATATAAAAGAGAATAGTATAATAAATATAATAAAAATATAATAAAAAACATGTTGATTAAAGACAAATTATCGAATTCTACGTTAGTTACTTTTCATATTCATTGTGAGGTAATCAAGTAGTTTTTCAAAGGCTTTTTTCTTTTCAATGCAAAAATTTGGTTAATTATTTACACAGGAATTTTGTTGAAATTGATTATCCTAATAAAAATAATTTACCAAGTTTATGCGATATATGCTGTAAAAGATCAATAAGTTTAGTTCGATAGCTAGGTCTCCAGTAGTGTTGAGATTTGTTGCGTCCTTCTGTATTGTGCAGCGCGTTATTCCGTTACTGACAATAGTGTTATAGGGGGATGTGCTGTTTGAAAATTGTAAATTTTGCTTTAGGGTTTTTAGTAGCTGGTTTTGTGTTTTTTGCGGCTTCTTGCACTGGGGAGAACTTCCTCATGCTAATATACCATGTCTTATATATAATTCAGCAAGTGAAATATATACTTGTCTAAGCATATCATACGTTGAGCAATAGCTGATGTATGTATGCTGTTTTACGGAGTTTTCCGCGTAGCATTCCGATGTGCGTTTTCCACTTCAATCCCTAAGTATTTTAAGGACTTTTATAACTCTATTGTAGTGCTGCAGGTTTCATCTATTCTATCTGGACTCAAAACTGTCTTATAAAGGCAATCGTTACTATGTAATTTAATATCCAGCATGATAGGAGATAGAATCTTTGGTTTTATGTGTATCAACTTTGTCTTGGACGCGTTTATTATAAGCCCATTGTCATGACACCAAGTTGCTCCTGCATTATTTCTGTGACATGTTTAACATTCTTATTCAAAATGATAATTAGAGTATCGTCAGCATAAGCAAAAACTGCGTCATTTGCGTCTATTAGGTCAAGTATTGACCAAGTTTCGAACCCTGCGGTATGCCATAATCTATTGGTATTTCATCACTTATGTTATTATTTATCCTTATATGTTCTGCAATCTAGGTAATTTTTTAACCACATAAATGCATTTCATTTTGAAGTTCTCATTATAATCTCTGTCTTTTTCCCTATATCTCCCTCTAAATACAACAAAAAAACGTTCGCTTCCCTCTCCGCTTTTCTCAGAAACGACAGCCATTAACGTAGCCTGCTTATCCGCAATGTAGTAAGAACTATACCATACATACTGAAAAAGTGATGAAAATGTCCCTTCTCAATCGATCAGCAACGACGTATCATTTCCTTGTGGCTGGCCACCAGACAATACAGCTATACTTCAAGTAAGGTCTTACCATTCCATGTAAACCCATAGTGTCTTGCTCTTCTAATGATTTCACCAACGTTTTTTGTCCAGTTAAGTTTGTAGTCAATTATGACACCCAAACAATTAACTTTATCCGCCAGTTGCAAGTTCCACCACATCAGTGGAGGTAGTCTAAACGTTGGAATCCTGGTTTCTCTTAATAAGCGGTGGATTAACTATCCGACTACGAAACAACCTTAATAACCCCGTTTTAAACTCTCTTAGCAACGAATCTATGATTACCGCACACAATATGAGCGAGGATATCCTACAAGTACACTCGAACTGGTGAATATCCTTACTCACCTGTCTAGTTATTCGTTTACTTCCTAAAAACTTCGCTTTATATAACCCTTTTTTTCTTAGCATTTGCTCAGTCCATCTATCACCCCACTGATCCATAATCCACGAGGCCTTGGACAACGAGCCTAACACTAACATTGTATAAAGCTCCTTCAATGTTTAGGAAAGCCGCGAGAGTAAACTTCTTGTATACTTCAATGAGTACTCTTTAGAATAGCCTACTCTTTGTAGGGCCGTTTCTGTAAATTAGCTTTTTAAATAGGCATGCTGTGCATGGTATTTGAAATAATGATTACACGGGATACTGGTTTCATTCTCAAAACCTGGTGATGCTGATGGACTCTTAGTAACTATCGCACATTGATTTTGATCTGGGAAGTCTTGTTATGAACAAACAATGGTTACGTTTTTTCATCAAATATTTGCTTAATGTGACCGTAGCTTAAGACACACTCGTGTTGTACCCTCTCATATCCCTCCCTCTATCTTTAAGAGTTGAGGAATGTCTAAGTCTCTGATACGCAATTGGTAGCGTGTGATGTACGGCAACTCAACACCGAGCCAAGTGACAGCATTTTTGGAACCATTTTGTTTTATAAAAAGTTGTAAACATATTTAAAGAAATTTTTGTTTCTGTTCTACGAATGATAGACTATAGGGTGCAGCAAATAATTTTTTTTTTTTTGAAAATGTTATAAAAAAAGCTACCGAATATTTTTTAAAATATTTTTTTATTTGAAAGTACATCCTTCCGGTTAATAATGGAAAATAATTTCATTCAAATAGCTGCCTCAGCTAGCACTAGCCTATATGATCGGCCAAATTTTTGAGCATATTATCGATTGGGTGCAGCTGTATTTCACCATGGCTTCAGGAATATTGTCCTTTAAAGCGTCAATTGTCACTGGCTTGTTGGCGTAACACTCATCTTTGACTGCACCCCACAAATAATACACCAAAGGTGTCAAATCGCAGCTCCGAGGTGGACAAACGACATCAGCTCTGCGGCTGATAATGCGATCTTCAAAAACAGGGCGCAAAACATCGAGTGTAGCACGTAACGCCGTCCTGTTGAAACCAAATGATGCTAATATCCTCCTCTTCAATTTTTGTGAACAAAAATTCCCTCAACATGGCCCGATAACAATCTCCATTGACTGAAACGGCCACTCTTTGCTCATTTTCGAAGAAAAATGGCCTAATTATGCCTCTGGACCAAAATCCGCACCAAACAGTTCTCTGTGCCTCAAATGCGACAGTTTTTCTTGCTTACATACCCGCCAAGAACAAAATGTGAACTTCAACTGAAAAGATGATTTTTTTTTGGCAAAATCGGCATCTTCTGTAAGTCGATCGCAGGTCCAGATTCCCAGCGTTGTTCAAGCGTATACACAACCATATTCGTTCAGCGGAAGGATAAAACTAATTATCTGCCAAATCAGACATGAGCTAAGTGTTACCGTTCACAAAATAAGCTCTAGTTGAAAAAAAAAACGTTAGATGGCGGACCCTTTATTTATAATTATAATTTTTATATAATTTTTTTTACATGTAATTATAATCGCCAGCATAATAACTAGGAACTCCGGGAGGTAACTACAGCATATAATAATATAATATTATTCTAATATAATGTAATATAATTTTTTTCGCAACTAAGTTATACATAACTCCAGAACTGTTCAAAATATAAAAAGTTAACGTGATATATAGAAAATTTTATTACCGAAAATGGTACTGGTACTTGCATTAAAATTGGTCAATTCGATACCGAATTATTATGAAATGTATTGACATAACTACTATATTTTGGGCGAAAAATTTTCCACGCCCATAAAACAAATTTGAGCCCGATGGAAAAAAACTGAAAATGGATTTGAATTCAGCCCACCAAATTACCATGGGAAAGATATTTGTTTTCCAAGACCAAAACTTTGTTGGCTAGTGTAATTTAAAAAATGTGTTGCAAACAGGAAATATATATAAGAAGTTCTACTATAAAAAAGTCAATACTATAACTTCTTAATATTAAAAAAAAAGTTTTTTTACTACAATTAAAGTTAAAACACGATATAAGCAATGATCAAAACGTAGTTAAAAAAGTTTTATTTATAAATATTTCAATATCAGGTATAAACTTATAATTTAAAGTCATTTTCATAAAAAAAAATCAATATTCAAAATTTTTTAATAATATTTTAAAACCAATTAAACCAATATATGCACAATTAAATTCTTTTAAATTTGAAGTGAAAAAAAGAATTGTTTAAAAATGCCAATCATATGAATGAACTAAATATTAATGACATCCACAATAGCTACCGTATTAAAATCGACAATTGCAATAAATAAAAAAAATCGTTAATCTCAATAATAAAGCAATCGAATGAAATCTATTCATTGATTTCTGCATTTTTATTTCATTGAATTTCATATGCATTTCACTGCAAATATAACCTCAATTGATTTCATATCCACAATCATCAAGCGCACACATACATATATATTAGTAAACGCGTACACATTTTCCGTTTCCTGTTAATGAATGGTCAATCAAAAATGACAAATAATCCAATTTAATTTCAAATACCAAAAATAGTTTTGCTAAAACAGAATGGCAAAAACAAAAACATCAACACAATCTAAAATTCAGATTGATGCTGCTGCATTTAAAAACCAAAAATTACTAGATAAACAACAAATCAGAATGACATACAAACGATACATTTACAAACTTTATCATTTTACAGAAATACATATAAACACAAATCAAAATGCCATCATATACTCTATTAAATCAAAAGTGTTATAATGGCGCAACGTGTATTTGTTTAGCAAAATTATCATTAGAATTAAAAAAAATAATAAATAAAAATAAAAATTGGAACTAAAATCTACATATACATACTGCAAGCAAATTGCATGTAAATCACGAAAATATGGGCGGTTAAGGCTATGTGGCAGGGGTTGACGTTATGTTGTATTTGAACATTATATGTTTACGTATGAATGAACAATCAAATTTGTAGTAAAATAAAGGATCAACACTATCAATATTTACAGAAAAAAAGTTAATTTTTATTGTGCTGTAGGAGTGAGTATAAATCAGAAATGGAATGTGTGCGGAAAACTGATTTATCAACTATAGTCATTGATTTTTATACTGAAAGCTTACAATTGTTTGGTATTAGTAGATAAATAGATTATAAAGTATATTTTCGAGTGAGGTTGTAAATTTTAAAATGCTAAATACCAGTAGATTAATTAAGACTACTCAGTATATTTTATAAAAATATACACATAAATATACAGTGGTCGACAAAACTTTACGTATGTCCATAATTTTTGCCATTTTATGTGTGTTTAAAATCTATATGTATAAAACAGATCTATAAAATGAGTTGTAATTGATGTTTTCTGATATGCATCAACCCACGAAAGGTGAAGTCAATACCAAGTTTTTTTTGTATGCGTTTATTGTAGATCCATTGATTCGCGAGTTATTGACGTTAGAGTGAACCCTTTTGTATGGGTAAATTTTATGTAAAAACGAAATTTGTTACATAATCTAAACTTTGCCTGAGTTAGAAACTATTTTTAAAACTGTGCATATGTATAAAGCTTTCATTTGGCTTCACTATTGTTCAACTGGGAGGTGTCACGCCCATATAAAAATTTTATTTATAAAGGTCATTATAGTCTAGTCATTAAATAGAAGACTAGTCATAGAGTTTTGTTTTAATATCACAAAGACGAGGAGTGGTCATTCAACCCATTTTCATATCTGAATACTAATATATTTTTTATTAATGATTTACGAGTACATTTAGCGACTCTTATAAAAGTTTGATCACATTTAATTTAAAAACATTTCGATTTTATTGAAGTCTTCCAATCGTTAACAAAGAGCATAGCTGTCTAGAAAAACTGATATGGATCATTTGTATAGGGTGAGCAATTTAAAAGTTTAAATTTGAACCAGCGGTTATTTCGAATCTGGCAAAACCTATGTCATTCTAATCTGTCACAAAATTCAGTATATTATCTCCACTCAATGAAATGAATCGATTTACGCTTGAGCAATGTTAGGATGTATTGGAAATTTATTTCGAAAACAAAGGCTTCTGGCACATTGCAAGAAAATAAAAAAAAAATTTTAATTGAAAAAAAAATACGGTAATAAGTAGAATTGCCGTATTTAGGGCTCAGAAAATCTTACAGAACCCCATGCGTCCATTACGAGTGACTGTTCGGTGCGGCTTGTAGAGCGGAGGCATCATTGACCCATATGAGGACGGCGCAACCACTACGGTCAGTGGAGGCACATATCGATCCATGATAACCGTTCGACTATTTGCTGTTAGGCGCAGGTAAAGATATGCGTTATGTCTTCAAACCAGAACTATTTGAGCATTGGAAGGCCAATATTCGTGATGTCATTGAGATACGACAACATACACTCGAAAAAATTCTCGAAAATTAGTCCAATCGGATGGGATAACGTGAGGCCAGTCGCGGCAGCCATATGAATGAAATAATATTTCATTTCTAATCGGAACAATTGTAATTCATAAAAAAAAATAAGTTTGGCAAAATTTAACACCGTTTTTGTTTTATTGCATTTTTAAATTTAACTTTTAAATTGCTCACCCTATATTTATATATGGCCGCCAATATTTCACCTCTCAGTTATATTTCTCAAATTGCTAGTAAATCGTCTTATTCAGCAACTTGTAAGTGTTTGTATGACTTGTCCTATGGTTCGTATGAGGAACAAAGGGCAGCAACAAACTTTAATCATTCAGTCCTGTTTAGAGCATTTGATTTGGTTTGTTTCCTAGCTTGGTTGTTGTCAAGTTCAATTTCGAGCACTGGTCGATTGCTTTGCGCTTTTCTCTTTGTGGGTTCTACTCAATAGCAGTTATTGATACGTCTTGATGTAGTCTTTGGATTATGTGACAAATCAAGCACAATATATGATCGAGAACCTACATATGTACATGTGAATTGGACGTTGTTTCCACAAATCAATATACAAGGTGGTGTTCGGCTGAAATATTTTTAATATCCTTTGAAGACAACAATTGGTGAACACCTGCATAGCGCTAACAGCAACAGGTCACTCTACAAATCCGTAGAATAAAAAAGAAAAAACAAAATTTTAACAAAACTCGATTTTATTATTCAACATAGTGCCTTCGATTGCGATACAACTATTTCTTTTTCTCGTCAAAATAGGCCTCAGTCTTACCGTTTACTTTATCACTGAACTTAAATTTCTTTCCAACAAGTATTCACTTGAGATCTGAAAACAGGAAATAGTCGTTGGTGGCTAAATCTGGTAAATAAGATGTGTGGCTTAGCAATCCGAAGCACAATTCATTAAATTTTGTCATAATTTTCATCAATTTGTGACACGATTTGCAAGCTCACGCGGCAACCACTTTGAGCAGGGCTTTCGGATACCCAAATGTTCGTAAAAAATTTAAAAACACTACCATCTGAAACAATGTCAGCTCACTCGAGCACCTTTAATTTGCCATCGTTCGTAATCAATTTGTGAGTTTTTTTGATGTTTTCTGGAATAACAGCCTCATAAGGGTATCTACTGCGCTCTGTTCTCCACGTTTAAACTCAGCACACCACTTTTCTACCATTTGTGCCGATGGAACAGTGTCCAAATAATATTTTTAAGCCATCGTTTGAATTCCACAGTATTTTTTTATGAAAAAGCAATGCTTTATAAAAACACAAAATAATTTTTTTCCCTTTTTTTAATAACAAAAGTTGCTTCACACGCGAATCAGTAGACAGGTTTCTGTCAAATTTATATACGTATCGTTTGAAGGTTACTACTAAATAAAAATCTCATTGACAAAATTTTAGTAATGCCATCTAAGTGTCATCCTATAAAATTATTGAGTGACCTGATAATTTATGACTTCTTCACTTATCTGGGAGAGTGTCTAAAAAAGAAAATCGAAGGGTTGGAGTATTTACGAAATAGGTTTTTATGCCTTTAGACTTAGACAATCATACATACATACATTCATAATTTCTACAAAATCCAAACTAGAAAAATAAGGACTTTTACCACAAATGGTCTGAACTATCTCCGAGCGTCAGATGCATTAGTTATGGAAGTTTTTCATAGCATAATGCTTATAACCGGGTGCTAGATAATGTTTTAATTGATGCCGCTATTGAAAATTACCAGATGGTGTGGTCTGAAGCTATATCCAGGACCTATATATTGGTATTCGGGTTTCTTACTTACTAAAAAACAGTGGCACTCGTCTTATGGCAGATATGGAAGTTTAAAATTTTTCGATAAGTGCGAACTTGGAGTATTACTGTGTCATTGTGGTTCTACATACCATCTACATGCCTTAGTAAATTTCCTATACTGTACGATGAAATGTCTGGAAACGTACTATAAAAGAGCGTTGCTATTTCAGCTCACAGAATAAGGTTTCTAAGGGAAGCTGTAGTAAGTTCTAAAATTCCCTCACCAAACAAGACACTGACATTTTTAGAAGCCTCAACACCTTAATAACTGTATGTAAGCCTTTCTTTGTTCTCAAACATTCAAATCAATAAGGCTTGATTTTCATTTGTAAATTTATCAACAATTTAACAAATAAATAAATATTTTATATTTTTTTATAATAAAATACTACCGCCCTTTTTTTATTGTGTGTTCGTTATTATATATTATGCATATCAAATGCAAAAACCATTAAGAAATGACATTTATTTCCTTATTTTCAGGTCACTTTCTAAAGTCATTTATCTCAAAACTATTATTCATGGTACCTCGTCTATGTATGAATGTATATTGTGCATATTTTTTCTGGCTGAACCATAACAAACGTAAATCCATATGAGTTGTATACCTGTTCCAATTTTTTGTTTTTTGTTTTGTGGTTTTCTATTTCAAAACCTATAACTCAAGTGTGTGTTTTTAACTTGCAACAGGGCATATTGCATTTGTATGCCGCCATGATGCTGTACATTTTGTTTTCATTTTGTACTTTTAGATTTAGTTTTCATTTTTTTGCTTCTACTCTCTGTCTACTTCCCCTTTTGTTTATTCATTCATACGTATCCGGTTGTGCTAGCAGCACGATGGTTAAAGTCTTTGCAGAGTTTTTAATAGAATCGGATAGAAAATGTACGAGCAATAATACCTCCTGGCAGTTTTTGTTGTTACTCTTATTTCCTTTATACAACAATTTAAAATTGTTATTTTAAGTTAAATAATATTTAGTTTTTATTTTAAATGCAGCTCGTCTACAAATTATTTTCCATCCTATTTCTATAACAAAATAAAAAGTATTAGAAAAATAATGCAAATTAAAAAAACAATTCTTATAAAAAAATTTACCCTTAAACGTTATAAACATTATCTAGTCTAACAATTTATTTAGAAAAATTGAAGTAAAATCTGTCAACTGGTGCTAATCATAACACTGTGCTATATGAAAAAACCTAAAGTGGGACAACCGGCGCTGGTGATAAACATTATTTTAGGTAAGCTCTTGTTTTTATTGCGAATATATATTGACGTAACTCAAAAACGGTTCAGTTTATTTAATAAAGTAAAAATAGTCGAAATTCGTCAACAAAAATACTTTTAAGTAAAACTAAAACACTGAATGTTCGTTGGTATTTGGTAAGATTTATAGGGAGACTCTTGACCAACGGGGTCATTGTCTTCACTATGGGATCAGCTACCGTCTACAAGGTGGCAGAAAGGAGCACTCCACAGGGGTGTGGGGGGTTCTTTTCCATCTCCTGTGGCATTTGACCGTTAACACTTTGCTCGTGAGGCTTGATTCTAATAAATTCAAGACTGTAGCGTATGCGGATCATGTTGCTGTGGCTGTGTCGGGAAAATTTTTTGATACAATGTCGTAGCGCCTATATACATCTCTAGACCTTCTCAGTCGGTGGAGTACTGATAGTGAGCTGAACGTTAACCCGGGAAGGACGGAATTGGTACTATTCACGCGAAGGTACAAAGTTCCGTCATTTTCTCTATCTGCACGGCGTTGAGCTGTCGGATAGCGCTAAGTATCTGGGTGATAATCCTGGATTCAAAGCTATTCTGGCTCCAAAATACACGTTCGAGGGCGGCACGGGCGAATGTTGCGCTGTACGCCTGTCGTAGGGCCGCTGGAAATTCCTGGAGACTAAATCCTAGAGTTCCAATTGGATATTTAACACGGTGGTCAAGCCTATACTTACGAGTATGTATGGTGCGGTTGTATGGTGGAGGTCTCTGGAGAAATACACATACTGCAGCATCTTTGATAGAGTTCTGCGGAATGCAGCACTGATGATTACTGCACACCCAAACCCTTCCTGGATAGAATATCTTCCGTGTGCATCTCACCAGAACCGGTAATTGGACCCAGTTCTGTTGAGGTATACAGGGATGGATCAAAATCCTCGGAAGGGGTTGGGGGCGGCAGCATTATTCCTGTATACGGGGTGAGGGTATACTTAAACTGACATTTCACTGCAGTGCCTTACAGACGGAGGTCTCGGCGATAAAGAGGGTAGTGGACTGGTTGATGTACTACGGGATATATGATAGTGATATCCGAATTTGTACGAACCACTAAGTTGGTCCTGCGGTACATGTTAGGCAGGGCACAGCTACGGTGAGATAATGAACCCACGTGCTTTTTATCGAGGCAAATATGGCCTCTATATATTAAAAACGAGAAACTTTTAAAACAAAGCGATCAAGTGTAAAATTTTGCTGACAATTATCATTGCGTATATTTACACTAAATCTCATTATCTAGAAGACATGTGAATTAGTGTTTTATGTTTTAAAAACTAAAGAAACACATTAAGTGGCACAATTAGGAAAATTAAATTTTCATTGATGAGAGAGGCAAAGCATGGAATCAACAGCGGCATATTTGGATAACATAAAAAATTTGTTATATTTCTTGTTGACATTAGAAACCTAATATTAAAATGGTAATATTCGTAATACCATAATTTAGAACAATCACACTTCGCAAAGCGCTTTTTAGAATTTCGTCGATTAATTGAAACTCACAGACTCCCTACATAATATGCTAACACTTATTTTAGAATGTGTTGAGATTGAGGGCCACCATGAAAGTAGCCCAGTTATTTATGTATAATGATTTTGAACTTTGTTTTTCGGTGCCAACAACTTTAGGATAGCAGACCCCTACTTTAATTCTGGCTAAGCGACTAATAAACGGGACAGAAAATACTGGCTGCGGAGTTTTCTTAGAGCAGCTCGGGATTAAGTGTCTTTAAGGCTTCCATGTCCCTATTATAGTGATGAGATTATATGAGATGATGACCATAAATATTATCGTGAGATTTATGCAATATTACAGAATATTCGTCAATAATATCTTATGTTTACTGATAGCAAAGCGGACATAAGCTCTCTTGGACAGAAGATACATCAAAAATTGTTTATGAATGTCAGATGTTTCCGTATAAGATGGTGTGATATTTGACGGTTAATTTTAAATGGGATTGTGGATCTGGAAACATTGATGGTAACAAAGTATTGGTTGAATTTGCACAGACAGATACCACTTTAGAGTTTTACGAATCGATTGAGGACGAAAGGGACAAGTGTTGAAACAGCACTTGGCCACTTCAAAAAGACTAAAAATATATACGTCAGCTGCAATGATGAGAAGGAGAAGGAGTCTACGAAACATCTGCTTTGCCTCTGCCCGGCGTTTGAAGACTTGTAGCTTTCTTTCTTATAGATTCGACGACATAAACGACCGTGAAACTGGTAACTTGTACAGAATATACAGCCTCATTAAAGAAACTGAATGACTGTACGACGCTGGTCAAGAGCTGCGAGGATTTTAGTACGGTAAATGTGGGTGGCGTGGTTTAGTGGCTATATCGCACGAGGTTCGAGCCACAGCAGAGGACGTGTATAAGAAAAATTTAATTGTGGTTTCAAATAATCAATAAAGAGGCTTCAACTTCCATCCAGACAACTCCATCTAATAAAAAATAAAGAGACCCCCTCCCCAACCATCCCGCATACCTCTGGCGATGACGACAATCATCAGACGAATGATCAGGAAATCAAGCCACCTACTGGAAAAAAATTAAAATGCTAAAGTAAAGATCATCAACAATTAGCAAGGATCTTTACCAAATTGTCAAATTGTTTAAAAAACTGAAACAAAGCAATGGGTACCAATATGTTCCCACATAAGCCGCAGTGTTGAAGGAGTTACAAATTTGTCAACTTATTGACAATCTCGATATCTGAGGTAAACATTTTGACACAAATAAGCTAATATAACTTATTCTACGATGTTTTATGGAAAGCATTTAGACTTTCGAAATACCTAAGTAACAAATAAAATGCGAACAAAAAATAAAAATAAAAAATAATAAATCTAATACTCGTTTAATAATAAGGTGTGTTTAAAAATGATAAGGTCACCTTAATATCTGCTCCATTCATTCAAACTATAAAATGTTGCCTATGGTCACCTTATTCTACGTTCAAATAAGTGAACTAAATTTTACCAAAAACAGAGAAAATTATGGAAAATTAAAAAGTACGGGTTGTCTAAAAGTCCTGACTGTCCGTGAAACTCGGCTAATTTCACGAAAGGTCTCGAATTCCATGAAAAGTGCGGTAACAACAAAAGAGGAATTGAAATTACAAGCTTCAAAAAGCACGATTCTAAGAGCTATCAACGCCCAGCTAAACCTTATTTGAGCAAAATTAAAAAAGATCCTTGTCTGACTATGCAGCATAAGGTTAAGCGTAGGGAGTTTGCGAAAAAAAAGGTTACGATATTCCATTTTAAAATGTTATAAGATATTCCATACATTTTTGGGCTTATAAGTATTTTTTTCTGATGAGAAATAATTTAACCTGGAAGGACCAGATGGTTTCAATTGCTACTGGCAAGATTTAAAGAAGGAGCCCTTGTTTTTTCCAAACGGAAATCCGGCGATGGCAGTTTGTTGGTTTGGGCTGACTTTAGTTCACATGGTACCATGGAACTCTACTTTCCTTCCACTCGAATGGATAGTTTGGAGACCAGGGCACTCTGTCTGAACGTTTGCTGCCTTATTTGGCCCAAAATTCTGACAAAACTTTCACCTTTCAGCAAGATAACGCAGTAGTTCATGTCAGCAAGTCGACCAGAGAATGGTTTGAGGAGAACAATATTAAAGTACTTGATTGGCCAGCACGTTCCCCCTACTTAAACCACATGGAAAATTTGTGGGGACTGCTTGTGCGTAATGTTTATGCAGATAACAAATAGTACCGGACAAAAGATTAATGAAAAGTGGCAATCTGCAACAGCTGGCGCAAAATCCGCTCCAACGTTCTTGACAGTTTAGTAAGTGCGATGCCATCCCGTATTTTTAAGACAATAGAAGGAAATGGGAACTGCATAAATTAAAGATAATTGATTAATGCTTAGTTTAAATAAAAGTTTGAATAAATGAATCACGGACTTTATCATTTTGACGCATTGAATTTTCCACTTATATAAATTTAAATAAACATAATATAATGGTATATCTCTAAAAGCAAAACCGGCTTATTATCCACTTATTTGAACGTAGTATTTTTTAATAAGGTTACCATAGGTATCATTTTATAGTTTGGATGACTTGAGCAAATATTAAGGTGACCTTATCATTTTGAAGCGTACATTATTTTTATTTTTAGAATATATCGTTTAAAACTCGCTTTGTTTAAATATTTTAATACTTCTTTAATTGCATATATCATGATTAAATTTTTTTGATTATTATTATTTTAAAATTTCATTAATGAAATCTTAAAACACAACTACTCTAGAGAACTGCCAAGAAATGCTTTTTTTAGCAAAACATTTATTCAAGAAAAACAATACATTTTTTTTTTGCTGGCAATTCGTAATCTTTATTGATGCTCGACAATCATTTAAATTCAAGCAGCATAGATAAGAAGCTGTATTCGTATATTTCATTTTTATTTAATTTTCAAAAAGAAGAAAAAGAAAATCATTTACGAATATATTTTTTATTTTTGAGAAACCACATATATATCTTTCTTTTATCTTATGTGAGCTTAAATTGAATAAGTGCATTTCATCAGAGAAGAAATAAAAATAAACCATATAAAATGCTTTTTATAGAAAAACTAACATACACGCACTCACACACACATACACATGTGCAGCATAAACAAAAGAAAATATATCTATGCAATATATTTGATTAAAAATCATGCAGGAAGACAAACTGGCTGTACGGAAAAAAATAAAAAAAAACCACCGCAGAAATTTCAGAGCATTTTGTGACAAAAAACTAAAATAAAAAAAAATCAGCAAAATATTAAAATGAAAAATCCTGAAGGTATATTAAAGTAAAAAGATACACATGCACTCGTAGAGTAATTCAATCTCACTCTCTCCCTCTCTATTTTTTATACACACACATAAACACACCAACATAAATATTAAAACATATACATGAACAATAAAAGAAAACCCTGGAAACCCAAAAAATGGAAACATACTATGGAAGTGGTGTATAATGGAATAGTAGGTCTCTATTGTTTGCATGTTTGTGTGCGTATGTGAGTTATTGCATATAAAATAAAGTAAGAAAAATGAAATAAATGTTTAACAAAAAAAAAAATAAAATAAATAAAATAAACGAACGTGATGTGGTTGTTGATGAAAGTGCAACAACACTCTCAACAGAAAAAACAACAAAAGCACAATTGCAATAGAAATACTATAACAATACTTACATATGCACTTACAACAGCTACCAAATAAAACAACAAAAACAAAACGCATACTCCGGTATATACGTAAATTTCTAAACCATATACTTCCAACAAATGAAGAATACACAACTAAAATAACACCAACTAAACTGACAGTAAAGAAAAGCAACAGCATACCACCAACAACAAAACATAGCAAACGAAACAAAATTTTTTAAAACGAAAAACAAATTTCCTTAGCACTGCAGCACTAAGATGTATAATTTTGAAGTAGTAAAAAATGTCAATCAAAAACGATTTATTGATCTTTTATAGGAAGATTTTCTATTTCATACTTAGCCACCTTACAAGTGTCTAGATTACTTCGTCAATTATTAGCTTTTTAGGAAAAATTAAAAAACTTTACGGAATTGCTACTGAAATCTTGTTGGAGATATTTAAAATAAATCCCTTAGAGGTCGCTATTCACAAGGATCGAACGTAGAAGACCTAGAGAAAATAAATTTAAAATTTTTTAAATGTCAGATGAAATTTAAGATTTAAATTTATTTTTCGTAAGCTAGTGTAGGGTGTTTAACGATACTAGTTAATAAACAGTAAAAGACAAAACTTTACAACTTTATTCAACAAAATACTTACCTGTTCCGGACACTTTCCACCTTTCAGTATAAAGGCTTTTTTTGCAAATATTGTATCATTAATGTATATCCTGCGCTGTTGCTTTGGATATTCATTCGTTGTATTTGATTGAAAGGCCACAGCGTACGCGTATGCAAACCTATTCATTCTTATTAGATGCAGTTAGCAGTGTACTATCATATAGGTCCACATTCATTGTTTGCATGTTTTAAAAAGCATACGTGAAATTGTTTTTTATCCTCGACTGTTTTTCCTGATAACCGTCTTTTTGCAAAACGATATCGTGAGTGTCTCTATTAAGACGGAAACCACATTGCTTCTCCTGTAACTGGTGTCTCACTTTATCCCTATATATCTCTGTCAAAATTCTCAAGTAGATTTTCACTGCAATGCTTAATAAGTATATTCCACTGTGATTTTGACATAGCTGCTTGTATTTTTCTTTTTTTTTTTTTTGAAAATAAGGTTTATTATTGTCGTTTGTAATCTTCAGGTTTTTTTTTTTGTGTCTCCATGTGGTATTCCTTTGTGCAGAAAGCTCTATTCACTCTTGTAGTGAATTAATTTAGGTGTTATTGATAATATATGTATATATTTTTTGAAAGCTAATAATTGGCTGTGTATTACACCGAACGATTATTTTTCGGTTACTTCTCTATCTTGTCGCAAGAGGGCGCTAAACTCAGCTAATTTATAATAAAAATTACTATGTAAAAAATAGGATTCTAGGTACTTCAGCAAAAAACTATCAAGACTTTATTTTTAAAAAAAATTTTGAAAGTTTGTTTTTTAATTACTTAACAATGTTATAAACGAAACAGAAAGCAAATTTTAAATTCTGTTTTTGGTTTTCATTCTTCACTCCTTTGAAAAAAGCACATATATCCACAACAATTTTAAATTTTCCTAATAATGAAGAAGTGTTAAAAAATATGCTAAACAATATATATATTTTTTATTTCTACTTTTGAAACTATGTAATGTATGTTCCAACAAATAAAAAAAAATTGAGACCAACTTTATTCTATAACATAAAAAAATTTGAAATTTGAAAAATGTAATCGCTTTTTTTTCATTATCTTATTCGCAGATGAAATCTCTAACAACCATGAAAATTTTGTTTGCATAACTGTCTTCCTTAACTAATAAAATATTGATAGTTTACTTGTGGCGCTTGAATATAATCAACTAAAAGTTCAGTTAAAGGTGATTTTTCGTAACGCCTTGGTTGCAATGTAACAAACTAATCTTACGAGCAACACTGTGATCGATTAGTGATGAAATTCTACAACATCGTTAGCGAACAATTTAATTTTACAAAAATTTTTTATAAACAGTTTCTTGCCTCTCCTGAACATTCGAAAATTTTGAGTTGTGACTGTTTATGGTTTAGTGTACGATATATAGATAATATATTAAACCATAAATAATTAAAATTATTATTGAAATTTCAAATTTGAAGTATAATATCGAATTTTCGCCAGATTACCATACCTTTTAATTTATTTATTTATATATATATTTTTTTGTTGCCACACAATTAAAAACTTATTGTTATTTGGAATCTATTTATTTATATCAGTAACTAATACACCCCTATGCTAAAAATAACATTTTTTATTAAAAAAATTAAATATAAAAAACTATCTTAAAACAGGCTTAGTTTAATTTAGATATATGTGGGCGTTTAACGTGCCCGTCGTCCTATTTTGTTATAACTTTGCACATATCCATATTTTTTTCTAAAATCTCTAGCTAGCAAGGTTTGAACTGGAGCAACCAATCATCTTTCTTATGGTAATTTTGTGGGCTGAATTTAAATCCGTTTTCAGTTTTTTTTCCACCGGGTTCAAATTTGTTTTTTATGGGCGTGGCAATTTTTTCGCCCAAAATATAATAGTTATGTCAATATATTTCATCATAGCTTGAAAATGACGTGACCGATTCTAATGCGAGTACACGCCATTAAAATTTGTTTAGAAATAAAATTTCCTATAAATCAACTGAACAGTTTCGGAATTATTCATAATTTAAATGCGAAAAAAATCGCGTAAGTTTAGAGCAATTTTTTTGTTTTAAAAAATTAAATACAAATTTTTCCGAATGAAAACTTTACATTTTAGGCATTTAAATTAAAGCTTAAAATGTTAAGAATAAAAAAAATTATATCAAAAATTTAATTCCTAAACTTTTTCTTGTACTTGCATTAAGATCGGTCAAGTCGTTCTGAAGTTATTATGAAATCTATTGACATAACTACCATATTTTGGAGCGAAAAATTTGCCACGCCCATAAAAAAACTTTGAGCCCGATGGAAACGAACTGGAAACGTATGTAAATTCAGTTCATCAAAATCATTGTATATCAAATGGTTTTATTTAAAAACCCGAAAAAGTTTTTATTTTGTAAAACAGTGTAATTGTCTCTACATAACTTCGTTTATCCACGACAACTCGTCTTACTTTTGTCTATTCGCTCTATGGGATCGATATACTGCGTGTCGTGTCCTGCTGTCTTGTCTATTTTCATCTTCATAACTGCTTCGTAAAACTCTTCATAACTTATGACCTCAGCTACGTCTTCTTCATCCCTTTCACGCACTCCGGAGATCGTATTACCTTACCCTTTTGAAAGATCTATGAAATATTTGCGGCCTCGTAATTTTTTCAAGGTTCTATCAAATACTTTTTGGTGCTGTTTATTTCTGTTCCAGAAATGTTCAAAATTTGTTCGCAAAGTTGTTGCTTGGACTAGTTGACTTACTTTCATCATTTGTTCTTTATATTTTTACGTCTTTTAGCAACGCTGTTTAATTTTCTTCCCAATTTAATTTTATTTTTTTTAGTTCAATTTCGTTTTATACTTGATTTTGATCGAATTTAAGGTAAAACAAAAAAGTTGGCTGATAGCTACTATTTTTCAAACTCAAAACTACAAGCGAGCTGCATTATGTTTCTCTCAGTAAGTTGTGATATATTAACACCAAGAGTGTAACGCTTCAGAAGTGCTGAGAATGAGATTAGAGTTAATAAAATTTATTTTCTCTAATGACATGATATGCAGAAACACTTAGGATTTTCGCATTCACTGTAAAAATCTTCAACTATTATGCACAAGCTTAACTTATATTGTTTACAAGAATGATTTAAAGAAAGCATAACAGCTCCCACACAGGAATAAAGGTGTAATAAAATACGACAACAGCTACAGCAACGACACCACTAAAAACCTTTTTATTTTGTTAAGCACAAACATATTTTATATCCTTTTTTTACTTTTTACCAACATTTTAAATTTTAATAATGTGAGTATGTATGTATGTATGTATTTTAGAGAGAGAAAAAAGAAAGCTATTTGAACAAAAGTATAGTGCGTTTATTGTAAGGATAAGCTGCTAGCAACTATATAAAAAGTTAAAAATAATTTTGCGTTAGTAACAATATAGCTCTGTTGTTAAGTCCATACTCATGTATGGCACTGAAGTGCGTATGAAAATTTCGAAACGCTTATCAATACAGTGCTGCATTCATAAAAACTTCGCATGTATTTGTGTGGTGAAATTTTAAAATGACAATGTATTTCGGATTTAACACCTTTGGCAATCCTTTTTTTTTTTTTTTTTTTTTTGAAACGGATAATTATAAATTAAAGAAATAAGGTATTAGTGCTTTAAAGTAACAGTACAGAAATCAATGCAAATTCATAGGTTTTTTTCTCTCCATCTAAGTTATTAATATGCATATTTATTAGACGGGTCCTTATCATCCTAAATTAAAATTTTCTGAAGGGAAAGCTCTTAAAACGTTTTAGTCTAACCTATTAGGTATAAATTTCAACCTCAATGAAGCATGTATTAAAATTAGAATATCGATTTCACATTTCCGCAGAATACATTTCTTACTATTGGGTATACAAGTTAATAATGCCGATTTGGACAACATATGGCATCACTATCACATATGGTTTGTGTCAATAATAACAAATGTGGTATTATAAATCACTATTCGCTAATCGCTATCAAATTTTGTGCCTAAAAAATATGTGTTTGGGAAAGTCTGATAACCTTCTTCCATTTGAAGAAAACAGCTGCTGAAACTTATTGATTGTTGGTCCGTCAACATGCACCAACTCAAATAATATGTCGGCGATAGTTTGCGTGATTCAAAAGTGGTGACACAGAAGAGAAGAAGAGTTCTAATCAGTCGAAAAAGTTTGACGATAAGGAATTGGGAGCTTTACTCGACGAAGATTGTTGTCAAACGCAATCATTGGCAGTCATACAACAAGCCATTTTTCTACGTTTAAAAGCATTGGAATTCATTCAAAAGCAAGAAAATTGTGTCCCATATGAATTGAAGCCGAGAAACGTTGAAAGACGATTTTGCATTTCGGAAATGATGCTTGAAAGCTACAAAAAGAAGTCATTTTTTCATCGTATTGTTACTGGTGATGAAAAATGGATACATAACGATAACCCCAAGCGCTAAAAGTCATATATAAGCCCGACCAATGCCGAAGCCGAATATCTATGACGTCAAGATAATGCTCTGTATTTAGTGGGAACAGAAAGAAGTTTTGTATTATGAGCTGAAGTCGGGACAGACGATCACAGGGACCTGTGTCGAACACAAATGATTTGTTTAAAGAGAGCAATCGACGAAAAACGACCAGAATATTCGACCAGACACGTGGCCATTATCTTCTATCATGAAAACGCTCGACCATGTATTGCAAGATGAGTCAAAAAATATTTGTAAAACAGTGGAGGTTCCCCACTGAAAAAAATAAAATTTTTTTTGTGCCATTAAAGGACCAGTCTAATGTACATATGTATTTGTGTTGGCTATAAATAATATTTTACGCTTTGATTTTTACCCTAATTTTTTTTTTAGCTTAAATTTCATATCGTTGATATCATAAATCACAAATTTTCTTAATTGTAAAATTACAGAAATTTATATTTTCTCAAGGAAAAACTTTTCCAAAACATAAACTTCACTTTTATATTTCAAATATTAAAAAACATTTTAAATTACAATTTCTATAAAAGTTAAATTATATATTTCGTTTTACTTTTTCTTTTTTGTTTAAAATTTGCTTCAAGGGCTACGGAGGAGTAATAACAAAAAAGCGTCAGTACAAATTATACCCTGGGGTAAATATGTATACACACTCTTCTGCATATATACAACATACGCATCATCTTTTATGTATTAAATGCTGGATATGTGAACAAAATAAGAATTTTCGTTTTTTTTTGGCAAATATTATTGGTAAGAAACGAAAAACAAAAAAAACTTGTCGATGTATTATGTTTCAAGGGATACAAATTGCAAACAGTTAAACTCATATGTGTGTGTTTTTGTAGGCCTATTGATTCAAATATTAAGTATATATATTTTCTGTAAGGCCCACACTCATATTTTTCTTTTACCAATTTTATTTATTTTTTCTTTCGGTTAAATTGCTTTAAAAATGTTACCTTTGGCACAGCTAAAGGAAATTGAAATTTGCGTTTCGGCTCTACTCTACAATTTAAGTCCTCTACATTCGTTTGTATACATATGTACAAATGTATATACCATATTTCCTACGTTCACAGCCATTAGCACAGTTGGAGAAAACAGAATGCGTTGCCCTGCTGTGGCCTGGTATAAGCCTGGCGTGGTTAAGCATAGTGTGTGAGGTATGATATGAACGTAATATGAGGCCACCGACGTAAATACTTTCTCAACCATAAGTAATTTTTTCCAAATCATCATGAATTTATAAGTTATTTTGGAAATATGAAAAGAAAAACTTAAAATGTGTAATGAAATTCTACATAAAATATGAAATTAATTACGATTTCATATTCAAAATCGTTTACTTACAGGATTTTGGTAACATATTCTAAGGTATCTATAGTATGATTGCGTTTAGAAACTGTTTGTACCAAGAACTAAAGATTACTGAAATGTTGAAAGTAAAATTTAATTTAAATACTTAAAATGTAAAATTTTCATTCTGAAATTTTCATTATGAAAATTTTTTTTCGCATTTAAGTTATGAAACTGTGGAAAATTAAAAAAGGCTGTTGAGATGATTTATATGAAATTTTATTCCAAAACCTTTGCTGATACTTGGATTGAAATCGGTCACGTCGGTTTCAAGTTATAATGAAATATGTTGATATAACTACTATATCTTTGGCGATAAATTTGCCATGCCCATAAAAAATTTGAGCCCGATGGAAAGAACTGATAACGGATTTAAGTTTAGCGCATCAAAATCATTTTATTTCATATGATTTTCCTCTTCAGATGTAATTGGAAAAGCTCGATATAAATTTTTTGAACGTTCTCTATGTTTACAGCCGATTGATTTTCAATCGATTGCTTGTTTCGCGCCACCTGTAGTTTACGACTTCCTTTGCTTTTCCAAATTTTAATTTGGATTAGTTGCTAGTTATTTATATCATGCATGTGTTGCTGCATTTGCCAGGTAGTACCCCTAGGGGTTGAAGTAACTTTTGTCATTATACTGTTAATAACTATGTTCAATAGAAGGGGATAGTAGGCATCCCCGCCTCACGTTTATTGGACCGTGTAAAATGCGACATTTTGTATTTTCGTAAAGAGCCTTAATAAGTTCCCGAGTTTTCCCAGTATTCGCTAACAGCGAAGTGCATTCCTTACATGCTTTAAAGGTCGTTTTAAAAAGTCGTTTAATATTGTATTTAGGGGTGAATGCTACTCGACTGGATAGCTCGGTAATTATTATAAGGCTTTTGATATGGTGGATGGCTGATCCACTGCTTATTTCGACTGTTTCTTTTTTTTCATATAAGACCAGCACCCAGGGGATGGCCCCTACTCATGCAGTGCATTGCGCTGGTACTAGGAAAATAGGTTAGTGGAAGGAGCACAGAGGGAGTAGTGTTTATGGAAGTTAGATTTAAATTTACTCATGTCGTAAATTACAGGAAATACTTTCGCTGGAAGATTATTCCACAACTGAACAGTGCGACCAAAGAACGAATTCTCCCTAAATTGCATTGTACGATTTACTGGACAATCAACTACAAAGGAATGCACTCTACGAGAAATACGAATGCTACGTGATAATATATGATTTTTGGGAATTAATTCCTTAATTTCGTTAGAACATCCGGCCCAGAAGACTTGTTAACCTTAAGATTTGCAAGAACCCTTTTTACAGCACGAGCTCGAAAGAATATACTAGACATAGTTACTGATACTCTTTCAATTTCGGGCAGTGGTTGAACGCTTTCCGGCAAGTGAGAATTACTTGCAAACATTTCGGCCAAAAGGTTTGCCTTCTCAACCGGGTTCGTGAATGTGTGTTCATTCTTTGTAAAAGCAGGAACCAAACTAGCGTTGCGAAGCAAGTCAGTATGGGCACATTTGTTACTGCGCCAATTCCTGAATGCTTCCTATCTGGATCTGACTGCCAATTTACACGTCAGATTAAACCAAGATTTGTTTCTGTGTTTAATCGAAAGCTTTTTGGATGGGATGAAAATATCCATCCCTAGCCCTATTGTATTCACCACCATTTCTGCCATGGCATCGACGTTTGAGTTAAGGAAACAAAGTTTCCAATTAAAATGCCCAAAAAAATCGTTGAGCTCAACCTAACGAGCATCCTCGTAGTTAAAATAGAGCGTTCCGTAAGCATGGGTGGAACCTCGCGAAGAGCGGTGGATGAGAATGAGGCAGAAACTGTGCAATGATTCGAATTTCCGAGAGGTGCAAGAACCTCAACTACATACTTTTCAGGGTGTGTAGTGAGGGAAAGGTCGAAGGTATTGTTCTGGTGCCCATCTACACACGATATATATGTAGGTTAATTCACTAATTGCGCAAAGTGGTTGTGCGCGGCAAATAACTCAACGTATTGGCCTTCTGGAGTTGTGCGGCCTGAATGGCGTAACTAAGACGAATTATAAACATTTAAATCACCAGCAACAACAATTTCACTGTTCGAATAATTCGAAAGGATACTCGATATTGGGTCGGAAAAAGAGTCGAAGCCAGATATGGTAACCTCTCTTCCCGCGTTTGGGCTTCTATACAAAAACCCGAAGTGCAAATGATGTGCCCTGATTCTGGACTTAACCCATAGACAGTTAAATTCATACATGCCAAGAGGTTGCTGGCATTGGTACACAACTTCATTGCGAATGTACATAGCAAGACCCCTATGAAAATTAAAAAGGGACAGAAGGTGATACCCAGGGATATGAAAATACTGTGGATCAGCATTTTCAGAAACCTGGGTCTCACATAAGACGAAAACATCCGGCCTATGGAGACAAATGTTCGCATACACGGAGAAAAAGTTCGCCCGTAACCTACGCACATTGCAGAAATCAATCCGAAAGCGTCCAGCCATTACGTAAATTCAACCAAATAAAAGAAAAAATAAATATATAAATTAACCACGATTAAACAAAAATCAAACAACCTCCCTCTGAATGCGAACGACAAGGAAATGGGTTACTGCTGGTTGATTATTCAGCAGCCAGTGTTATACCTTCACCACTGAACAATCCAACTGCAACCCCTCCAAGTGGTTCGCACCCAAAGGTTTGGAAAGGAATATTGAGAGGAAGGGAAAGCACTATTGCCGATGGTAGGGCACATAATTTAATTCACCCCTATAGATCAAACAGTCCTTCATTTTGCCGATGTTTAATCTTGCCCGTATTCGAATTAGTTATTGTCAAGTGTGTGTTTATTTTTCTATGTTAGTGTTATGTTAGTGTTTTTTTTTTTCAATGGGGAACCTCCACTGTTTTGTTTTATATGTAAAGAGCATGTATAGTTGTTTTTCTGGCTTTTGTTTATTTTATTTTTTTTTTGCAATGTTATAAAGTACAGTACTGCTTGTTCAAATTAAACTATGCTGGGTTAGCTAATCCGTATCGTGCGCTTCGGTGTGTTTAAAACGAAGACATGTGGGTTAATGGGGTTCTGACTGTTGCTCATAATTTTCTCATAGTGGTCTTTCCAAATGTCAATTTGTGCTGCCTTCGATGTAATTAATTCTCTATGATTGTTTTTCACTGGTTTGCCAGAGATTAAGCTTTTCCGCTCCAGTTACCTGACTTTTTTTTCAACCCGGTTGTACTTCATTTGTAGTCTTAATTTATCATTCTTAGTTTAGCATTGTTGAGATTTGTTTTAAAGGTCTTTCTGTTTGCTTCCCATACTCCATCTGAAGTCTACTCTTTTCGTTGGTGTATTGGATAGGGAAGACTTTTAGTATAATATTTTCTTTCTCTCACAGTTTTCTTATTTATCACAGCGACTTTCAACCTTATTGTGCCGATGATGAAATGGTAATCGTTAGAGTAGTCCTCACTTCTCTTATTTCTGACGTCTTACAGACAGTTGCGCCAAGTTTTGCTAATAGCGATTTGGTAGATTTGGTGCCGTGTACTTTTTAATTAGTACTCATAAAAGTATCTAAATTTATTTATCTTTTTTATTAATCGTAGCGAATGAATTTTATTTCAAAACAATTATTTCTTCATGACTTAATAATAACCGAACCGAACTTTTCAGACTTCTACATATAATATTAAAAGAATTTGATTTTTATGTCATATTTTTATGGCCTATATATAAAATAAAATGTTCCTTTATTTCTTTTAGTTATTTGAACTTTATAAATTAAGTTCTTTTTAGCCATAAAAATATTTCTTTTTTTATTTCTCAAAAATTTGCAATATTTGAAGCATGAAATGTTTGTAGATGGATTACAAATTATTATTATATTTTTTTTATTTTTATTATGTTTCTCCGAATATTAATTTATTCCATTGTTATTTTATGAACTAACCATATATTGTATGAATCTAGCATATGTTGTATGAATATATGTATAAGTATAGTTTATATAAAATAAAAAATAAAAAATATATATAAAATATAAATAATTGTATATGCACAGCCTTACAAAAGTATGCATATGATTAATAAATTGCAAAAATAAATTAAAATTACGAAATTATTATTAAATTTAAAATAATTATAATTCCGATCCTCACAATAACAGCTATTATTCCCCTACATACTAAAGTTGGAAAGAAGCTGTACTATCTCGAGGCAGCATGACATTTTCTCCAATATCAGAAACCTAAAGCAAAGTAAAACAACTGTTTATGTGTCAGCTATATACTTCACATCTGGCAAATATTTGATGAAAACAAAATATTACTTTGCCGTAGTGTGACCATAAAAAAATTTTGAGAAAAAAAAGGCTGATTTTGGGAACATAAAAATTATTTTCCGTTAAACAAAAATGTTTTAAATATGACAACACAGTTTCAAATATTTTCCTTATTTTTGGTAAACATTTATTTGATCCAATATTTTTGCAAGATCAACAGAGGAAAATAAAAACTGTACAATGTTGTGTTATCTATTAGCAGAACTAAACCAGCAAATTCTGACAAAGAGGTGGTATATAATGCAAAGTTAACAAATAGTTTGTTTAAAGCAAATCATTGCTTTTTTGTACAGGGTTTATGACTTGTTGTAATTATTAAAAATCTATAAAATCTATATTGTTCTCAAATAACTAATGAAGCAGTTAACTTAATATTTTGCACGAAGAAATATAAAATTTAGAGGATAATATTTTTTTTTTACAAAAACACATATTTTTTTAATTGGTTAACTTGTGGAATATTGAAGCAATCAAAGTTGCATATACACATTTTCTCAAAAATCTTTAAAAAAATTGAAATTGCAATTTCAGGTTTTTTAAAAACATTGGTATTGGTATTGGTATTGGTATTGGTATTGGTATTGGTATTGGTATTGGTATTGGTATTGGTATTGGTATTGGTATTGGTATTGGTATTGGTATTGGTATTGGTATTGGTATTGGTATTGGTATTGGTATTGGTATTGGTATTGGTATTGGTATTGGTATTGGTATTGGTATTGGTATTGGTATTGGTATTGGTATTGGTATTGGTATTGGTATTGGTATTGGTATTGGTATTGGTATTGGTATTGGTATTGGTATTGGTATTGGTATTGGTATTGGTATTGGTATTGGTATTGGTATTGGTATTGGTATTGGTATTGGTATTGGTATTGGTATTGGTATTGGTATTGGTATTGGTATTGGTATTGGTATTGGTATTGGTATTGGTATTGGTATTGGTATTGGTATTGGTATTGGTATTGGTATTGGTATTGGTATTGGTATTGGTATTGGTATTGGTATTGGTATTGGTATTGGTATTGGTATTGGTATTGGTATTGGTATTGGTATTGGTATTGGTATTGGTATTGGTATTGGTATTGGTATTGGTATTGGTATTGGTATTGGTATTGGTATTGGTATTGGTATTGGTATTGGTATTGGTATTGGTATTGGTATTGGTATTGGTATTGGTATTGGTATTGGTATTGGTATTGGTATTGGTATTGGTATTGGTATTGGTATTGGTATTGGTATTGGTATTGGTATTGGTATTGGTATTGGTATTGGTATTGGTATTGGTATTGGTATTGGTATTGGTATTGGTATTGGTATTGGTATTGGTATTGGTATTGGTATTGGTATTGGTATTGGTATTGGTATTGGTATTGGTATTGGTATTGGTATTGGTATTGGTATTGGTATTGGTATTGGTATTGGTATTGGTATTGGTATTGGTATTGGTATTGGTATTGGTATTGGTATTGGTATTGGTATTGGTATTGGTATTGGTATTGGTATTGGTATTGGTATTGGTATTGGTATTGGTATTGGTATTGGTATTGGTATTGGTATTGGTATTGGTATTGGTATTGGTATTGGTATTGGTATTGGTATTGGTATTGGTATTGGTATTGGTATTGGTATTGGTATTGGTATTGGTATTGGTATTGGTATTGGTATTGGTATTGGTATTGGTATTGGTATTGGTATTGGTATTGGTATTGGTATTGGTATTGGTATTGGTATTGGTATTGGTATTGGTATTGGTATTGGTATTGGTATTGGTATTGGTATTGGTATTGGTATTGGTATTGGTATTGGTATTGGTATTGGTATTGGTATTGGTATTGGTATTGGTATTGGTATTGGTATTGGTATTGGTATTGGTATTGGTATTGGTATTGGTATTGGTATTGGTATTGGTATTGGTATTGGTATTGGTATTGGTATTGGTATTGGTATTGGTATTGGTATTGGTATTGGTATTGGTATTGGTATTGGTATTGGTATTGGTATTGGTATTGGTATTGGTATTGGTATTGGTATTGGTATTGGTATTGGTATTGGTATTGGTATTGGTATTGGTATTGGTATTGGTATTGGTATTGGTATTGGTATTGGTATTGGTATTGGTATTGGTATTGGTATTGGTATTGGTATTGGTATTGGTATTGGTATTGGTATTGGTATTGGTATTGGTATTGGTATTGGTATTGGTATTGGTATTGGTATTGGTATTGGTATTGGTATTGGTATTGGTATTGGTATTGGTATTGGTATTGGTATTGGTATTGGTATTGGTATTGGTATTGGTATTGGTATTGGTATTGGTATTGGTATTGGTATTGGTATTGGTATTGGTATTGGTATTGGTATATATTTATAACATAAGCGGTTTTTTGATACTCTGTTTTGCTTTTTACTGAGGCTTATGAGTATTTAAGTTTTTTTTTATTAAAATAATATTTAACCATGTATGTATTTAAGTAAACGTAAGATATTTTATTGAAATTTAAAAAGAATACATTAAAATTATTAGGCTTATTTTATATAGCATGGACAATTAGAATTTTTTAAAAATACAATTGGCACATAAGATGTTTTAACAAATCCAATACATATTGTGCAAGAGGCAAATACATATTTCATAAACCCTTGCCGTCTTTTCACAAAAGTATGCGTCGGACAATTTGTTTATTAATTGTGTCATGTTCTTATAGCGCAGAATTTTCCATTTCAATCTGAAAGAGTTTGGCATTTAAAGGATCTCTTACCATTTCTTCTCGGTCCTTAATTGCTGCAAATACATTTTGGCGTCTTTTGTATTTTTAATATATTTTTATTGCTTTTATTTCGATTTCTTTTTTTTAATAACTAGCTTTATCCATCCGACTTTGCCCAGGAATGTATAATTGTGAATAGCTACTTAGAGACAAACATTGTTTGTATACTTTCTCAGAGTAATTATTTGTTGGCTTAAAGCCTCAATAAAAAACATCGACTTCTTATTGTGTATGAAATATGCCACGCCCACTTATTCAATTTCGCCCACTGTTAAACTGATGTTTCGTATTGCCTGCCAAGTCATTTAGACAAAATCCAGAAAATATTCCTCTCAAGATATAGAAAAATCAATATTTATTTGTGTAGGGGGAACGTACAATGCCTTCTTATTCCATTATTATATGCCCACTTATTAGTTGGTTTATATTAACTACGAAGTCAATTTTACCAAATTCAGAAACTTTCACTTTTATCGTTCTCAAGATATACAAAAATCAATATTTATTTTGTATTAGAGGAGCTATGCTCACTTAGCCAATTCCGTTTATATTCGCTGCACAGCTTAGAATGTGTGCACTGAATCTACGTGCCCAATCTTACTCAAATACATTTAACAGAAGAAGAGAAAAACGAATGACCACCTATGTATAGCGCTATCTGTTGAACATTTTCGACTTTTCTTTTTTCTTAAACCTTTGCGTAGCAATTATAAACAAAATCGCAGTCGTTTTGAAGTTTTCGAACGAACAACAATCCGTTTATATATATATATACATATATATATATATTTATATATATAGATAAAAAGGCAAATCTTTTGCCATATTTGCTTTGTCATTGTCATATTTTAAAACAATTAACTTTATTTTACAATAGGTTCTAACAACGAAAATAATTTGACTAACGCAAACTATAAACACAAGTTGTAATAATGGCTCTTAGCTCATTTAGTCATTATTTATTCCAAGAAATGCATTAAAAACAACAGCTATTTTATCTAGTATTTTAAATCTATTGTGGACTTTAACAAAATATTGGACTTTACTACCCTTATAATGCATGTGCTTCATTTTAACGCTTTCCAAATAAAGCAATTGCCTACACTCAAAATATATAAACAAGACATAAAAAACTGGTTAAAAAAATTTGTAATTATATGTAATTAAAAATTTATATTAATAATTTAAAAAAGTAAAATATAAAAATAAATTAGGAGGAATATATAATAAAGTTTAATAAATAATTAAATGCAATAGTTTCCGTATGCTCTAATTCCACAAGTCAAAACAAATAATATTCATCTTTCATTTATCATTTCATCTTTGTAAAAAATAGTTATGAAAATATTTCTTTGACAGTGATCAAATATTTATTACGGCAAACATGTTTTCCACTATTTCTATTTGACTTAACAAAAAATGGTCAAATATATATGCATAGTGCGACCATAAAACAAAATTTTGTTTGTTTCACTCAAATTTTGGTCAAATATGGAAAACAAAATTGAGCCAAATGTTTCCCAGATATGACCGTAGCTTTGGAAATGATGAAACGAAATATTTATCATCATGGAAACCAAAAATACACAATTGCATGTGTTTTCTCATACATCCAATCAAGTCGGGTGCTAGATATTCTTACATTTTAGGAATTTTTATGAATTTTGGCATCGTTTTGTTAGTGCATATTTTTGCATATTTTTCTCATAATATAATTTGTTTGCATATTTAAATTTAAAGAGCATGTTTTCGACATTTTTCAGTATTTAAAGAGCATTTTAAACCTTTTTAGAACATATTTTGATATTTTGTACCGTAGAATACTTTTACAGCGAAAACAAAGATTTGCTTTAAGTTTTGAAGTCATGTCTTTTCTGAATTATTTGTTATTTTAAATTTATTGCATCAAACCGGACTTTCAAATCCAAAACAAACAAAGAATATTTTCATAATAAATTATACGTTTCGTTAAAGATATTAAGATACTAATTAAAAACTAAATTGTGCTATTAGTGACAGAAGCAGCTTCTTAATGGTAAAAGCTTTCAAATTCATAACGATGTTTTAAACTAAACTAACACAAATTATATTTCCTTTATGCGAATGTATTAGAGATCAATACGAAACAGTAAAGAAATTGTCTTTAAAAGTCCAAACAAATGAAATTGAAAAAAGAAAAGTGTACAGACATCACATTGCCAGCTGAACCAGATCCAACTCGTTGGCGAACTTTTGTTGCAGCAAGAGAAAACATTATATGGTACTCCGAAAGGGTGTATCATAATTAAAAAGTCGATTTGAAATTCTTTGTGACTTTGAGATTTTTGGATCTTATATGACGATATATATCTATGTTTACAAACTATATTGAATTGTAGAATAAAACTTTTTTCTATTAACAAAGAAGAAAATTTTGTTTTACTTAGAGCATGTTTTTGACATTTTTAGGATTTAATTTCGAATTTTTAGTGCACATTTTATGAGCATAGAACTCTTTTTAGATCATATTTCTAGTTTCCCTGTTTATGAGTTATATGAAAGTGATTGTCACTTTAAAATATTAAAAATAAAGTGTGACGCCCTCCATAGTTACTCATCTCAATATTTTATATCGGTAATGAGACTGCGTGAATTCCAATTGTTCGATGTCCTCTATTAGGAGCTTGGGGCAAAGTTATCCATGCGAAATTTAAGAAAAATAATATATTCAGTGTATTTTAATTTATTTAATAATAACGTGCCGTAACCGCCAAAGAGCTTAGCCAACAAAAGTAAAATTTTACATAAGAAGGTTTTATTTACATATCTTTGCTTTTTCTTCAGTTATTATGAAGTTTAGAATGTAAGTGTTATTATTCCCGATATACATATTAGAGCTAATACTGCTTACATTTTAGTATAATAATTATTAAGTAAGTAAGTAATTATTGTCACTTAAGCTTTTTTTTCAGTCACTCTTATAACCTACTAATGATATTTGTGTCAGTTTAGCTAAAAAATATTTTTTAAAGAAAAAAATGTATATTATCTATGTTTATATATATACAGTGGTGGACATTCGTTTAGCACATTATCTTTGTGTACTTTTTGGAATGTAATGACAAAATCAGCCGGCCTCGTTTTTGGGTCAACATACTTTCTTTAATTGTTATTATTCGTTGCATTATTAGTTATACCAGAGTTATTGTTGTAATTATCTAATTTTTGTTATTACCCTCTATAGCATTATTTTATTGTTATTATGGTATTGAATACATATATGTTATTGGATTGAATTATATATATAAATATAATTATCTGTACTTTTTACTCAGACTATACACAGAGTAGGATAACGGCGTTAACACGTGATCTTGCTGTGTTATGATCGATTGTGTGTCGGTTAGACGTTCGCTCTAACAGTCGCAGCCGCGAATATGGTTGGTATGATGTTGTAAACACCACTGTGGGTGTGAGCTTGTATAATCTCAAATCATTGTCAAGAGTATAAAAGAGCGAACAAACCAAGCAAAATGACAGTTGGTGTCCAGCTTCAAGTGGGTAATGTGTAGTTTTGATTGTGGTACTCCGACCACAACGTAATAATCATTTTGAAAAAAATAATAATACTGGCTCCAGTAATATTATCTCTGGCATCAACTAGGGGACAAGGGTAACTCTTCGTCGGAGTGTGGTGAACCGCCTCGACTAAGACAAGCCAGGAGGCGAGATACCTCGATCACCACTGGGATATCCGTGGTGACCCAGATATTAAGCTTTCCCCAACGACAATAAAACCTGACGTGACTAAGGGAACAGGGTTAAAGCTCTGTCGGAGTGGGGTCAACCACTGCGATCTAGCCGACACCTGGTGGCCAAGTAACACGATCATTGTTGGGTGCCCGTAGTAACGGAGTTATCCAGCCTACCCTAACACGACACACGACCACTGACTGACTTAATTGTGTTTTTTTTAGGAAACAAACGCTTGTTTAGTGTTAAACGTAGATTTCTAAGGAATTTATGATTATAAGTGATAGATTGAGTTATTTACTTTGTTAAATAATCAATGATATATTTATAAATATAAATAGAAGTCTTTTAATATAGTTTCTGTTCGGCACTGGACCCCGCTGAACTACCCCAGCATCCGATCGGAAAACGTGTCGCTACAGGAATTAAAAATTTTTTTAGGCACTTATTTTAATCATTTCTATGTTTTAATGTACCACTCGCGGTCCAAGGAATACGTAGCACTAGTTTATTTTAGTTTTGTTCATTTTAATTCATTCATTTTGTGTTAAAATTGAGCAAAGCCCAAGAAAATGGCTGGACAGTAGTTTAACACAAACTAAAAAAAATATATATATTTTCAGCAAGAACTAAAACAAAACTACTTTCTTACTTTATTTCGAAATAAGTACTTGGGAGGATAACCCCTTTTATTAATAAAATTTTCACATTTCCTTGGCATACTGTCCATAAATCTCATGCATAGTTTCTTTGGTATTGCTTAGCATTTCTTTCTAATTTCTGTCCATAAATCGAAAAAATTTTTAGGTTTAACAGTAATAATGTGTTGCTCCACATCATGGATTCACTACAGGACTAAGATCTGGGGATTAACTTAGCCAGTTACAAATTTGGATTCTATGCTCTAAGCAACAATCCACTGTACGTGAAATTTGTTTTGGATAATTATTATGCATAAAATGCCATATAAGTGGCATGTTTTCCTCTGCAAATAGAATCATGGTATTTAAAAGTGTTTCCTTCTAAGAGTACTGATCCAAGTGCGAATCCATTTTGATTATAGGACAAACACGTGCCCTGAAAATGCTACCCAAGCCATCACATTTCCAGCACCATGCTTTACTGTCACGGACATGTACCTGGGGATGTGTCGCATGCTTGAAGAACGTCGTATGTTTGCATTCGTCACTCCAGTATGCTGAAGAAAAATAAAATTCGGAACTTCCATTTTTTTTTTTTTTTTTTTTTTTTGATACGTGTACCTTATGTTGTACAATGTATCCAAGCAACTTTTGTTCATGTTTCCTTCTTCTAATTGTTCGCAAAGAGAATCAATATCAAATTTTGTTGAAAACTCCCTTTGAATTGGAGTGAGGATTTAAAGCGGCCTGCAACTAAGGCTTTTTAAATAAAGGAGTCCTATTTACGAGTTGTTTTTCTTTTATATACACATATAATACATTGTACACTATCTTTTTATGGCAGTTTAACAGGGAAGCATGTCAAAAACGATGATTTCTCTCGAGCTAATTTAATGAATAACTTTAGGCTGTGATCCCTTTACAAAATGTTTTTTTACTGTTCGCAATATTTTTAAAAGAGAATTTTAGCTTTACCAACTAGTTGCTCTTCTCAAAACTGTAGACAAACAAGCAGTGTGAACTTAAGCTAAAATTATTTTTGCTATCTAATTGTAACGGCCTTTGTATGACAATGACATTTTAAGAGATAATGCAGATGTTGTCAATGAATTCATTTATTTAAAAAATGATAATCGAAAATTATGTTGGTTAAGCTTTTTCGGCGGTTACGGCACGATAACTACGTTTTAAGGATTAAAGTATTTGATGATATTATTCAAAAACTAAATTTTTTTAATCGTATATAAACTTTTACATGACAGTGTGTATTGATTTAATTACCTATATGCCATATATATATATACGAATATTTTAATATTCTTAAAAAAATTCAGTGTGTAATGTTACAATAATTAATTCATGGGAAAGAATGGGTAACGAGAACACTTTTTTTTGTGAAATGTTGTTTCTTTTGAAAAGAAAAAAATTTATAAAATAATTCTGTTTGTTTATTTATTATTTCGTAAACAATATTTTTATTAAAAATAACAAACAGAAAAATAAAGGAAAATAAGAGGAAAAATTTATATACCCATTTATGAAATCTCAGAATTTTAAAATTATGTAAAAATTTTCCTAAAAGCCTCAAATCCATCTTAAATGAAGAAATTGCAGCCGTAAACGGCAGTGTTGAACGAGTTGCATATTTGTCAAACGCTTAAGGATCCTTAGAATCAGGACAGCCGACAAAAACAACATGTCTAAATTTGCGTATGGCTTTTAATCCATACAAAATAAAATTATCTATTTAAAATTAGAAAGACGGGCAGGGGTGATTCAACCCATTTTCATATTTTACTGTTAATGTTTTTTTATTAATAATTTTTGTGAATTTTATTATACTTCGTGACTTTTATTAAAATTGGAATAAATTTAATTCAAAAATATTCTTATTACTCAGTTTGAAAAAACAGCTTGATTAATGAAGCAGAAAAGAAGCAATAGATGCTTTGCGAAAAGTCAATATGCTCCATAAACAAGTGACGGAGGAAAGAAAATTGAAGGACGGACGTCATTTGAAAAATGTTCTTATTGGGCACCCAATCATTCCTTATCATATTATTGTGACCCTTAGGATATAGTCTGCCACTTTCAGATCTGTTGGTCGCAGATCTGAAACTCTAATGGTGAATATGTGTTTCAATGGGGCAATATGTCTTCTCAGTCATCTCCGTCTAAGTTTATCAAGAACTCCACATTCACACAATATGTATTCCGTCGTCTCTGATATCTGTGAACACAGTGTACAAACATCCACATCCGTGGCCCTTAAGAAAATCTATAAGGAAATTCAAATCCAGCCTGCCGTACTTGAGAACCCAAATTGCGGACTGATCACCAAATTTCGGACGACTGATCGCAGCCCTTGAATGACGAAGGCACCTTGGGGCATTCCAATGTTCCAAGCATCTGCTAATTTAACAATCCCTGATTAGATTTAGGATGGTAGTTAATGTTATAGTTCTAAAGTTAAGTTATAGTTCTAAGTTAACAATTATAGTTCTAAATTTTTTCGTTACCAAAAGCGTCAAATTGGCGAGAAGTTATTATATCTCGCAGTCGTGCTTGTGAGAGTGTATATATCATATCTTATGGTTCTTAGGAGGAACAAAAGATGGCAAGATATTTCATTCGATCGGCTCTGCTTGGAGCATTATTTTTGATTTTTTTGCATTTTCTACCGGTTTTTTGATATCAAATTCAATTTGTTGTCTCTAGGTATTCAGTTTCCGAGTTTTTCACTGTGGTTCATGTGGTTTTCGAAGTGTGTTACTAATCCAGCAACATTTACGATCGAAAATATGTATGTAGTTGGACGTTGTTTGTTCCCACAAACCGGTACTGGATAAATTTTTTAGCCAAAATATTTTCTATATCATTCGAAGACAAAGATTGTTAAATACCTTGATATCGTTGACATTGTGTTGTATTACACAGTTCGACAAAACTAAACGAAGTTGAAATACATGGTAAATGATACATTTTTCGCTAATAAAATTAATTTAAAGGTAGTTGGGTTAAATGACCCTTATCAATCTTTCTAGGTGTGTAATTCGAAGCCGGATGACCATTCTTTTCGCCATTTATTCACTGAATACAACGCGCTGTTTTTTTGGAAAAATCAATTTTTTTATCAAAGATTAATTGTATGAAAACGCCATTTAAAAGTTTAAATTTAAAAATGTTTTTGTTATTGCATTTTTAAATTTAAACAGAAAATAATCGAACTGTGTCAAATCGCAGCTTGTTGGTGGTCAAATGACACCACTATTTCGCCTAATTAAACGGCCATCAAACGTTTGATGCAATAAATCGATTGTGGCATGAGATGTATGGCAAGCTGCACTATCATGTTAAACCAAACATCGTTCACATCAATACCATGAAGAGCAGGCACAAAAAAATCGGTTATCATTGTGCGATAGGTGTCAGCATTGACAGTTGTGATGGTTGCGCCGTCCTCATTTGCAAAGATATATGGGCAAATGATGCCTCCGCTCCACAGGTCACACCAAACAGTCGCTCATAATGTGTGCATTGACTTCTGTAAGACCACGTTTGGGTTTTCTGAGCCCTAAATACGGCAATTTTGCTTATTAACGTATCTACCAAAATGAAAATGATCTTCATCCGAAAAGATAATTTAAAATGAAAAATTTCCAATAAATCCCAAAGTTGCTCAGGCGCAAATTGATTCATTTCTTTCAGTAGACATAATATACTGAATTTTGTGACAGAATACCATGACATAGGTATTGCCAGAAACTTGAATTAAACGCTGGTTCAAATTTAAGCTGATAGATCGCCCACTCGATATATAAATTCTTTGCATATGCACTTGCAAACATATTTATATTTCATTGTTTTTAAACTGGGACTTTTCCTTTCTGCTTAAAATTTTATTTTTCTTTATTCTTATTTTTTTGTATAGGGGTTTTTGAATGTATACTTCGCTATATAGACTGCATATTCACTTGCAAAAATATTCAGATTTCGATGCTTTAAGACTGTGATTTTACTTCTTTCTGTTTTCGTTGTACAGAGGCCTTTGAATGAATACTTCGTTATATAAAGGTATTACAGCACTATAACACTATAAAAAGCCTCACAGAATTTGTAGCTTAACTTCTTTTAATTAAAATCTCCACTATGTTTGACTGTTATTAAGAAAAAATTTTAAATTCAAAATTTTTCTGTTGAAATAAAAACGTTGAAGAACCTTTTTTTCGTAGAAATTAATGTTAAACTCTTGGTAACAGCTGGTATTGTCGTATTTACAGAAACTTGGGCTAAATGAGACCTTAAATGACAGCTAAGTGTGTTGTTGGGCATAATCTACCACAAAAAAGAGTTCTTTTACGCAGTATTTAACTCCTTTTCAAGATTGCTTGTCTTGTCATTGTTATCATGTTGCCATGTCTTCCTTCTTTTTATATGCGAGTATATAAAAAAAAGACTCTGTTTTGTTATTCTTATTACAGCTGATATTTTCTGCTGTTGCGGTGGTAGTTGTTGTTGTTGTTGTTTCCTTAAAGTGTTGTAACCAGAACATAGAGTCGTCGACGTCATGTAAAACACAACATATGACTTTGTAAATTATGTAAATATTGTCCTTATTATATGATTTCTTGTATATTTTTTACTCCTTTATGGGTTGATGTTTATAACCAGGACGACAGAAGAAGGAAATAAAACAAACAGAAAGATGCTGAGAAAAAACAATAAAAACAAAGAATAATAAGAAGCGAAAAATCTGAAAGATATATGGAAAGAAATTAAAGGAAAGTATGATAATTAATGCGCTTCATTAAAAGTGTTTACCAAAGGACAAAGGCAGAATTCAAATAAAAACTTAAATAAATAAATATTTAAAAGAAAAGAAAAATACAAATAAATGATACAAGTTGTTGCTACAATGGGTGCACATACAATAATAATACAGTACCACCACACAACAAATATGTATGCGTCTCTTATAAAGCAGATAAATTATGATTTCAATGCAGATGTGTGTTGTTTTAAAAGTATTGTGGTTGGAAAAATCTTACAATTGTTTACAGTAACACAAACTGTACAAACAGTAGCAGGCAGTATTGTAACTGTAATTTCGTTTTATAAGTTCTGTATACACACAGAAGGGCATGTGTATGTCGAACAAAAGACAGCAGATGACACCACAGCCTACAGCCTACAGCCAAGACACATAAAAGTGTTAATGAGCAAAACGTTCTTATTTGCAAAATTGTTCGAATATGTGTTGCGTTGTAAAAAATAATAATAATTTTTACATGCTCAAGTAGAAAAGTAAAATTAAATTGTCACAACAGTTGTCAGCGTTCTTCTCTTATGTCACTGAAATATACAAAAAAGACCAGAAGCTTTTGTAATAATATTTTATAAAGAAAATTTCCTAAAGCTTAATATGTCATTCAACATTATAAGTATAACATATTAACACATTTTATAAATAAATGTCTGTCACCTTGATGCCCCGCAAGGTTTTTGTGTTTTTTTTTTCGTTAAAGCTTCTCTAATGAATGAAAGCAACCT
Organism: Wohlfahrtia magnifica; assembly: GCA_023159175.1. NCBI lineage: Eukaryota > Metazoa > Arthropoda > Insecta > Diptera > Sarcophagidae > Wohlfahrtia > Wohlfahrtia magnifica. The sequence continues at coordinate 65,503 of JAKWBJ010000523.1, forward strand.
TGGCTCCTGATAAGCAAAAAACATACCCTTACTAAATTAAGTCGATCTGGTTAAAATAAATCTTAACCTGTTTTAATTTGCAAATGTAATATTAAAAATTATCCAATGATATCCCCATGGCTAAGCCGTACCAATTATTTGGTTTTTAAGCACCTCTTTTGAAAAGTATTTACTTCAATAATTGAAGTTTCACTTGCTGTTACAACTGCCTAGCTAAACAAAGAACAGAGGAAATATTTTTTTGCAAGAATAAAGATTTTACTTCACCTCTTCTTGGTTGCACAATAACTGAATCAACTGTTTGTTTATAACCAACTAGGTAGACCTTATCTCAATGTTATTTTATTTACATTTGTTACCATTTTCCTACCTTCTTCGCCTTCCAAATCCCAACATTTGAGATAGCATTCAAAAAAGACAGTGTAGAATCAGTCCTTTAGCTGTATATAGTCTTCAAACAAACATTCATTCATTTTTGTGTATAAGATACATATAAAAAACATTGATTTTCAAATGGATTAGTGTTGTGAAGTCATTCATCATTTGAAATGCGTTAAAATGTGCATATATATCTTTGGTAAATTCTTAATACTTCTGTACTCATTACTCTCTGGTTTTATTGAAATGTAATGAGGAAAATTATGAGCACAAAACATCAGTGAATGACTCACACTACACAGTTTTATTAGTTTCAACATAATGTATTTTAATTTTACATAGTCTTGAGCTTGTTGATAAGAGGGGAAAGAGAAATTCATGGAAGTAAAACTTTATTTGCTCTCACAAGATTATTGTGCTCTTCGTTTGTAAAAGTAGAAAACACAAACAACAATATACAAATCCATGTTTCTGTTAGTGCATGCATGTTTTTTTAGTAAATGAATCGTTTTGATTTGCTGTATATATTTTATTTATATATTTTATTTATGATGTGCTGTGTACTGTATAGTATACTCGTTAAAGTGAATGTAAAATATTTGAGTGATTATTTGCATTTTTTATTTAGTGTATGCTGTGTAGTAAGTAACTTAACAGTGTTAAGTTGAATTAATTGTGACTAAAAGAAATGAATGCAGAAATTCAGGTCTCTTATAGATAATATTTATCCAGTGTGCTTTCTGCAGTGACCGCTTTTTAGCTAATGTGGATAGATAACGCTGCTTTAATTGTTGCCTATACAAAAATCAATATTTACTTTGTATTAGTGGTAACTACTTTTTGACTGATGGTTTGTATTGATCATGAAGCCGTTTGTAACAATTACTGAAACTTTATCACTAAGCATTCTCAAGAATAAAATTAAAACCAATATTTAGTTTATATAGAAGGTAGCACGCTCTCTTTTCTAATTCCGCGCAGTTTTTAATCGATAATATTTATTCACAATAAAGTCATTCAGGCAAAACTGAGATGCTTTTGCTTTAACCATTCTCAAGATGTACAGAAATCAATATTTAGATTTATAGGAGGTACCATGTCGACTTGTGCAAATCTACCCTTTTATTGACTTATGTTTTATATTGTATACAAAGTCATTTAGACTTAATTTAAAAACTTTCACCTCAACCGTTCTCAAGATATACAAAAACCAATATTTACTTTGTATGGGAGGTACCACGCCTACTTTTCCAATTCCACCTACTTTTTTACCAACGATTTGCATTATCCATGAATCTATTTGTACCAAAAACTGAAACTTTAGCTTTAACCGTTCTCAATATATAATGAAATCAATATTTAGTTTGTGTGGGAAGTGCCGCGACCACTGAAGCTTCGGCTGTAATTGTTCTCAAGATATATTAAAATCAATATCTACTTTGTACGGAAGTCACCTTGCTCACTAGTCAAATTCCTTCCACTTTTTGTCTGCCGATTCGAATTGACTATGGGCGTTTCACCACCCATTTGGAATTTTGGAAATTTTTATAGCCTATATTTCCTTCCGAATATACAGAGAGATACTGTAAAAATTTAAAGAAAATAGGTTCAGCCGTTTAGCTGTCTATAGACTTCAAACAAACAAACAAACATAAAAACACACATTCATTTTTATATATAAGATACAGCTGACTACAGATACAGCAGCTGAAATGTAACAATTACAAAACTTATTATATCCAACTGTTTACAATTGTTAATTGCTTTAACGATCCTTAAAAGATCCAAGGGCCATTACAATTTTTTTTTTACTTTGACTGTTTTAATCGAATGGCTCTTACAGAAGCTGCCTCTTTTCTACTAGTATTTTCCAAGTATGGCATACCTGTTAATTATATTCTATGGGCATTTTCATTATGGCTTCATCTTGTTCTTTGTACTTATAGGTCTTTCAGCTGCGTTTGGGTGTCTGAAACTGACATATGCCGCGGATATGGTTGGCTGTTCTAACTTTCTAGTGTCTAGTTTTCCGTTCCGTGTGGTGTTATGAGTTTCAAAGCCAGCATTTTGAGACAGACCGTAGCAGTGGTCAATTGCAGCATCTATTCCTCTTTTATTTTTCACGTCTAGCAATGATCCTCGCCACTTCCTGCTAATGACGATATGGTCAATTTGTTTTTCATTATAAGAACGCAAAATTTTATAAAATTATTTGTCAACTTCTACTTTTACACATTTCAACTTTATGACAAGGTTTAGTTGTGTAGGAGTATGTAGGTAAATGGTGTCCGAAATTAAAATATCATATTAATTTCAATAAAGAAATACTTTTTTTCAGATATTAATAATATTTTTATTTCAGTTTATAACATAAAGGTTCCGGTTCAAAATAAAAAATTATGTCGGTCAAATTGCCATCCTACTGCGGAGCCAAAGATCAGGCTTCAAAAAATTCACGTTTCACTTACTGTGAGACAAGGAAAACATATATTGCCTACGTCTAAGTCATCAATTTTTCGTCACAAGAAGCTTTGGATCATCTCCCTGCAGCGATTTCCATTGACCATAATCGCATTTATATTTTCGTTTTCACAAAGATATGGCCCGATAATTCCACCGTTGCACAAACCATACCAATTTTCTAATTACATCTTGAAAACGCTTGCTATCAAAAAAATAAAAAATAAACAAAAAAAATAAAATGTTTTAATAATAAAAAACACGTTGCTCTTCGTATAGCTTTTTATATTAACTAACCAGAATGAATTTAGAATCAGAAAATAAAAATTTAGAACAAAAATTACAAATAGAAAAAAAATGGCAGAAAAATTAAAATGATACCTCAATTTTAGACACCATTTATTTCATTATACAGCAAGAAGGTATACTACTTTGTTTGTTTATATTTTTTATTATATGAAAGAGAATAAATCGTATATTGATAAATGTATGAAATAGAATATCAGATAAATGCCCGCCTCTGTTAGATTCACAAATGTGAGCCATTTTGAGCACATTATTCATTACATTCCCACATATTTCACGCGGTATTTCATTAATTTCAAAACGAATAGTTTGTTTGAGTTGATCCAGCGTTTCTGGCTTCTTTGCATAAGCCTTGCTTTTCAGATATCCCCACAAAAAGAAGTCCGGAGCAGTCAAATCAGGCGAATCATTGAAATAATTTGTTGTGGAAAGAGGTCTTGCAGTAATTTCATAGTAATCCTGGCTGTATGCGATGTGGCAACGTCTTGTTTAAACCACATGTTAGTCAAGCCCAAAGCATGCATTGTGGCGTTAAAAATTTTTCAATCATATGACGATATCGCTCCCCATTGATAGTTATCATTACGCCAATTTCAGTTTCAAAGAAGTAAGGTTCAATGATTCCTCCTGACCAAAATGCACACCAGACTGTCACTTTTAATTGATGCAAAGGTGATTGATGGATAATTTGAGGATTTTACATTGCCCCGAACCGACTATTCTGGTTATTCATATAACCATTAAACTGAAAATGTGCCTCGTCACTCATTATGATTTTTTCATGAAAATCGGGGTTGTCATGGGCGAGCTGTTTTACCGATTAAAGCACGTTGGTTTGTTAAATATTTTTCCATAATAAATTTGCCACGTCTCTACTACACGACTGCCAACTATGAACTGTCAAGACTAATGTTTACCAAAGTGGCAGAAAAAAAAATTTTATACTTTCATGGCGAACACCCTGTATTAAAAAACCTGACTGTTATTTGCTGTAAATTAAAAGAAATTCAATTCTTTAACGGTACAAATATTAAATATTTATTATATACATATGTTTTATTTTGCATGCGTCGTAGTAATTTTTAAAATTTAAGTTCAAAAAGCTTAGAAGTTGATCAACAGGAAAATTTTAATTTGGGTATATTGTTATTTATGGCTTTCAATTAATTTTGTAATTTACTTAAGCCAAATGTATGTGAATATATAAATTATTGGCATAACGAAATAAAATATTTAGTATTGGATATTCCTTTTAATTCTGTCTATACTCTTCTATGTTGTTAAAAAAAATGAAGCCGATTCCCTTAGCAGTCATTTGCTCTTATTGCCACTGGGAAACTGACATAATATTTCATTTATTCTGCACACATTTATATTAACATAGACAGTTTCATGGCCATATTTAAATAACTCTTCAAACAAAATCTCATGAACAGAAAACAATGTTTGAATAAGGATGAGGTATGTGTTTATGGATTTGAAAAAGGATAAAAAATTTTTGGTTAGTTTTTAAAAATAAAAACTAAGTTAATATTAATGATACTTAAAAGAGCTGATAAAGGTCTGGCTAAACAAAAATCTTAATACAAATGCAAATTAAAACGATTGTTTCGAATAAATTATACTCTGTAAAAAAATGTTTAGATCTTAATGAAATTTTGTTAAGAACTTTCCCATGAGTTGAGTACAAATTGTTTTTTTTAAACACTACAAACACTGTCTTAAACAGAATCTTCCATACTGATAGGGATTACAAAAATGCAAAAAAAGGCTTCAAATTTACATATTAAACACTAAGAAAATTTTCACATTTTTTTTTTGTTTTTCCTTATACGTCACAGCTGAATGATATATGCACAAAAAATCCTTTTTTTAAAGGCTATACATCATCATATGAAACGAACATGTCATTCATCATTTAAAGATATTTATTCGACAGAAAATCTTTTTTTTTTCTTTTTTTAAGATTTTTATCACATTATTTTGAAAAACGTCTTTAGGTATAAGAAAAGAGAAAAAGAATAATTTGATTTCTGTCATTATCCGTACACTTGCCAGAAAAAGTCTGCGTCCAAAACAAATATGTCAGTGATAATACATAAAAAAAACACAACAACAGCTCTTAAAAATTGAAAATTATGTTAAAAATTGAAAATATGTTAAAATACCTGCAAAGTTATGCTATTTCTCTTATGTAAGCTATAGAGTAGAATAGGAAAGTGTTTTTCTTTTTTTGGGAATTTTTGAAATACCTCCAAAATCAAGAGCAACTGGTGTAAAAACTTGTTTTTAGTACCTTCATACACTTATAAGCTGATAACTTAGCTGAATATTACTTAAATATATTTTCAGACTTGGAAGAGAGAAAAGAGAAACAGACCTTCTAAATGATATACATTTATGTCGTTGAAGTAGCCTTGCAGGATCTGTGAGAATTTTTCAAGCAGACACGTTTTCTATCAAATTTTCTCCACACTTTTTAAGTTTAGATAAGCTTGTGCGCATTATTTTATATAGAAAGCATACTACTTATGAATTGATTAAGTAATTATTAATTGATGAATTACCACCTTGATCAGAAATGTCCGGGAATTTATTTAGAAAAATAAATATGCAAGTTTATTCATCTAAATCTATATTGTCCCCTTTAAAATAATCGGCTGCAATACACTTATGCCAGTGCTTGATACAATGCTCAAAGCTTTTTTTATATTCGGCTTTCGGTAGGTCCATCAGTGGTTACTGCGATTTTTCAATAATTTCCTCTCGTCTGCTGAAACGCGTTCCCCGTAATAGTTTGATTGTGTAGAAAAAAGTCACAGGAAGCCAAATCAGGTGACTTCGGTGGCGGTTGGATGCTATCTATTGCATTTTTCGTCATAAAATTTTTAAAAATGATGGCCTGTGCTTCGGTGCGTTATCATGGTGGAAAATATACGAGTTTTCTGCCAACATTTCTGGTCTCTTCCGACGAATTGCTTCACGCAAAAGTCTCATAATGCCCAAATAATATTCTTTTTTTACTGTCTGGCCTTCTGGCAAAAATTCATGATGCACTACACCGTTGTAATCCGCGAAAACCGTGAGAATTGCTTTCTTTTTTGAGTGAAAATGATGTGGTCCTTTTAGTCTCAGCTCATTTGGAACCCAAATCATTAACCAAAATGTCTTCGACGGATCCATAGGCAATTTTCAATTCCTCCTGTATCTTTCTGATGGTTAACTTGGGGTTATTGACCATCATTTCTTTTACTTTATCAATGTTTTCTTCAGTTTTCGATGTCGATAGTCTGACACTGTGTTCCTCATCTTCGATTGACTCACGACCACTTTTCAACCCCTCGAGCCTCTGACCGGTTTCTTTAGAGAATCGTTGCCGCAACACTTTTCCAACACTTCTAACGTTCGCGCACCATTAAATCCATTCTTTACGTAAAATTTAATACAAGTTCGTTGTTGGAAATTTAGATCCATTTCTAAAATTGTAAAAAATCGCGAACTATCGTCAAGCTATGATGTTAAGATTTTGCGGCAATATCAACAACAGATGTATCAACTCATCAAAAAAAAAAACTCAAATCGGAATGATGGGACAACACGGCGGTTATTCCGGAAACTTTTTGATCAAAGTAGTATATAGAAAAATAAGTGTCTACTTTATAACTCGAGAAGCTCTAAGACGATTCACAAAACAATATAAGCGTTCGAGAGGTATACTTTCACTGATGATTTTTGTTCAATATATAACATTTTTATTTATATGTCTATAACTTTAAAACTGTAATAGTAAGAGTTTCTAAATTTGACCGAAATAACTTGTAGCCATTACCATTTGTGGTAAATACAAAATAATAATCAATAAGTGGGTAAAATTAGATAAGTTGGAGTGGCACATCTTTAAAAAGTAATTATTGATTTTTGTATAGCTTTGGAACGGTAATAATGGATGGTTCTGAATTTGGTTCACATAAACTCGTAGTCAATAGACATCATTAATCGAAAAATGGGCGAAATTAAAAATTTGGTGTGGTATCTCCCATAAAAAGTAGATTGATTTTTAGATTTAGAGAACGGTTAGAATGATAGTTTCTGAGCTTGGTCTATATGATTTGGTAGTCAATACGAATCATTAATTTTATTGCATTCCTTTAAATTTTACTTAGCAGGAATACATTTTATAGGTATACAACACAAAAGCTCCCAACAACGCAGAAAGGGTTACTCTAGTGATAAATATAATTTAAAAGGTCTGCTTATCCTTTTTATGTCAGCTCGGAAATTTAAAATCTGTTAATACTTAGTTGAATTATTACCTTATCATTGCATGAGGTTACGAAAAACCGGTTTTTACTTGCAACTCAAGATTTTGGAAGTGTTTCAAAAATGTCAAAAACAAATTGTTGTTATATTCGGCAGCGCCTTTCAAAAAAGTATTTTCTCTTTCTAGGTATTTCTACTTAGTTGCTTTTTGTCGCACCGTGTAACATTTTGTTTTTACATTAAAAAGGCTGATAAAAATTTCAAAAAAAATTAAGTTAAAAATAAAAATATTTTATTAATTTTGGAAGTGCGGCGAGTCAATCGGACTTGCCCCACTTTCGAAATGAACGGCTCATATAAGAAGTCCAAATAATTTTAGTTCTTTGCGTTTTCTAAGAAACACAGAACTCTGAATGTAATAATAAGTTTTGTACACAGAATTTTTCTGTCTAGTGTACACATATGTATAAAAGGATCTCTAAAAAAATATATATCTTTAAACAACAAAAAAAGAATATTATTACGAGTGTTTTCTTATTGGTGTTGAGCATTCAATATACCAAAGAAAATATATTTTACTAGTAAATGTTAACTTTAGTGTTAACTACATCACTGACAAAGGAAATTTCTTTTAGAAACGTTTTAATACTTAACTTGACAATTTCAGAGCTTTTTTTTTTTGATATTTTTTTTTGTTTTTTTTTTTTTTTTTTGTTTTCCTTTGAGAGAGATGTTGTGTTTAATACTTCTTTGAAAATCAACTTTTTACACGTTTTGTCTTAAAGTAACTATTTTACTGTTTTGACTTTCACAAGTGGATTCGTTTTTAGTGTCTTCTATGACTTTATGTTATTTAAGGGATGAAGACGAATGGTATGTAACAAAACATTTACACTTTGCCTTCATTAATGTTGGCTTTTTATTTAAAAATATAATGGCTACAATAAACAGGGATGATGATTTTGTCTACAATCAGCATTATGATGGTGATAATGTAGTTTTTGTTTTTTTTTCTCAAGTCTTTAGCTTTTTACTTTGTCTCCCTGTCAAGAAGTTATTTTGTTTTGCTTTTTAGTATACAACACTTTAGTGAGTACATTTTTGCTGGTTGTATATTCTACTTTATGTAAATGTAGGCTTATAAAAAAAAAAAATTAGATCATAATGTGTCTCAACACCTTATTGTTAAAGGACTTATACACTGACAAGCACTTTAAGCAATTTAGTATTCTTTTAAGGAAAATATTTGAAAATAAAGAATTAAAAATTTATCTGCATTAATATTTGAAATAAAAGTTTCTTTAAAAAGTTGTAAGCTTAGAAATACAAAATTATTTTTAAAAATTGTCATGAATATTTGTTAAAATATTTTTAAAAAGTGGTCTAAAAATCAATCAACAGCAACCATTTTACCTTTTTCAAGGTATTATTAATTTGTTTCTTTATTTTTTCCGATATATCTGGTGGAGCATTTAAAAGTTAAATTTAAAAATGCAATAAACCAAAAACTTTTTGAAATTTTGCCAAACTTATCTTTTTGTTGTGAAGTACAATTGTTCCGGTTAGAAAAGAAATATTATCTCATTCATATGGCTGTCGCGAAGGGCCTCACAGTACCCCATTCGATCGGACCAATTTTTGAGAACTTTTTCGAGTGTATGGAGTGTATATCGACAATAGCATCACGAATGTTGGTCTTGCTCAATGCTCAATTATCTCTGGTTTGTCGGCATAATAATTATCTTTAACGTTGTCCAACAGAATTTGGTCCATCAGTGTCAAATCGCAGTTTCTTGGCGTCCAACTTTATCAGCATTTCGGCTACTTAAACGGCCTATATATTTATTACTGTCCGATTGTGCATTGGATTCACTGTATGTGTGTATAGGTAAACGGTTTGAAATTTTGCTAAATCTTTCTTTTTTGTGTTTTTTTTTCTGTTAGAAATGAAATGTTATTTCATTCACATGGCAGCCGCGGCTGGCCTCACAGTACCCCATTCGATCAGACCAATTTTTGAGAATTTTTTCTAGTGTATGGGGGATCACAAATGTTGATCTTCAAATGCGCAATTATCTCTGGTTTGTCGGTATAACACTTGTCTTTAACGGCGACCCAGAAAATAGTCTAACCGTGTCAAACCGCAGCTTCTTGGCGGCCAACTGGCATCACCATTTCGGCTTACTAAACAGCCATTAAACATTTGACGCAATAAATTGATTGTGGCAATTTGCACCATCCTGTTGAAACCAAACATCGTTCACAATTTTCCAATTTTTTCATTTCCAAAGAAGTGTGGGCCAATTATGCCCCACAAGCCGCATCAAACGAGCACGCTACATCTTGGCGCATCAACAATGAAAGCAGTTTCAAGAACTATATCAATAAACTTTCATATACCGGGCATTGTTAGTCTTCTCTGCGAACAAATTTTTTACGAAGTTTTCGTGCAATTTCCGACCAATTGTCTTTGATTTTGAAATAAATTTCCAATAAATCGCAAAGCTGCTTAAGCTTAAATCGCTTCACTTTGTTCAATGGAGATAATATACTGAATTTAGTGACATAAATATTATAGATTCGAAATAACCGTTGGTTCAAATTGAAACAGATGGCCCACCTTATAGAATACTGTTGTTGAATGTCTTTTGGTTTTTCGAGTAGCTATCGAACCATGTTTCGTTGGAAGTTACAAAATGGGCTACAAAAAAAGTTATGCTTGTAACTATATATCCTCAAACTTATTTTTGAAGTGGCCATGTGGCTTCGCTTATAATACGCAATTACGGTGACGTGGCGTAGTGGTTAAAGTACTTGCATAGAAAACCAATAGCCAGCCAGCTTGGAATTACGGCGCTGAAAGCAAAAATTTTCGTCATCATGGTTTTCACTTTTATTAATTAAGAAGTTGGATCATCTCCATATGATCCACCTAAGGAAAGTTCTTACCACTCCTTAAGGAAAAAATGACAACAACAGCCACAAAAATCATTATAAGAAGATCAAACAATGGCCATCTTTCGAGAAAATGAAATATAATAAAACATGTTTGTAATCCCGGCAACTTAAGCATTTTCGTTCGAAAATGTTAGCAACCACTTTTGAGTTTCTTAAATGTTTGGCATTAGTTGTGAGAATATGAGCATAGTGAGCAGTCTTGGCAACCCATCCGGGTTTTATTAGGTATTATATTTTTACATAAAGGTTTTCGTATTTTATTTCCAAAAAAATATGTATAATTTATGTATTGTGAGTACATATTAATTTAGTCCGTTATTTTTAGCTCAAAAATAATAATGAAGTAACAAACTAATCAAAATAAAAATTTGTCAAATCATTGTTTACATCCTTTTCACACCTTTGAGCCAATTTCCGAATTCCGTTTCAGAAAAACTTATCATTTTTTGAGACGATCCAACTTTAAAATCAATTTTAAATTTCTTGAAAAGCGGTGATTCGGTGAAATGATAAGAGATATTGAATCCGTGAAACAATAAATAATAGTACTGGTACAGTATTTAGGCGTTTCTGACAATCGTTTGGCGACTTTTGCGATAAGAGGCCGATCGTTGTCATGCAAAAGAATAACTTAATCACGTGTATTCCGGCTGTTTTTTTCCATAATGCATGGCACTTAATAGCCCATAGTACTCAACACCTCCTTGATACGCCCAAGAGCGTAAAATTGCATTATATACTAAAACAACGTCATTTTACTAACAAATAAAAAATATTCTCGAATTGAACGAAGTTAGGATGCAGTTATAAACCCCAATAAAACCCAAAAAAAACCCATCACAAAACCAAATAACACCCGGTTGCCTGGGTTTTTTCCAACTCTGATAATGAGGTTCTTTTTTTGGTTAATAATGTCCTATCAGTTTTCAAATATTCTTACAAATAAACGGGCCATTCCGGGATAATGGATAATTAACGATCTAACGACCTTGACCCAAGAGAAAGATAATTTGCCAAGTCGAAATTAGACAACGCAAATCTGTTTAAGACAACAAAGGTGGAGTTGAAATAATAGGCTTAAGAAGCTCATTTATGCTCTTTGGTCAAGCGTAGAATACGCAGAGCTATATTCTATAAAGTAATTTATATGAGAACAGGATGAAGTTGGTCCGAAAATAAAACAGTGGCATGAATCTTGGCAGGATACTTTGGAATAAAAACACAACTTTATAGAATGGGCTGTGTAGCATCTAATCAATCTAAAAAATGCGGGTAAGACTTTTAGACATCTAATCAATAACATTGGTTAAAGAACTGTAAGAAACTGCGTTGTAAAGACTAAGTTCCTAACTGATGAACGATAACGTGGCGCCGATTTTTCGTTAAATATAAATTTTTTTAAATAATCACCAAATTCAGAAGCGTACAACAAGCAAGTGTGTCTTTTTCACTGGAGACTGTGCAACTAGATTTTTCTATCAATATGTACGAGTATTATATATTAATTCCCATAATATTCTATGAAGGAACATGGGGACTTCTCTCAGTCAATGAGCTGCACCCGATTCTATTTTTACACCCATTGAAAGGGACCTACAGTCTAACGCCGATTCCAAACGGTAAATGCATTAGAGAAGTTTCCATAACCAGTTACTAGCTAATATTATGGGGTGATACCGCTGCTGAAAAACTTTTTCGGATGTCTCACTACCATACCACAGTGACAGATCCATATCAATCTTGATTTAAATTCGACCGTAATCGATTAACACACGATTCTAAAGGCAATCAGTAGTACGCTAAAAGTTCTGCCCTGGATATATAAAAAGGTACAGTAATAAAATTCCAAATTGGTTCGTACAAACTTGATTGGCTTGATGAAAATTAAATTAGACTTATAGATTTTTTGAAAAAAATTGCATAGTAGCTATGCTTAGGTTAACATTTTTTTGTTTAATTAATTTTTACTCCAGATGCAAAGCGTGTTAGAAAATTAACGCGAGATGTGAATTAAGTAGAAACACAGTTTTTAGTGTTTTTGTAATTTTTTATTGAATCATTATATACAAAAGATAGGGTTATTTGTAGAATTCCACATGGTGCAAGTGGCCTCCACCCCCTTGAATACAAATACTTACTCATTTGTAGATATTTTCCATGACCATTTTGCACAATTTTGCTAAATTTCATTGCAGAGTTGAATCTCCTCCGTTAATACACAGGTGGTTGTGGGCTTGTTGACATAGACTTTTAATTTAAGATAATCCTATAAAAAGGAATCTTATGGTGTTAAGTCACACGATCTAGGAGACCAATTCTGATCACCGGAACGAGAGAGTACATGATAGAGCAGCAAAACTATCGGTAGTCAGCCCATTTGATACTATCCGATTCTTTTAAGTGTTACTTGTGGCAACAATATTGGAATTTAAGTGAAAGGGAAAGACTGCTAATAAATATACATTGTTTAGACAAATAATAGGGACACTTTATTTTTTTCCAGTATGTCACAAAATTTCATGTATTGAAATTTTCTGATGGAAGAGTAACTTATTTATAGCGAAAATTGCTCAGACCATGTAGTGCTCCAAAGCTAAAATAATAAGATTCAGTGAAAAAAAGAACTGCGGAGACTATGGGAAGAAAGCGTGGAACAACTTTCAGTTTTGATAAACTTTTAATTCGTACTCCAAAGATTAATACCTTCAAGTCGTATTAATGCCTCAAAAATTAACTTATTCTCCTGTTTCAAGTCCCACAATAAGAAAAAAAAAACTTATGGAAGGTAGATTTGTGGTTAAGAGTCCTCAAAATATATCATTTCTCAGCAAACGGAAGCAACAACTGGACCGTAATATTTAGAACAACATACTATGGTCTGACGAAGTGAAAATTCATTTGTTTGTGTCAAAAGCAAAGTAGTATGTACGAACATATTTTAGTTACAATTCATACCTTATTTGAGTTTAATAAATAGAAATTTAAGAAACTGTTAAACTGTGTCCTTATTTAACTATAAAAATTTACAGACGGCTAACAACCTAACAAAATTTTTGCAAATGTGACATTGGCTTCATTTAGTGGCATCCGTATTTGCGCATGTTGGCCACATCAATATAATCTAATTTCGGAGAAAGAATTCTGTTTTCATGTCACGATATCCAGCACCAGTAACAGTCACTGCTGGACCAGCCTCATTGTCAAAAAAGTTTGGCCCAATTATGTCTCCAGCCCAAAATCTACACCAAACTGTGATACATTGTGGATGCATTTGTTTTTCGACATTCGCATATAACCGTTCACTTCAGATATGGTTCGATTTCGTTTTATTGGACATTTTTTTCATTTAGTTTTTCACACCCAAATATTTATTTTTTTTGTGCATTCAATTTTCTTCAAATGGTTGACAAAAACTGCAATTTTGGCGATTAACAAAGCCATCACGGTAAAAATGTGCTTCATTGCTTAAGGTGATATTGCTCGAAAAATCAGCATTCATATGTTGATGTTCAACAATCCATTCAACGAACGTTCTTCGCTTTGCATGGTCGTTAGGCTTCAGTTGTTGTGTTAATTGAATTTTTAAGCATGAAGATGTTTAGTGAGTGTTCGCTGTAGAGAGTGTCTTGAAATTTGCAATTTTTGTCCACGACGCCGGAGTTCCTCGATTGTCACCAACACTCTCACGCACTGCTTCTATATTAACATTTTGGACGACTAGTGAGTTTGGCGTCTTTAACGGATCCAGTCTCTCTGAATTTTTCAATAATTTTCTTCACACTGGATGAAGTTAAAACGCAATTTTCGCACTGCGAACGCCAGTTCGTTAACGAAAACACGTTGTTCTATCGTGAAACGCTGCATTCTTAATAACCCTAAACTGTCAGCTGTCGAATTGTTTTTTTAGAGTTGCCAAAGCTTTTCTGCACAAAAAGCGATAAATGCAAATCTTGCGATAATTTTGGGACACCCATTATAAGAAGGAGGCAGAGATTAATAGCAAATTCACACGTCGACGTTTCTTCGTTATTCACCCTCTCATTCATAGCTCAACCAACAATTAATAATCGAATTACAAAATTTTCCATATGAAATTTTAACAGCGAATTACCCAACTTGCAAGTAATTCAGTTTCAATTAGCCTGTTGATAACTAGGAAATCAATATGATCACCCATTTTTAATAGGGTGGGTCTAACACAAATATGTATTTTTCCTTACGTTTTATTCCTCAATTCATTGGCAATTAACAAAACAACAATACTAGTGACAAGGATGCCAAGTGACAAGTTAGCTTGCGTATGTAATTTAAAGAAGGAACAAAGTAATGGGAGCAAATATATTAAATGGTGGTAATTGCATCGTGAAGTTGATTTTAAAATTAAGAAAAAATATCTACTTATCTATACTTTTAGACAAACATGGCTACATTTCACCAATTTATGACATCAAATCAATTTAGACTATCAAATAAAAATTTTAAGCATGACATTTCAGAAGTTGTATTATGAAAAAAATAAATAAAAATAAAACTAAAATATACAACAACATGTATGTATGATGACAGAAACAAATTTATTATAGATGCGTTACATCAATAAGCAAATTGCAAAAACATCATATAAACAAAGTACAAGTGTCAATAAATCGTACCACCATTCCTCCTACCTATTCAAAACTTATATATTTATTCTTTAACTGAACGCTTATATTTATTTAAACGTGTTAACACGTTTCGAAAATAATCATGTTATTGTATCTGTTTGTCTCTCTGTCTGTGTGTCTTTCTCTATGTCTGTCTGTACAACAGTAAACCGTTGAAATTGGCGGCTGTTTTTTTTTTTCAACAAAACTAATATCGACGTGTGTTGTTTGATGTCATTTTTTGTTTATGTATCTATAGATGTACGTTATTGGGATGAATGAATGAGTTATAGCGATGAATATGAATTTGTAAAAGTGCGCGTTTTATTGAACATTTCACTTTTATGTATACGAACAGCCTTATGCTAACACTAGGCTACGTGTTTATTTACACAAACGTTTAAGTAGGAAAACGTTTGAAAAACATTTGTTTTTTTTTTAATTTTTTTATTTTTATTTTACTACACAACAGAGAGAACAAATATTTATAATCAATTTGAGCCATTGTGAGTGATACGACTTAAGCTGAATTTATAGGCTATGATTTTGAACTGTGCAAAAAATCTATAAGCGTATTTTATATTGAAAATGTGTAATTAAAGAAGGGTAACAGGGTTGAAAAACACACTAGGCTGCTAGACTAGATTCATGACAACACCATATAAGAATTCTGGCAATCAAGTCATATATGCGATGAATTGAAGGAAGGACTTTTGGAATTAAGGAGAATGGGTGTTCTCTCAAACTAAAGTTGAAGGTCTCTATGAAACCTTTTTTTAGGTACTGCATAAGGAACAGGTGGTTCTTGTCACATAGACAAACAGTAAGTAATGTTTGAGGACTCCGTAGAGTGGTGTTCGCTATTTCAGCGTGCTTTAGATTTTTAGGGAGTTTTTGATAGCAACGCTTGAGTTTTTGTGAAATAAATTATCAATTTAATTAAATCGTTATACTTGAGTATGAGTTATCGCATCCTAGCGACTCACTTAATCGTGAACTATCATAACGCCATAACCCTATATATAGTCATAGCAAACATCAAATCAATTTATCGGGTATATTCTGTAAACCGAAAACGAGTGAAATGTGAAGTCTAGTAAAACTTTAAGTCAAATAAAACCTAAATGTAAGAATTATTTTAAAGTTTTGTTAACCAAAGAAGTTATTTTAAAGACAATTAAGCGATTTAATGAAAAAGTATCAAAATCTTGTCAGATTTTAAAAATTTTAGCAATTCGAAATTTCATTCGTTTTCAGTTACGCTTATAGCGTTATGTTACAATATATCACCACTGATTAAACACAGTTATGATCAACGCGTTGGGGCACTACGTTACTAGATTTCATAACAAGGGCATTTATTGAAGAAGAGTTTCGCCTATGTCAACGACATCTGTTTTCTATCTCATAGACATTTTGACTGGCAGGGAGCTCTAAATTTTGTAATGGCAGAGGCATACATGTAGTGCTTTTGCAAATATATATCGCAGGAATAAAAACTAACGCTAAGGATAAGGATAAGGTACTGCTACCTCGGAATATCCAGCGGCATGATATGTAGAAGCTGTTGTAAAGACACACAGTTAGAAGTCGATGGCTCATCTGCTATGTAAGTGCCCTGATTTGTGCAGAAGATTGCTCAGCGTACTGGGCGCGTCAAACATTAAGTACCTCAGCAAAACGCCGGATATAAACTCCACGGTTTACAGTTTTACAGTTTCTTAATTTCTTATTATCGTTTTTTGGATATATCACAGCAAGTTTTTCCGATTTTCTTTTCTTTAGTTGATATTAAAACGTGGTACCAAAACGGCTAATTGAACCTCTGTTTTGAGGGTATCACATAAACACAGTAAGCAGTACTGCGGGCTTTTAAATTTTGAACCAAACTTCCGATTACACTTATTTTGCTCTATAGAGGAGTATCCTTACAGCATCTAGCATATTAAGTGGCGATTTCTAAGACAGAAGCAGACCAACTTTCTACTGACTGATCCCCACATATCTAATACGAAAATTAATGCCTTTAATTGATTTATATGGCTTTGAGTCGTATAAAATAACTTTTGTGGGGGTTAAATATCTTCAGGTACTTATTAGTCGCTACTTATTTTACTTTCTTGATATAATTTTGACAGACAAAACCTCATTATGTTCAAACGATTTCCGATTAGGCATGAGTTTGTGCGAAATAAGCCTCTATTACGAAACACATTTTCTTCACATATGCATCCTCTCTGATAGCCAAGCGGCTATTAAATCTCTTTCGGGTGTAAATTTCAGCTCCAAGCATGTTAGGAGTAGTAATTCCCTTAGGATACTCTGACGACATTTTGGTATCCATTTTAATTTGGTCGCTGTTTACAGGGACATTCTGGGTAATTGTGATGAGCTAGCTGAAGAGGGCACACTCCCTCCGGAGAGTTATCTACCAGTGAGAGTTGTTGTGCCGCTGTCCTCCGTTAAGCTGTCTATCAGCGAAAAGTACTCATTGGTCGCTGATAGATCCTCGGCAGATGGAGAATCTTGCTTCGTTGCTTGCACCTACAAGCGTAAGTTTTCTGTCGATATTGTAGATCAACTGAGGAAGAG
Organism: Wohlfahrtia magnifica; assembly: GCA_023159175.1. Lineage (NCBI taxonomy): Eukaryota > Metazoa > Arthropoda > Insecta > Diptera > Sarcophagidae > Wohlfahrtia > Wohlfahrtia magnifica. Next base: position 83,100 of record JAKWBJ010000523.1, read on the forward strand.
GAGGGTATGGCCTACTTCAGTTGTCAGTGTTCGTCTCTAGCTGAACGTAGATTAATCACACTTAGCTATTGGAACTATCGACCATCGATGTCTAATGGATCTGGCTATTAGATCCATTAGATTGTAGAACTGCTTTACGACGTGATTTTCGGGAATGTGCTTCTATGTGAGACCTCTGGATGATCATCAAAACTGGTTAATCAGAACTTGGCGGCTAGCACAGGGACTTCTGTTCATGTGTTGTATCACAACGGGCCTCTATGTGTGCTAAATTGTGCCTTGACTTAAAGAGACTGCCACTACTTTCTATCTATTTGATAATCTAAAAATAAAGCGAGAGCATCATCCAACAATTAAATAAATATTTCTGAATTATATTTCGGAGGTATAAAGCGCAAAAGGAAAACTAATATATAATTATTTTTTAGATTTAAATGTAGTTTAATTTATAAAAAAATGTTACATTTGAATTATAAAAAAAAAACATTGTTTTATTTCCACTACAAAAGATCCAGCCCATTAAACTACTTTTTATTTTCTTTGAAAAGAAATATAAAAAAACAAAAACTGCAAATATGTTGCCATTACCTCTCTAATAGTATGCTTGATATAATTAGCAATAACTGTTTTAATAAAACTCATTTTATTTAAAATTCTCAAAGTTTAAATAGGGCAAATACAAAATGTTTGATAAAAAGTATATGAAAAAAATAATAGAAAAAATAGCGAAAATAAAAGCAGAACAAAACTAAATGAGTTTTATCTTTAAACGTGCTGCTGTTTTTTATATGGATGCAATTCTATTTCACCTTTAGCACGTCCATGTCTTCTATTAAAGTTCGAGTAGTATTGTTATCATAACAAAGGAGCGAATATCTAATTAAATTTCTTGCATCTTTTTTTTTCCTCATGTTTTTGTGTTATTCTAGAAACCTGCTATGGCCACAAAAAATTGTATCATTTGTTTAATATTTTTTCCGTAAGATGTTCTTTTTTTGCTGGTTGGTCGCCTCTTCATCGTTTAGTGTTCCATTTTAGTAAAGAAAAAAGTGCAAAAAAATAACGGTGGATCATATAAATTTTGATGTTGCACCAAAAAAGAAAAAGAAAAGAAAAAAATATGCAGTCGAATAAAATAAAAACGAAACATGGCAAGTAAATTAAACAAAAAAAAAAAACGTTTATTGTTAGAAAACTAAAATCGTTCTTGTTTTAGTGGCAAACATTGAATTGCATTCACAAGAAACTTAAGCCTTCAGTCGACTTCTTTTAGGTACTTTAAGGCTTTAATAAATATATATAATTACTACTGCTTTATCCTTTTGTCGACCTAAGACAAATATGTTTGACCGGTGGTTTGTTATTTATATATTTACCCAGGTGACAGACAGAGTAAATACATACATATGTCAAAGACTGTTTTATACAAGAAGCTTGGGGCAACAAGAATGTAGTTGAGTGCGAATCCCTATCGGGCCGTACTTGTTCGCTAAGTGGCTCCGAATTTGGCCAAAAAATTTATTTATTTTATATAATCAAATTATGTTTGCCCATGGTATAAAACGAAAATAAAGGTTTCTTAAACAATTTACAATTATGTATAACCTCTAAATTGAAATTAAAGTTCGAATTTTTGAACGCTTTTTTTAACTAATTTTAAACACTGAAAAAGCAAGCCTGTGTTTAGTATTTTGCATTTTCATATTGAAATCAAAAAGGGGAATCACCAAATTGCGTACACAGATATTCATACATATCATAAAACGTGTATGTAAGTACAGAGTAAGTAAATTTGAAGTTAGAAAGTAAATTGGCTGTCAAATGATGAAATGCCAAGAATTAAGCTGTATACCTTCGACACTTATTTAGTAAAAAATTGGGAAATTTTTACTATGGAACGTTCGTTACACTTTTGAGCAAAGGATTTTAATTACGAAAATTTACTATCAAAATGGTGAAAATTTTACTGTATCACTTCGTAAGATTTGAGGCTCACGGTACTGTTGCTGACAACAGATCAAAACAATACGCTCGTAGTAACCGCAATGATGCGAACATAACAGCTGTACAGCAAAGTGTTGAGAATGAGCCTGGAACATCAACTCGTCGACGTTCGCAACAATTGGGCATCACCGCAGTAATTTTACGCAACACTTTGCACAAAGATCTTCATCCCCATGTTTATAAAGTTCAACGCGTTCAAGAATTAAAGCCAGCCATATTTTGCGTAGAACGTTCGTGAATTGGCTGTTTGAAAAACTGGACGAAAACAACACATATTTCAACAAATTCATCTTGAGTGATGAGACCAATTTTCAATTAGGCGGTTATGTAAACAGACAAAATTGTCGCATATGGAGCTCACAAAATACATATACAATCCTCGAAAAACATTACATCCAAAGAAAGTGACCGTATAATGCGGTTTGTGGTTAGGCGGCATCATTGAAATTGATCAAGGAAACGCTGTCACAGTGAGTTTTTTATGCTACCAAGCCATGGTAAGCAATTTTTTGTGGCCATAATTGGCTAATGTTGACATCAATGACCCTTGGTTTAAGCAGGCCAACCAATCCAGTTATTGTATGATAAATTTCCCGGTCACTAATTTCTCGATTTGGCCATGTCAATTGACTGCCTCGTTCTTGTGATTTAACACCGCTGGACTATTATTTCTTTGGCCTTTTGAAAGACTGAGTTTACATGAACAAACCACAAACAACTGACACTCTGAAAGATGAAATTCGCCGCTACATTGACGAGATAGGCGAAAATGTGGTTCAAAATTTTGTGAAAAGAAGAGACGCCTGCCGACGTGCTAGAGGTGGCCATTTGCCCGGCATTATATTCCATTACTAATTTCCATATTTCTATTTTATATTGGTATGAATAATACTGAGTTTGTCAAAAAAAAAAAAAATGTAATCCAATTTTGATATTTGAAGCGTATGCACTATCGCATCAGCCTGTATAGAAAAGTAAAAGAAAACAATATTCAAGCTTAAATTGAGCGGATCAGGACGGGATCGTTTCCTTCTCCTTCGACCAGAGGAAATCGAACAAATTTTACTGTGCAACTCTAGTAATGACAACGAAGAAGCTGTTACGAATTTGGGCAAAAAAGATGTCTGATTTCTTCAAAATGACGCTCTTGAAATGCAAAATGATGAGCCTATAGAAGTTGTCATTGAGGGTACCAAGTACGTCGTAGTACTGAACAGAAAAAGGCGTGTCGACCATGAACCATTTGGAACAATACAAGAGCCAAATATACCAGCGATTTTCATACCACCTAAAAATATCTTCAGCTTTAAACAGACACTTTCTTATAAAATTCTCATTTTTCCCGAAATTAAAAAGGACATACAAATATTCCCAAATTATAAAATCCACTGTATATAGGCACGAAAAAACCTCATCAGTGTACAAAGTATTCAACAGCGTTTGTAACTTTTAAAGGTAAATTTTTGTAAATCCCAAACCGTGCAACATTGACTTGCTGTTTTTTACATATATAGTATCTTAGAGCTGTGCATCACGATAGTAGAACAGTCTAATCTATATGTTTTGCAAAAAGGTCCTATGTTTACTTTGACTGTGGCTAAGGCTTATATGGGTATTATGTTAGGTATGAACTAAATTAAACTCCCCCAAAACGTCTGTATTGGTCTACAACAGCTTCAGCTTGGTGTCTGAGGAAATGTTAAAGACTAAAAGCTACTAAGCTACTAGGTTCTATTTATTATAATATTCCTTCATATTTCTGCGGTTATCTTCCACGATGTTGCATTTGCATTTTATTTTATCCAACCGTTGGCAGGGAGCATTTGAATTCATGTTGCTTTTCTGCAAAAGTTTAATTAAAAGAAAAAATTCCTTATGTTTTTTATATTGAAATATAAACGAGTTAATAAATTCAAATTATTTTTTAGCAATAATATTGAGTTTGACTCTTTTTTCTTTTTTGATGAAATATAGCAAAAGTAATTTGCACGTTATATTGTCCAATAGTATATATCTACTTCGTAGGACATACAATTACTAAAACATGACAAAGAAAACGATATATAAACTGTGAGCTGAACTCGTTCTTTCGACTAGGTGAACAACATTCGTCATCTATCATAAATAGCGATTATTGTTTCACTTTTAAAAAACTTGCGAACACCTCAACCACTAATGGTAGATAATATTAATTGATTACCAGCTTTTGTGATAAATTCAAAAAAATTATAAAGAATACTTTTCAGCAAATACAAATACAAGGCAAAATTAAAGAGCAATATTTTTTTACGTATTTAAGTTTTTTCTAAAAATTGGCGATATATAAGGATTAAGCAGCAATAGTATAGAGTAGAGAAAAAAATAAAATAAAATAAAAGACCATTAAATGAAGAGAATAACAAACAAAAAGATATTATTTTTCCTGGTTTTTTATATACACCAATGCCCTTTTATGTTTTAGCTATTATCTTACTTGTAAAATTTAAATTATTTTAGTTTTTCTTCGGTTATATATTTATACGAGGTATTCCTAAAAAAAGTAAATTTTAAATATATTAACCTTTTTGATCATTACTAAACCTTTAGTGAGACAGAGATAGAATAATAGTATCTTTTATAAGCTTGTAATAAGTTAAGCATATGTTATGTTTTAACAATAGACATACATGATAACGGTATTATCATACGATATTAACATAACATCTTAGAGAAAAAGATATAGATATAGGCAGGAATACAGGTTTGAGTAGGATAAAATGGGAAAAATATAGTGAAAAAAAAAATACATTTTTATTAATATATAAGGGACTAGTTCAAGGAAGCATGCCATTAGATCATAACAAGCTCATTTATAACATTTAGCTCGAAAAGTAAAGATCGGTGTAATTGCGAAAAGAAGAATAAATAAAATAGAGCATTAAGTGAAATTCATATAAATTAGTGGAGAGTGAACAGTTTTAATTCGAACAATTTCTTTTGTGGATAAAAATACAATTTTACATAGTAAAACATATTTTAAAGGTAATAGAAAATAAATTTTAGCGGAATTAAGTGCGTGTTAATAAAAAAATAATTGAATTACTCCCAGGTTACACAATTTCGGGGAGAGCAACTAGTTCTCCGGGGTTATTCATTAGAAAAATCTTTCTAGGAACGTCATAAAATATCATCCTAACAATACCGAAATCCATTACATACTATATATGCTTAGTTTGAGTGAAATTTTGCCGTACAGTGAAATAGCGCGTTAGGCTGAATTGAAACTTGTCCCATTTATATGAAGACTTCCATTTTAAGTTACACTTCTCGTCAAAAGGTGCATCATACCTACCTTAAGGGGATCAGCCAGCATATGTATGTGAAAGATTATTGGTTCCACATAACCAATTACCTAAGTAAGAGATCATACTAAGCAAATTATTATAATACCTCTAATAACCACATTACACTAAAATACAATCAAATCTTACAACTTAAATTAAATATCATGAAGAAAATAAAATATCCAAAAAAAAAAACCATTATGAAGATACTAAAATAGTTATAAGCTAAGCTTATTGAAATGTATATCCTAATTAAATCTATAACCTAATTAAAATATGCCATAAATTGCTAAAAATTTTCCTAATTTCTCATTACTTTCTTACAATTACCCCAAAATCTCTATTATATATTAACATGATTAATTTTTTTTAAATATATCTAAAAAATGCTTAAAATATCCTCTAAAATCAAAAAAATACCCTAATTATCCTTAAGATTCCACTGTAACCTAAACTAATTAACCTTATATGCTTAATTTTTTTTTTTTTTTTTTTTTTTTGTAAGCTACATTTAACCCTATATAATTATTCTAACCTAATCATCAATATGACTTTTAATCTGTCTAAAATCCCTATTCACCTTAATGAAATATTCCTAATTAATACTTAATACGACTAACCCTTAATTAAAAGCTAATCTGAAAACCCTACACATCTATTTTTAAATTGTTGTGTATAACAGTTTTAAACAAAAGAGAAGCTTAAAAAGTTGCAACAACAACGACCAGTCATCGGTTTGGTGGAGGCCTTCAACAAGCAGCGATGGATTTGAAAACAAGAGCATCAAAAACTGACAGTGATTGATTTCTTTTTATCACACTCTCTTTTATTTCTTTTATTGTTATACTTAACAATACTCTTTTAACATTATTTTCTATATTTACTTGTAATCAAAGAGATTTTAAGATCGAAAAATAAAATCGAAATAAAACTTATGAGAGATTTATACGAAAAGAAAGATTTATACAAAAATACACTCATGAAAATAGTGTTAGTAAAAATATTTTAGAAAATTTAGGAATTGTTATTATTGTTATAAAGTATGAGGATAATTTGAATAAATATTTGTATATGCTTTGAAATATGAAATAATTTGGACTTTTAAGTAAAACTTAGGTATCGACTGAAAAGGTTAATGGTGTTTGGGGCTTCTAACATATACTTAGGCCAATACAAACCATAGGAAGGGAGGGTATAGAGGCCGAGAACCTTGACATCTGGGTTCTCTAACATTGGTGTGTAGGAAGATTTGGAAAACAAATGTGTTGATAGTAAGGGGCTTGTTAAAGCGCACGTGATTTTTTTTTTTTTTAATTGCTGCAAGGTAACTCAGGTAAACAAGATTCCCGCCCATTTCTCTATAAGCGAGCTAGCTAGCAAGCACGTGCGTACAGTTTAACCGGGTACCTCACGAGTCTGTTTTAGAGCGAAATTTTTTGCGTTCACTACAATGTTCTTCTTTTGGCAGTAGCAAAAAATGAGACTTAGAGTAGACCAACAGGGACTTTCATTACGGAAATGACGGCCAATGTAGTAGAACCAGAGTAGCAGAGATCTCTTCTTACCTCTTCATCCCACAGCACAGCAAATTTATTACAAAAATGGCGCCCACGTTGGGCGCCCCACGTTGATTACACTATGCAAAAATACCTTTAATATTTTATGTATTTTTTTGATGTACTAAGGTCGCCCTACTTCAAAAATCATCAGCATTTCAGATTGTATTGATACGCTTTTTTTAAGAATTTTTTTCTAAAATGTAAGATTTTTAAAAATTTAATCAAATTACCAAGCTGGTAAGTCAGTCTAATACAGAGTGTTCGCTAGGAAGGTATACTTTGTTTTGCTGCCATTTTGGTAAACATTAGTCTTGACAGTTCATATTTGGCAGTCGTGAAGTAGAGACGTGGCAAATTAAATTAAACCAACGTGCCAATAGGATGTAACAGCTCGCCCATGACAATCCCGATTTTCATGAAAAAATCATAATGAGTGACGAGGCACATTTTCATTTCAATGACTATGTGAATAACCAGAATAGTCGGTTCTGGGCCATGGCAAACCCTCAGATTATTCTTCAATCACCTTTGCATCCATTAAAAGTGACAGTCTGGTGTACAATTGGGTCAGGAGGAACCATTGGACCTTACTTCTTTGAAACTAAAAACGGCGTAATGGTAACTGTCAATGGGGAGCAATATCGTGATATGATTGAAAACTTTTTAACTCCACAACCGCATGCCTTGGGCTTGACTAACATGCAGTTTCAACAAGACGGTGCCACATCGCATACAGCCATGACCACAATGAAATTACTGCAAGGCCTCTTTCCACAACGTATTATTTCAATGAATGGTGATGTTGATTGGGCTCAACTATCGACTGATTTGCTTGCTCTGGACTTCTTTTTGTGGGAATATCTGAAAAGCAAGGTTTATGCAAACAAACCAGAAACGCTGGAGTTACTCAAACAAAATAATCGTGATTAAATTAATGCCATACCGCGTGAAATGTAATGAAAAATGTGCTCAAAAGGGCTGGCATTTGTGGGGCTCACAGAGGCGAGCATTTATATGATGAATAAAAACGGAAAACGGATTTAAATTCAACGCATTAAAATCATTATGTTCCATATAGTTTTATTTAAAGGCCTTTTTTGCTTTAGACCAGTGTTACTGATTACCTACATTGATTTTATTCAGAATACTCGCGTGACGCCATCCATATATTAGCTTAGCAAATTTTTGCGCTACCCTCGTATTTCCTTTCTAACAGGTTCTGTTTTTATATATTTTCGTTCTTTTTGGTAGTTTTCTATTAAGCTTCTTTATAAAGTGCCAGCAATTATTTTACATTTAACGTGATGCTGCTACGGCAGCAACTAAAAAACAAGTAGTAGTAGAAAATATAAAATCAGGAGAAAAGGAGTACCAATTGATATCAAACTAAAAATAAAAGAATAATACATTGCATTCAACAATTCTATTTTTCCTTTCATAAACATAGAAATTCTTTCTTTTTTTAGGATGAATACATTTGAGAAAATATTTGCTTTGTGTGTATTTAAAAAAAAGAAGTATTTAGTATGCATGGCTAGCTATTACAACTGCAGTTTTTAACTTAAATATGCTTCTTAAAGAAGATACTGATCATTGTAAAATAAGTAGTACATGAAATGAAATTTTAGAGTTCAGTCAAAGTGTGATGTCTTAAATAACAGACCACTTTTTACTGGCCAGTATTTCTAATAAATTTCTTCTAAACAATATTTCACTAATTTTTCTCTAGTTTCAATATAAATATGGTATTAAAAAGGTTCTTGAATTAATGTTTCATATTGTAAATCAGAATCATTTTCACACGATCTGATTTGCAAACTCATATTTACTTTAGAATATTAAAAGTTACTTTGTATGATTAAACTTTTCATCTGCTTCTATTTAAATTTTTTCAGAAAGATTCCTTAGGTGTACGTAAAAGTATACCTTAAAAGGAAAACTTTGAGAAACAGCATTTTATGATTTTAGTTGAAAAAAAAAAAAAATAAAAAAAATAAAAATTATCAATTTTATATAACTTTTTCCTTTGCATTCTGATAACAAAAATAAAAGTCAGCCTCATAAAAATGTGGATCTCATGTTTTATTTCTAAATCCAACGTTTTTTTCCTTTTTTAATTTTATTTATTTTGGTAATAAAACTTTTATACATGCCATTCTCTCAAACAAATTTTTAGAGTTTTATCAATTCAAACTTAATGGCTACTGTATGTTTTTTCTATTTTCTTTTTTTTTGTTGATTTAACTTTTTTAGTTTTTTTGTTTACTTCTTCTTTTTTATTTCTAATTTTGGTGGCAAGTAAACGTAGTCAAAGATTTATATGAAATCTATATGGTAGTTGTAGTATGTGGCATGCAGTTTGTGTTAAGGAGAGTTAAGAGTTCTTTGCAAAAATAATTTTTTTTAATGGTTTTTTTTTTTTTTTTTTTTGTATAACACAGAGAAAAAAACAGAAAATACTACGCTAAAAATTTTATGACTGAAAAAATTACGAAAATTACAAAAAAAAAAACATTAAAAGTAAAAAAAGGAATGGAATGGAATTAAAATGCACATGTGACCAGTTGCTAAATGAAAAATATGTTTGTAAGTTCAAAAATTGAATAGAATTTATAAGATTTAAGATTTAATAAAAAAAACTTTGTACCTTAAGGAGATTAGATTTAAAAAAAGCATAAGTAAAAATGAACTAATGGAGTTTTCAATTCTGGGTTAAACTGTAACATAATACCATTAAAAATATGAAAAAGAATTTTATGATTCTTCATTGACAGGAAAGAAATATTTGTAATTTTTTAGGTAATCTTTATTACTATTTATTATTATTTATTATTTTTATTCCAAACACATTATTTGCTGATAGGTTCTGTTTGTATACTTAAAACTTTTTTCTTTTCTCCGTCACTCTTCACAAAGCATCCATTGCTTTCTTTCAGTTTCTTTAATAAACTTGATTTTTCAAGTTAAGTAGATGATTAAGCCACTGTAACTTCCTCCATTTGATTTTGTTTAGTGGTGAAGATCTTTGCTGATTGGTGCTGTCCTTTACTTTAACATTGTAATTTTTTTCCAGTAGGCAGTGTGTTTCTCTTATTATTGGTCTGATCTTTGTCATCATCACCAGAGGTATGCGGTGAGGTCAGAGATGTAGTTGTCTGGAGGGAAGTTAAATTCTCTTTATTAAAAATTTCAAACCATAATGAAATTTTTTCTGCGTTATTTCCTCTGCTGTGGCTCGAACCTAGGTCGCTTAAGTTGCTATGCTTTTGCTGTAACTAATACACCACGCCACCCCCAAATTTAAAAATCTTAGCTGACTTTTTTTTAGATTTTAGGTTTTACAGCTACAATTGATTTATTTTGCATTGACCTACAAAAAGTAATCCACTTTGGATAATCAGAACCCCCATATAGCTTTTAAATTTGGTAAAATTTTGACAGTGAAAATTTGGTTTACAATAAATTCATTGTTTCGGCAGCTGTGTGAGGTATTTTTTAATGTTCCGTTTCGTCGCATCGGGGTAAGTATAGAAGCATAACAAATCTGTAAATTACAATCAATTCTATCCAGAGCTAACAATTTTATTGCATTTGCTAGCTAAAACCCGCATTTTAATTACCCCCATTTTAATCATCTTAAATGCTATCTTAGTCACATTCCTTTTTTCCCATTTTGTACTCTCCGATCAAAATCCAACTATTTGTTCTTTCTAGAAAGGTACTTTAGGCTCTGCTTTTAAGATATATACTGTCTTCAAACAAATATACATCCATTTTTATATAGTATAGGTTTATAGGAAGCTTTTATCCAGTATGATTTCCGAAATTCCCGTATTTTTGTTGATATGGATAGACAACGAAGATTTAATAGTTATCGCTCTCGACATATACAAAATCTTAAATTTAGTATGAATGGAGGGTACCACACCCAGTGATCCAATCTCGCCCAGTTACTGATTGATGATTTATACTGTTCACGACGCTGTTTGAATCTAATTTAGAAACTTCTACTATTGCCATTCTCACAACAAGCAAAAATTAATATTTGCTTCATATGGGAGGTACCCCGCCCATTTGTCCCAATCCGCCCACTTTTTGCTTCATAATTTAAATTGACTATGAAGTCATTCGGACTACATACTGAAACTTAAGACTTAACCGTTTTTCAGATATAATTAAATCAATATTAGTTTGTATTGAAGATACTACGCCCACTTTTCGAATTCTACGCATGTTTTACCTGAATATATTTATTGATTACGCAGTCCACTAAGCCAAACTAAGAAACTTTTAGTTGAACTGTTTTTAAGATTTACAGAAATCTATATTTAGTTTGTATGGGAGGTACCATGCCTCCTTGTCCAATTCCCCTCACTTCTTGCCTTATGACTTGTATTGACTATAAAGTAAATTCAGCCACAAATAAACAAACCAACAGCAAACATAGAAATACACAATCATTTTTATACATAAGATTACAGATTTTAGTTTCTATCATAATTTCGGTGTCGATTTATTTTTTCCAGGTCTGAGCGGATCTCCCACCTCTAAGGCTACTTGGTGGATTCCATCCAATTTCTTTTCAAGCCAGATATTTTTTTGGGTTTGGCAATACATGCCAAATATAATTCAAATTCGTGATCTTTGGATGTAAAGTTCCAGAAGGAACACACGACTTACGGTGTTATTTCTAAGCCCTAATTTATTGTCTTTAATGCTTTGCAAATAGCAGAAGCTATTTAGTTTCTTTTGCTTTGTGATCACCCACATTTATTTTTTACTTCCCTTATTAATCTTTAAGCCCTCTTTCAGCTCTCCTTCATGAAATTTTCTGATGCTCTCAGACATGTGTAAGTGCCTACGATTTAGCAGGCAGATGTAAACGGCATATTCTAAACTGTCAAATTTCAATTATAATCTCTTTTATATTCCGCTGGTTGCATTATGCGCAGGATTCATTTCGACGTGTGGGACAATATTAAATAAGAGTGGATTTATTACACATGTCTGACGTATACCAGCGGCAATCTTAATCTGGGTACTCAGTTAGTTGTAGTGTAAAACTCTGCAAGTGACTCGCCTAGGGAAATGATTCTCGGAAAGTAACCTTTTAGCCTACCTCTGGCGATGATGAAAAATTTCAGACGAATGGTCAGGAGAAAACGCCATCTACTGGAAACAAGAGATTACAATGCTAAGTAAAGATCACTACCACTACTTAGCAAGGATGTTCACCACTACACAATCATATGGAGGGGAGCTACATAAAATTAATCTTTTATTTAGCTTTAAAAATCGACTTGATTAATGAAATTGAAACAAAGCAATGGATGCTTTGTGGACAGCGAATATGCTCCCTGGAAGAGTGACAAACAAAAACAAAAACAGAAAAGAGAAGATTTCCATTCCACAGTTTGTTTCACTATGGTTCTTAGAATATTGATTCTTCTTAAGTTTCTAAATTCGGAAAGGCTTCCCCTTTATGAAATTTTAACGACAAAGCCTTCTATGTACCAAAGATTTCCTATTCGAGAAAGAATTAGTAGAGCTTTGCTCTGATATCAACCTTTAATATTTCCGCTAAGATATTGTCTGCGATTTGAGGTTTATTGTTCCCAACGTTTTTATGGCTCCCTCTACCGCAGTACTTGTGAGCTCTGCACTGCTATGTTAGTTCTCACGAAATATACTTGGAATTACATAAACTTATAGGAGATTGTGTGTCCTTGAGAGTATTTTCGAGTAGTTTTCCCTCCAGATCGTGAGTTGGTCTTGTTCTGATATCAGACCAATACATCAAAAAAATATATTAAATTACTAGGGTATTTGTGCTTGTTGCATAGTATTATTTAAGAATTCATGTACAATTCAAAATATTAATGTTTAGTGATTTTTTTTTTTTGTATTTTCATTATAAAAATGTCTATGTTACAAAAATGCGAAACAAAACTTTTCTTATCTTATATCTCCTTGTATATAATTACACACGTTTGAAGCACATTTTAAGAATCCTTCAACTAGTCAGTGCCAGTTTTCTGACACAAGTATAAAGAATAATAATATTATGCAATAAGAGAACAAAAATATGCCCAAAATATCTTAAGATATATCGGGTCCGCCATCTAAAGTTTTTTTTTTCAACTAGTGCTTATTTCGTGAATGGTAACACTTAGTTCATGTCTGATTTGACAGATAATTAGTTTTATCCTTCCGCTGAACGAATACGGTTGTGTATACACCTGAAGAACGCTGGGAAATATTGCGACATTACTTTGAAAATCATGGTAATGTGGCAGAATGTGTGCGATGTGTTCATTTTGATCTTGGTGGGTATGTAAACAAGCAAAATTGTTGCATTTGGGGCACAAAAAACCCGCACGCATACCTTGAAAAACCGATACACCCAAGACGAGTCACTGTTTGGTGCGGATTTTGGTCCAGAGGCATAATTTGGCAAAATGAGCAAGGATTAGCCGTTACAGTCAATGGCGATCATTATCGGGCTTTGTTGAACGAATTTTTGTTCACAAGCATTGAAGAGGAGAATATTAGCAACATTTGGTTTTAACAGGACGGCGCTACGTGCCACACAGCCGAAGCTACACTCGATGTTTTGCGCATTATCAGCCGCAGAGCTGATATCGTTTGGCCACCTCAGAGCTGCGATTTGACACCGTTGGACCAGCCAGAGACAATTGACGCTTTAAAGGACAATATTCGTGAAACCATTGGTGAAATACAGCTGCACACAATCGATAATGTGCTTAAAAATTGGACCGATCGTGTAGGCTACTGTATGGCCAGCCGAGGCAGCCATTTGAATGAAATTATTTTCCATTATTAACTGAAAGGATTGTACTTTCAAATAAAAAAAGAAATTTGAGAAAATGTTCAGTAGTTTTTTTTATATTATTTTCAAAAAAAAAAAAAAAAATTATTTGGCGGACCCTTTATATAAAAAGAAACTCCATTTGTCCATTAAAAGCACTTAACCATGCCATACGTAAGATCCTAAAAATCCAACGAATATTCATACATTTTTAAAAGACAATCCCTTTTTGTAATGCTATTAAAAATTAATGAGTATCCAAAAATGAGTGCCAAAAATAAAATAAAATGAAATGAATATTATCATCGCATTCCTAAATAACAAAGTATCTTAAAAATTCATATAATTTAAATTTTTAAATAATTTCTTTTGCTTGTTTCCTACGTAACATATCGTGTTTGCTTTTCCTACATATTCTTTCAACACATTGATGATGCTGCGAAGAAAAGTATGATAAAAGCTAGTTTTATAGAAATGTACTCGATTTTTGGTAAACCCCTTCCTTTTCGTTCTACCCATTTTCACAAACAGCTGCAGTTTACGTAGTTGACTTGATTTTTTTTTTCTTTAGTTTCACTTTTTTGGTAAGCAATTTTTAATGAGTTACAGTTTTAGCAAACAACAAATGGGCATACCGAAGATATGCTGCGACAGGCTGGCTATACAAAGCTGACATGGCATGCCGCATTTAGAAGCAAAAAGAGGGTACGTAATAGAACAGGCCAGTATTATACACTGATAGAATGCAAGTTTTAACACCCAGCGCATTTAACAATCTGAAAACTTTATATTATATATACAATAACGCTACAGTGTGTGCACTGTGTAATTGTTCGCACACCCAGGCTTATGTACTTACAGCCTCCCCCTCTCATACATTGCACTTTATTGTGTTAAGAGTTCCAGTTAAAGGACATTGAAGTTGTAAAATTACACAATTTAACACAGTGCCACATATACATACATACTTATATCTCTGTCATAGTGTGAATATAATGGTGTTTTGTGTTATACGTGTGTATGTGTGTTAGTAAATGCAATTATTGTATATAAAGAGCATTATGCCATATTTAAAAAGACAATTGTAATTAATTTCTTTTGTTAGGTTAGATATTCTATTCCATTACATGCACACTTACACACACCTGCCCTTAGTATATATTCATTTGTTTGTTTTATAGGTGTGTATGATGGAAAGACGGAAGGTAATAGAAGCTGCGGCAAAGGAAATCGTATAATTGTGTGTAACTATACGTGTGTATGTGTATGGTATATATGAGGTTATTATAAAATAAAGTTGACTTGGTGCCAGTAGAACTAAACATGACACAATGCAATTTGAAAATAGTTGTGTTGTCAGCAAAAGGCAAAGTGACTTTCATAAGCAAGTTTCCCATGAAGAGTAACTACAATGAAATGTGAAAATGCTTAATGACAAACAGTGGTTAATAGCTATTAATTGTAATATGAAATTAATTTTCATTAAAAAAAGAGCTTTTGTATGAAAACACTCTACTAGTATATAGTATTGTTTAGTTACAAAAAAAAAAAATAAATAAATAAAATAATAATTGTAGAAAACTAAGCTGGATTAGTTTTGATTAGATTTTGAGCCATCAAAGAAGGAGAAAACGTTTGTATCGAGGAAGCAATTGCTTCTGTAAATAAATTTATTTACTATCCGTATAAGGCCAGCAATTAAATTCCTACCTTACAGCAGGAACAAGAAAAATAGATGGTGAAAAGCAGAAACAATGAAGTTTATGTTTATGAACGTTAAATTCTAATAATCTATGTGTTAACACTTCGCTGAAAAGAACGAATTCTCTATATATACACCCAGAGAAAAATCAATAAAAACAACATTAAATCAACAAGAAACAACTCTGAAAGCTAGTCAAGGTGAAAAATCGTAAATTCAACAACGTTCAACTTAAAAACAACTTAAATTAAAAATCAATGTTGAGACACGTATGCAATTTATTTTTTTAGGAATTTTATTTGAAGTAAAAAATTTACAATAAATATTTTTGTCAAATATAATATATGTAAATAAACATTTTTAATTATTACGCATGAATGAAACAAGCATCTGTATGTTCTATTGTGTCCGTGGCGCACAATGCCACCTTGAGTTCTCCAATGAGAGTGGTTTATATATATATATTGTATCGGGAACCCCAGTAACCTCGGTCCTTGTCCGACTATCCGACTACAGTGACCCATGGATCGGTAGGAAATTAGATAGTGACCTTATCAAGGTTGTGGACATGTCCAAATAACATGGCTTCGAATTGGTACTCACTGGAGATTTTAATCATGGGTGGAGTCGTTGGAAGACGCATTGTATTTACTCGTGCTTTGGCAGCGTAAGGTAAAATCCTAGGGCAAGTACTTACATAAAGTAACTGACTTTATACCGTTCACCATTGGCAGTAATATTCTGACTATAATCCAACGAATTCATAAAGCGCACCAAACAGTAATCTTCTGAGCAAGTAAAGATATTTTGACAAAACCTTGTGGATTATCCTCACTCCAAAGGGGACGGTGCTGCTTATTAACGTACCCTTTCAACAAAAAACTGGGCTTCATCGGAGAATATAGTTTGTAATTTTCAAGTTTGATGAGCAAAACCATTATTTTGATATAAAGTTTCAAAAACTGCAAGCTTTACTGTGGAATAAGTCTATCCAAATTAAACAAAATGAAACTATCAGCTGCTAAATCGGTTGTCAAATAAAGCAGTGTTGCCAATTGAAAATTATGAACCAAAAAAAAAAAAAAAAACAACCGCTACTAAAGAAGTTATACAATGTAATTGATCTTTTTTACTGTTAAATTTTCTATAATTTTTAAAATGTTATAACCACTGTTCATTCATTGTTAAAATATTAAATGATGCCAAATAGTAAGTTAAAGCAACAGAAGAAAATATATATAAACTTATACATATACTTATACATGTTCATATTACAGGAAATTGTTAAATACCTAAAAGTAATTATTTACAGATGAAAATATGACAAAAAGAAAAAGTGTCAGCATTAGTTATTTAAAAACGAGTTTCTTTCCCGGAAACTATCAAGTGTTATATTTTTTTTGCTAAACTACAGAAATATGTTAATGAAGCAAAAGTTTAGAACAAATTAAACAGTCTTTTAAAATATTCCTAGTTAAGTCAATGATAAATAAGTATATCACACATAAGTATTATTTTGTAATTTACAAAGAACAGAATATAAGATCTGTAATAAAATTCAATTGTAATAAATTTTTGAAAACATAAATAAAAAACATTTTGACTCCATGTTATGTTTTTATTTATTATGCCTTAACAAAAACATTAATATGAAATCAATTAAATAAACTATAAATATATAAATATATAAATTTTTATATTTTATAGATATTGTTATATATTAACGCACAATTAATTTAATTATAAAATAAATACATAAAAACTTAATAAAAAACAATAGTATTAAGACAATAAATTTTTTGTAAATTAAATGAATTTATTTATCATGAAAAACCATAAAAATAAATTTCTTACACTGTTAAACAAAATAACTCTAAAATGTTAGCAAAAAATTTAAATAAGTAAACAAAATTAAAATAACTTGAAAACAATTACACATATACCAAAATAAAAAACGTTCCTTAGCTTAGAAAATTAAAAGGAATGTAATGAAGACAGTATGAGGCGGAAGAAAAATTAGGGCCAATACAGAAGCTGATAGAAAAATTTTGATTGCTAACAACAAAATCTAGTTTTATCATATGGAGAAACTATTCGAATTCATATTTAAGCACACAACTCAAACGAGGAAAAAAAATAAAATAATGACTGGAAATGACAACGGTCTTATACATTATATCTTGAGAACGGTTAAAGCTAAAGTTTCAGTATTTGGCCTGAATGACTTCAAAGTCAATATAAATCATCAGGCATAAAATGGGCGAAATGGTACAAATAGGCGTGGTACCTCCCAAACAAAGTAAATATTAGTTTCAGTATATGTTTAGAACGGTTAAATTAAAAGCTTCTGAATTTTGTCTAAATGGCTTCATGGTCAATAAAAATCATCAGCCAAAAAGTGGGCGAAATTCGATAAGTGGGTATGGTACTTCCAATACAAATTTAATTGATTGATTTCATTATATCTTGAGAACGGTTAAAGTTAAAATTTCAGTTTTTGGGGTGAATGACTTCTAAATCAATATAAATCATTAGGCATAAACAACATAGGCTCAAACAAAATAAATATTAATTTTTGTATATCTTGAGAATTGCAATAGAAGTTTCTAAATTAAGTTCAAACAACGTTGCGAACGAAATACATCAGCAGTCAGTAACCGGGCGAGATTAGACAAGTTGGCATGGTACCTTCCATTCATACTATATGTTGGATTTTGCTTATGTAGTGAACGACAACTCTCAAAGTTTCGTTATCTATCCACAGTAGCCAAAAGCAAGTATTCCAGAAAGCATGCTGGATGCAAGACTGGAAATGATAAACGATCTTATACAGTATTATTCAAAGAACATAAGGGAATTATATATAAGGTATTATCGATCCGCTCACACACGAAAGAAAGGTAAGAATTCGGGTCAGCTGCTACGTGATCGTGGCGGCAAGTTAGTTGCACAGGATCGGGCTATTAGTTACAGTGGTAGACATTAGGTTAACACATTATCTATGTGTACTTTTCAGAACAAAATTTTTTGGTTTACGTGTTTATTATTTAATGTCCTAATGATTCAGTCCAAGGAATACATAGCATTAGTTTATGTTAGTTCTGCTTGTTTCAATTCGTGTATTTTGTTCAAAAAAGAGCAATCCCCACAAAATGACTGGACAGCAATTTAGCATATATTAAAACAATTCTTTTTCAGCAAGAAAAAAGAATAAACAAATAGAATAGACAAATTCCAAACGACACCGTATAAAAAATAATGTAAAGATAGGGTTAGGTGTAAAATATATAAAACACTGAAAAATATATATTTTTTACAATATTTTCCAAAAATATTTGTTATTTATTTGTTTCAATACTTTTCATTTTCTAAAAGTTCCATAAAGGAAACTCACTCTTTGTTGCTGAAATTCAGAGCATATATAGTAAATTGCAAAATTTACAACAAAGTGATTTCCCCTAATACTATTTTAAAATTTTATAAAAAAAACAAACAAAAATACAATATTTTATTTATTTCCAGGCCTGCATGTTGCAGCTCTCCCTGGAGACTTAGAGCTGTATGTCAAATATCACAAAGTCTTTATGTGAATAAACATATATCAATCACTCATATAAACGTATATGTTATCAACCAGATATTGTTATTTTTGCACAATTTTAGTTGACAAGCGGTTAGGGTTAGATTTTTTTTTAATACCTAATTTAACTATCTTGAACAGTGTCGCCAACTTAGCGCTTTTCGCGCTATATTCAGCGCGTTTCAACAATCGAAAAGTCTCATTTTGTCTCTTTAGCGCTTTTTAAAAAACGCGCTAGATAAGCGCTTTCTATTTAAAATTTTGTAAGAAATAGAAAGTTACTATATTCAATAAACTCATTTATTCATATAAACTGTGGAATTAAAATGCTTCATACTGAGCAAATTACTTTATTCCAGATAGCATTTGTACAAAAATCAAAAATATTATAATAATAATGTTTTCGAAACGTGTCTCAAATCCAAGGTTCCATTTTCAAGACTTATAAGTTATTTTAAATAAAATAAAAAAATTAAATATTTTAAAGAAAAAAGCTAGAAATGTTAATTATTTAATTACAATACTTAACATTGTTGTTGTTATTATTATATCCTCTAAAGATCACAATGCCAATGATCTAATCTGTCTCCAAGTCATTATATGGGAAGCAGCTTCTCTTTCAATCTCTTTTCTTTAAAAATTGGCTTGCCTTCCAATTTTTCTGCTTCCCAATCAATGGCCAGGTTTGTTAGTCTCGTTTCCTCAGAGTGCGCCAATTGCAAATAGTCACACAAATTGTAATTTAGCGATTTTAGCACTCTTTGATCATAAAAAGTTGGCAACACTGATCTTGAAAACCGTATTTAAAAAATCTACTTAAAGAACAATTGTTATTTTTCTAATTCTGATCAGTATGAATATATTTTACAAAAACAAGCATAAAGAAGTTTAAAATACAGTTACATAGTGAAAAAAGAATAAGGTTGGACTTTTATCATTTTTTGTTTTAATTTTTTAATTTTTTTTGTTAATTCTATTTCATCTACATATAAGCTAACAAATAACATAAAAAAAACAAACAATAAATTTTAATTCAAAAATAAGATAAAACGAAAGCATAATATTAATAAATGTGATGAATATATTGAGTTGCAAGATAATCAATATTTCGTATGGCCAATAGTGGCATCAATTACAGCTTACATACACTTTTTCGGGGATGAAATAAATTATTGCACATAATTAGTTGGAATTTAATCCCGTTTTTAAACGATTACACCCCATAATTCACGTAAGCTTTTAAGACGCCTCTTGGCAGTACTCCTTTTAAAATAAGCCTATGTATCTTCAGTACTTTGCGACAGTTATAAAGCAGCCAAGTTCTTAAGAAAAGACCCTATTGTTTTATGTTATTATCCTGACAGAACTTGATCATCAGCTTTCTATTAGTATAAAGCGTAATTTTTTAGCACTGTTAACTAAAAGCTACTTTAATATGTCCAGATATTAATTCGCATCAGTATTGTTCTCAATAAAACAAATTTCTCCTACTCCCAAACCATTACCAAAAGATATTTATATTTTACAGTTTGAAATGTGTTTCGATTTTCCAACGCTTTTAAGGGTTTCTTCCATACTTCATTAGACCCGTCATTAAAAAGAAACACTTTTATGGTCCCGTCACAGAATATAATTTGATCCCAGTAGTCGTCAAGCTTGGAAATAGTAATGTGGATACCAATGGATTTTCGTCCACCATTCTTCGTAACACACGCTCTGTTTTTTTTTTCTAATTATTACGTAAAAGCTATGCTGAATGTATTAATGTTAGCATGTTTTCGTTTTTAGCACGTCTTAAACTTTTGTTCTTTTATTGAGATCATTTCAGATGATGCTTGCACCGCTTTGCCGAACTGGTGACTATAGCAAACCAACTAATTTGTATACGACGCTGATCTATTGTGAGACATTTTAAAGTCTCGTATATTCAGCATTTATTGATAATAAAAGTAATAAAAACCTTTAATTGTAAGGTTTCGATGGTTATTTGACCAATTAAACAAAACAAAACCAAAAATATTTGGACAGCAAAATTTACGCATTAAAAAACATAAATTGTGAAAACATTTTCTTGACAACAAAATTTTTATCTTATTTCCTTGTCCTATGTTTTCATGTTTGTGTTCTGTTGCTGTTATTTGTTAGATATTAATCAAGTCGTTTTAAATGAATAAAAAAAAAATAAAAAAATAATACAGAAAATCCGTTTTTAATGATAAAAGCAAAAAAAAGAAAAAAAAAATTTTTTTTTACTATATAAGAAGATTTTCTGGACAAACTGTAACTGTAAATAATTATGTTAACTTTTAAGTAAAATACACATCATACAATGAACACTAAAAATACTTTTAAATGTGTTGTTAATTTAATAAACATTTATATTTATAGTCTCTTTTAACGACTGCAATCTAAAAATCTAAAAGATACTGACAATATTGAATATCGTCTATGTATCTGCGAGTATAATATGTTTAGCAATTCAAGTATCGTTTATATTTAGAATGTGTATGTAGGAGTCTCACGCTATATGGCTTTGTGTGTGCCTTTTGATACACAAACCACATCGTTACGATGAGTGTGAACACTGACTTGAGTTTAAACATACATTTTATGTTTTATATGTTAAATAATATGTTAGAGATGTTTCAATTTCTTTTACTGTTAGAAATAAAAACAAAACGAAACATGAGAACGTGCCCATTTATCGAGTTCAATGCTATTCTCTCTATTCCTTTATAAAAGGAAAACAATTTTAAATTATATTGGTAGTAGCTGCTGTAGTTTTTCACACCAACTATGTAATAAAGTTTATAGCATAGTAAAGAGTTTTTGCACATAGTATCCGTATGTATGCTTATATGTAAGTGCATTGGTTTAATGTGCTTGCATAGGTATTATATAGAATACATAAACGTTTGAATCCCCTACATTACTTATGCAATACGATGCTTTTTATGTGTTCCAGTGTTTAATATTGTAAATTATTTGATAATATGTTCTAAGTAAACTATATGTCATATATAAGGAACTTTGTTAGTATTATTACTAATGTTTAAATTATCTGGAATTCAACTAATGGAGTTTTTTTCTTTTTCGGTAAAAAAAAATGTGAAATCTGGTTGATCTTCAGAGATTTTTGTACTTTTTTTAAGAGAAGTGTAACATTTTTTAAATATATTGCCCTCATGAAGAGCCAAAATGTTGCACGTTTTGCATTTAAGAAATTTACAATGCGAATATTTTGACCCGAAAAACAAATGTCCTTTTTAATACATTTATTGAGGAGTGGAGTGTGATGAGGCGAAACGTTTGAGGACATAAAAAAGATGATTTATTGTTTCTTCTGTCCGTTTCTGTCAAGAAAAAAATAAAACTTTTCCTATATTGAGAAGGTTGACCCCTTCTCATACAGTGCCTTGTGCTGGTACTAAGGATTAGGCCACGGTAAAGAGAGAGTAGTGTTTGTGGATCTTCAGGAGAGACTTTTGCCAGAAGATTGTTTCATAAATGAACACTGCAGCTAAAGAAGTCTCCTTAAAATACATTGCCGCGATTCGGTAAACAATCAGCTACAAAATGATGCGCTCTACGAGAAATATGGATACTAAGCATGGGTGCCAGATAATTTTTATTAAAAATCGGCATACTTCAAAAGTAAAATCGGCATTATAGGCACTTCGATTTAAAAAAATCGCTAAAAAATCGGAAAGTAAAATTTCTAACAAAACACAACAACTCAGCACTATTTATAACATATAAAATAATATAAAAATAATAAAAAAAATTAAAAATATACAAAAAATTGCATTTTATATTTAGTACAATTGTCACGTTTGCTTATCTCAATACTCGAGAAAGAAATATAAAGCAATATGCAGGGAGATTAAGTATAGCCAACAACAGTGAATTCTATAAAGATAATGATCTCAAACACACGTCAGTTGTCACAAAGCTGACTTTGATCTGTAACTATTCCAAACTTTAAGAAATACCGCTTTGAACCTAGAAATGTATGTAATTGAACATTTTTTGGATGAATTGGATAGGAGAGTCCATAAAAAAGAGTCGACAGTTTAAAACAACAAAAACCTGTTTTTTTATAACAAAGCCATTATTTTATTCGGTTTTATTATTGCTTTTAAATTTCGTGCAATTCTGTAATATTTTTTTAATTGTTAGTACAATTACTATGTCTTATTTATTATGTTTTCTTATTTCGCAAAATTGGTATGACCAAAGGCTAACTGCTAAAATCACAGTACACACTGTAATTACATTGTTTGTACCTCGTATTATTAAAACAGAGCGGAACGTAAGGGCAAACATGATAAAGCTTTTATCTTGTGTGAAAAAACTCGACTTCACGGATCAAATGCGATATCTTACCGCATCCACCCTCCATACATTGATTCTTCTTACTACTTGTTGTTTCGAAGGATACAAGATGATTTGGCAGACCACCGCTTCACTTTTTTCGAAGAAATCAAAAATTGGATTGCTTCAAAAGGCGAGATGTTTTTTCTAGACGAGATTCGAAAATGACCTAAGAGGTGGGCAAAAGTTGTTAGCAATGATTGACAATATTTTGAACCACTGGTCAATTCATTACTTATTATTTTAAAAAAATTTTATTTTTGGACCTAAAAATTCATTAGTTTGTACACCCAATACATAAATTATATTACATTATATTATATTTTTTTGTAAATATGCCGGAAAAACATTGATATTAAATATGTTTTACCGATTATACAGAAAAACTTAAAATCCCACCAGAACTTTTTTTAATATAATACTCAATAAAACCTGGTTGGTTGAATTGTGTTATCTAATGGGCTAAAGTGACTTGATTGGAAATATTGAACTTCATAGAGCCGGAAGTATGGAAAAATTCATCAAAATCAATTCCAAAAAGCTTTTTGTCTGTTCTAGATGACATATAATATAGAAATTGTTACTAGTTGGACGATTATTGCATATTAAGTATTCGTACGTTACTTTGTCCGATTATGCGTTCAGTTAAAAACATTTGGTTATATATGTAGCAAGTATTTTAGTGTTTTCAAAAATTGTAAATTTTACTAAAACAAACAAAAAGGCAAATCGGCATTTTAATAATTTTAGGACAAAAAATCGACGAAATTCCGATAAATCGGCAAATACAGCAGGCGTGGTGCTAAATAAATATATGTGATTATTATGAGTTAATTACTTCATTTCGTCAGAGCACATTCCATTATAGTATCTTTAGAACAATGAAAAACACGCCATATTGCGATTGTGCTCTAATGCATCAATAAAGTTAATACGTTATCGTCATTAATAAGCACATTCACCAAAATGAACTTTGAAGTTCTGGCTAATACAAGATGATTGCATTCCGTGTTAGATCGGATGTAGATTTTGTATATGTTAAGGAGACAAGCCAACATTACCCATTAAAACAGATGACTCGATACCATCGTGATGGTATGTTTTAAAAAACAACACTGGATATTGTTGGCAATAAAACCGACCCAGTTCACGGTACTTTCTCTTGAGATCAGCACTCAGGAGATGAGCCCTAGTCATCCAGTTCATTGTACTGGTACTAAGAAAAAAGGTTTAAAAATACTTCCTTTCTAAAAGACAACATTTTTTTAAAAAATAAGAAACACTCCATAAGAATTCTTACCTGGTATGGATATTAAAGAGTCGTCATTTATTGACTAACATTAACGTTCTTCTTCAGGTTTCGAAGTAGTTGACATTATTTGCAACAAACATTGTTGTTTTATTTTTTCATTATATGCGCACACTTACATCTCTATACGCATTAAAATACATTTCTTACATACAAAGAGTATAAAATGCATGTAAAATAAAATGGTGTGAAATTGAAAGAGTAAACAATTTTTAAAAAAGAAAATATTCTACATAAATTTACATGAAAAGTAAAAAGGAATGATATATGAGCATGTATACATACATATATAGACATATATACAATATTGTACATATATTGAACCAAGTGAACATTTTTTAAGAAGATTTAAAAAGCATAAATAAATAATTAACAATTTTTCTTTACATTTTTGCCATTAAAGCCTAACTCATCGAGTTAAAAAAATTAAACCAAATTTTTTACAAACAAATAGTGTAATACAATTAGTTTTAAATTATGCTTTTTAGTAATTTAAGTTAGTAATTAGTAATTTAGTTTTAAATTATGCTTTTTAGTAATTTAAAACATTTTAGATTTTTTTAAATAATTTTTTATAATAATGAAGTGTTTGCTGAGTTTTCACATGTTTCTACGTAACGTAAAAATAACAACATAAATTGAATCTGTTAACGAAAATTGTTCGGAAAACTCTTATATGGTAAAGGGTTTTGGTTTTTACTTAATTTATAGTCTAACAAATAATATTGGACACAAAACGAAATGGCTTTACAAAGAAGTTAGTACATGCAATAATAAAAAGCTAATACATGTAATTGAGTAAATCGTGAGCACAGATATCTACTATAATTTTTATGAAAAATCAGACAGAAATATCTAGTTATATAAATATTATAAATATTAAATATAAATATTTAAAAAACTTACAAATATATATTATTACTCTGCGACTCCCAAGGTCTACTGGAGAATTCCATGAAAAAGTGGAATCTAAACAATTTTACAAATATTAAATTTTTATTTTTTTTTTGCACCTACATACTTAGACTATGTCCTCATCTAAAATAATTTATATAAATTCTGACGAATCATATTCTTTTAAATTAAGGTAAATGTTTTGAAAGTAACAACAGCTACCCTTTTTGAAAGCTGTCTTTTGCTTATCAAATAGAAACTAAGTTTCTTTTCTCAGTTCACTTGAGTGGTGAGTACTATTCAACTGCATCATTGAACGCAATTTCTTCTTCCACCCCAGGCTGTCCAGGATTGGAACAAAGGACTGTGTCCTTTGCGAATAAAAATCTTTATTTTGAACCCTTATTTTCCGCATTCGGATTATAAGACCGGTTATAGGCAATCAAACTGGCAGGATTACAGTAACGGTTGTCGGCGATTACTCGGGCAGGATTACAGGAACTGTTGTCGGCGGTTAATCTGACTGAATTACAAGAACGTTTGCCGGCGGTTAATCATTTCGGATTACAGGAACCGTTGTAGGCAATTAATCTGGCAGGATTACAGTAACGGTTGTCGGCGATTACTCGGGCAGGATTACAGGAACTGTTGTCGGCGGTTAATCTGACTGAATTACAAGAACGTTTGCCGGCGGTTAATCATTTCGGATTACAGGAACCGTTGTAAGCAATCAAACTGGCAGGATTACAGTAACGGTTGTCGGCGATTACTCGGGCAGGATTACAGGAACTGTAGTCGGCGGTTAATCTGGCCGGGTTACAGGAACGGTTAATCTGGCAGCATTACAGGAAAGGTTGCTTCGGTTGATCGTTTGATCTGGCAGGATCATAAGAATGGTCGCCGGCAGTAATACTGGCAGGATCAGAGGAACGGTAGTCGGACAGTTAATCTGGAAGGATCACAGGCACGATCCTCTGTCATCTGGAGCGATTTTTAATATCTGATTAGGTTAATACTACTACAGCGGTGACAGGATGTATGCCATCAAATATTTATAGATCATTTATAGAATGAATGCGAAGGAACTTATAATTCGGGGTGTGAGTAAATACAACCACAATGGTAAGAGGATGAATGGGGAAGACCTTGTTACCAGCTACTTATTGCCCAATTACAGGATGAATTCGGGAGACCTTATTGTCAGTCGCAGGTTAGTAAATAAAAATAAATATATCTACTAAGACCAGTCTTAATTGTTAAGGGTAATTTTTTATTCAAACCACTTCCCCCTCTTTGCTTCAAAAGTCCTATCATTTACGTTAGCAGTTATATAAAATCAATGAGAATTATTTGTTACTGCTAAAAACAACGTTTCCAAATGAAATGTTAAATTCTCACTGTGTTATATTGTTATATTTCCCTGTGTTGTTGTTGTGTTAGTTATTTTCTAATAGAAATGAGTTAGTTATTACGTATTTGTTCGCATGTTAATTATCAAGCGTGTTATTATTAGGGTTTTATTTTCCTACATACTCCTAGTATGTCTTGTAACGTCACGTTACAATCATATTTTTTTTATTTCTTTTTTTTTTGTTAAGTGTTTCCTTAACGAGAAATTAATTACAATGCATTCTTATAAGAATATCTGTAAAAGCAGTAAAAAACAAATTAATTTTTGTTGTTTACTGCTAAATTTTAGTGGTCTTAACACCAACAAACGCTTTACTTATAGTTGATTTTTGATGGTAAAAAAATTTTCTGTACGTGACACCAAGAAGTAAAATTTCTGATGTCTTCCAATCTTATAAACTGAACTTTTTACTGCCGTACAATTTATAATTTGATAAATATGCCTGATCAACAATCTTCAACTAGCGCTAGCCGTATGCGGAAATTCTGTGAAAATCGCTGGGAGTACGATTCAAACTTTAGTGGTAATGAAGCCAAAAGCATAAGTAATTTCTTGAACGAAAAAGAACAAATCTTTTGGAAAATTAGTCAAAAGCCTTAAAACTTGAGATGAAAAGAAGTGTCTGTAAAGAGCAAAGTATTGTAAGTCTTCAAATCTCCATACAGGTTGAAAGAAACTTCATCTAAAGCTTTTCAAATTGCCCCAAGAGCTTTTCCACTATTACCAAGAGTGTTATTAACCGAATTAGCGCATAAAATGAACATTGCTGTAGTCCAAACTCCAAATGTAAGCAATTCAAGTGACGATACACGTTACGGGATTGGGAAAGTCTTTTACTACCGTTATATGGTGAATCTAAGGTCAATGATGAATTAAAAGTACAAAAAGGTCTTTTTTTAGAAATATTTGCACGGAAAAAATGCTGATGGAATTGGCGAAAATATGAAAATATATATGTGCAGAAAAAAAAATAACGAGCCAAAACGAGCAAGTTGACGTCCAATCAGCTTAGGTATTTTCTGATTTGGCTTTTCAATTAATGTGATTTATATAAAATTTTCGAAAATACCAAATCGGAGCTGGAATTTCAAACTTCTATTTGATTAAAACTAAGGAAAATATAGTGTAGTAGGGAAAACATAGCTTATTGGCAGGCAAAACTGTATTTAAATATTGATTTTTGTTTATTTAGTAGATATAAATTCAACTATGTCCTCCACGTGACACCATTTGTTCGTACGTTACAGAACAAAAAACCCCTATTTTTAAGTTGAAACGACAGCATTAAGCTTGTTTCTTAGTTATAATTTGCTTCTCAAACACTTTTTCTCTAATTGCAATAGTTTCGCTGAAATTCGTATTCAAACATAACAATTACAAATAGTGCTTAAATTTAGCTATCCCATACGTAACAGCACTTGTTTTCTCTTTTTCGTTATTTACAAAAAAGATTCAATATTGGATTAAAGACTAGAATTTAGTCTATTAAATAAATAAACCTGATTATATATCTGTTTTATTAATAGTTTATAATTACGTATTATAAGAGATAGGATCAATTGAATTTGTCTGTACGTCACAGGGGAATGCTTCTATTGAGCCTCTGTCGGTCTACAGATTGTTTAGTAGATCTGTTAGACCTTAAAATTAATTAATGAATTAATTAAAAAGATCCTACATCTTGCCAAATACCTCCATCTAAACGTATCAAAAACTGCACATTCATATAATATGTGTTCCACCATCTCTGATGCCTGTGTAAACAGAACACATCCGCAACCGCCATTCTTTTCAAATATGCTCCAAATTTCTCACTGATCGTCGCCACAGACTAGCGAAACCCCTGGGAATGGTAGTAAGTAATACTACACAGTCAGGTTCCATATCAATATAGGGTGTCACGAAACATTTCTTAGTCAATGTACTCCAAACCATTGAACTTTGTTTCTAAACGAATGCTTTTGTAGGGCAACGTAAGGAACAAGGCAACGTAAGGCAACGTAAGGAACAGTTGAAATGCTTTTATATTCATTTTTTGATTCACTGAAAAAGGAACACTTTTTATAATTCAGCCAATAATAGTTAGCCGAATTACATAATACACCATATACAATTTTAAGTACGAATCATCAAATTTTTAAGTAATCGTCTAAACTTAATTTGTTTATTTATTTTCGAAATCTCTTTTTAAATTAAGAAATATGGGTGAAATATCATCAAAATGAATTAGAAAGAAATTTTGTCAGAGTAATTCGTATAAACCGTATTCTTTGCCAAAAAAGCCATGTGATGAACTCCTGTCTTCGGATGCACTTTTGCCATTCGAAGAAAACGGTGAACAAAACGTTGATAATTTGTTCCCGATTCTAGGTCAAATATATATTTTAATTAGCAAATACTCACTGTATGCTCGCGTTGATTTTTTAGGTACTTTAAAAAACTTTATAGCTTTTCAAACATGATTTGGCGCATATTTTCTAATATATTATGTATTTCAACAGCACGAAATCTCCAAACAAAGTGTACGTACTTAACGAATTGGTAGACCACATATTCAAGATAAATGTTACGAAATAACATAAAAAGAAAATGTATTATGGGTCTTTCAGAAAATTTAAAAAAAGTCTATTATTTTTAAGCCCAAATCCGTTTTCAGTATAATTGGTATTGACGTATACAAAATATTTACTTACTCTATACCTTTGGCATTTTTATTGTACTACTTTATTTCAAGAAACCCTTTTTTATAATATTTCTCATTTTTTTTTTTATACATTTGCCACAAACTTTTAACAATTTTATTTATCCACTTTCAAATTCATGTGAATGTGTGGTATGTGTGTTTGGTATAAATTGTAAGTTTCACTATAAATTATCTGTTTTTGTTTTAGTGCGTAACTGCCTTTTTAATGTTGCAAACACTTAGTGATTGTTTGGCAGTTAGTACTACCAACAGAACATGATCGCTTGTTAAAGGCATGGCCAGAAATTGTGGTTTATGTCCAAATATATTTAACTATTTCAGTTTTGTTAAAAACACACTCACTTATACACACATATAAAGAAAGTTCTGAAACTAAAAAATTTATAACAAAAGTTTGTTTTGTAAATTACATAAATATTTTGATATATTATTAAAACTATTTACAACGTCATTTTTATAATTGCGGCAAGAGGATGTTAGGTGGTTTTAAATTGTGACTTTTCTTTAAATTGTTGTTGATGGAATATCAAGAATTGTTCTGTCAACCTTTGACACTTGTTAAGTAAGAAGTTGGGAAATTTTAACTATGGAACGCTACATTCATGAACAAAGAATTTTAATTGTCAAAATTTGCTGTTTGAAAAAAAGAACGAAAACAATTCATTTTTAAACAAAGCCATCTTAGTGATGAAGACCATTTTCAATTAGGCGGTTTTGTACGCAAACAAAATTGTTCCATATAAGGCTCACAAAATTCACAAACAGTCCTTGAGGAACCATTACATCCAAAGAAAGTGACCGTATGATGCGGTTTTTGGTTAGGCGGCCTATATTTTACCGAAAATGAATGAGCCACCAAACCATGATAACCAATTTTTTGTGGCAACAATTGCCTTATATTGATCTCAGTGAACTTTGGTTTCGGCAGGACGGCAACGCAAGCTACACAAACAATTCAGTTATTTGGCGATGTCAATTGGCCGCGTCATTCTTGTGATTTAACGCCGCTGGATTATTTTCTCTATGTTCATTTGAAAAACTGGGTTTACGTGAACAAACCACAAACAACTGACACTCTGAAAAATGAAACGTGCTAGAGATGGACATTTGTGCGACATCATATTCCATTACTAATTCCCATATTTCTATTCTATTTTTGTACGAATAAGATTGAATTTATAAAAAAAATTGCTTTTAAGCCAATTTACTTTCTAACCTCAAATTTGCCCTCCCTTTATAACGATAATAACATATTTTAAGGCAACACCGTATAAAAGTTCTTAATGGTATGTACGCACGAGACTTTGAATAACATTGTTTGCTGTTTGAATTACTTATAAGAATTATGCTTTTCTCACGTCAGCTTTTTAAAAATTGTGTTCTAACTTCATATTCTTTTTGTTATATTTTATTGTTAAATTGTGCGTTAACAATTGAAGGAAGTATATAAAAAATTATTATTTTTCACCAGAAAAACTGTTAAAAAATTGCATATTTTTGTTTGATTATTTTCTCTGTTTATGTTATTTTTTGCTTGTTTTTATTCTTATGGTTACAAAAGACTAAAAGACAGTTTTAGAAATTACATTAATTTTAATTTAATTAATTAATTTTTTTTTAACAAAGTAATTAAAACCGAGTCACAAATGAGATAATTCGCTCTGAAAATTTTGTACGTGGAATTATGTAATTCCATTCGTAAATGAAGAAGCGAATTACTAAGACATATTTTCGACGAAAAAAAGTACTGAAAAGACTATGTTATTGAACTTACACAATTTTAGATATATTGCAACAACACAGTCAAAAAAAAAACAACATTCTATGCAGAATAAACTTAATTCGTTAAACATTTTATTCAAGTTTTTTAATTATCAGTTTATCAGTCCTAAAAAATAAATTATATTTAGATCATTCACAAAGTTTTATAAGTCTGTGGCAAATAGCACTGTTTTGAACAGTATGGCTTATTGTCATGCATTAAATTCTAATTTAAATTTAAATGTCAACAAAATAAATATGAAACTTTTTTTTTTAATAAATATAAAAAGTTTAATTAAGAATTGTCTAGCAGAACTGAAAAAATCAAAATTATAGAATCCTAATGTAGGATATTTGCTCCTTTCGTACTGCCAGCTACTCTTGGCTTTTGATTCTTCACAAGTTTTATCTTTATTACACAATATGTTGTGTTCGAAAAACTTCAGTTACATATTTGACCAAAAATGAAACAGCTTTTTTATATTTGAGCGAAAAACTTATCCAATTAAGTTTTTGCAGCTCTCTACAGGAATTAAATATACACCATTAAGAGAGTTATAGAGAGATCGAAATAAATGGCAAACTAAGGGTACCAGGTCCAGCTATATGATGGATGCGTCAAAACTTCCAAGCCAAGATTAGCTTCTGCCAGACAAAAAAAGATTTGTATGGCTAGATGTTGCAATGATTAAACACAAAAATTTTTCTGTTCCGGCCTTTGAATCTTGTTAATTGTTGACAATAGAGATCAGAATCAATCATTTCACCAGGCTGTAAAAATTTATAATGAACAATTCCCTTCTAATACCACCAAACACACAGCATTAACTTTCTTGGTGTCTATCATGACTATGCCACTGTCTACCACCTTACTTCGTCCATGAGTTCTTTCACACATAATTCTCGTACGTGATCCACTTTTCATCGCTTTTAATCATACGCTTCAGAAAGGATCTATCTCGTTCCATTTCAACAGTGCATAGCAAATGGGAATTTAGTCCATTAAGTTTTTCACTGGTAATTTATGTGGCACGCAAACTTCTCTGTGTATCCAGCTTTCTTCAAAAGGTTAATAACTGTGCGGTGATGAATGAATGGTTCCATAACAATGTCCACGCTGTTTATATGCTGGCTCTTCTCAATTTTCTCCGAGATTTCATTGAATTTTTTTTTTTTTTTTTAGTGGTGCGACGTTAAAAGGACGGAATTTGTTCTAAAACTGGGTAAAAAAAAATTTAGACACTATCGGGGGCAATTGCAGGTCACTAGGCCTGTAATAAGCACCTGTACAGAATGGGCATATCCAGTACCGGCACCTGCAGATTCTGTTGTGAGTAAGATAAGTTAATTGAGAACTTGGCCGCTAATTGCATGACATAGAACACAGGTGGTACAGCTTACTGCACTCATATACGATGGATGTGAAAAACTTGTTGAATTAAGTGGTAACTAATCAACGAACTTTTTTAATAAGTTCGCGGACGTGAATTATAAAGATAATTATTTTGCATTTGATTATATTTTTTATTTATTTTCGTATTATATAAGACGAAAAAGTTCTGATATTTCTTCTGTCCGCGAATGTGTTAGGTAGCCAATGTCGATTTGTTTATATATAGTGCCTTCTCAGGAAGGCTCTCTCCTTGGTAACGAGGAGATTGGGCTGATAATTTCCTCTAGTAGACTTCTAGTTTTCCTATACATGTTGGACTGGGTAAAGATATGGTGGTGGAATGAATCATATCAAGACAATTCTGGCCGCAATACGATCGGGCTAGTTCGAAGCCTATCATGGGGATGCCGCAACATTTGCTGCGAATCCTGGTAGCTGCTGTCTCTGGTGTGCATTACAGAAGCCTGGGTCTACCGTTTAATGATTACTCTATGAGTTGTCAAGATGAGGAAGGGGAGGTGACTTTTATATAAGTGTCCGAATCTTTCGGATACTAGGACTGTTTTCCTTGGCAGTCCATTTCAATAGCTGATCTAAATGTGAGCAAGATTTCTTCCTTTGTAGATGGTGGTTCGTTTCAGACCGGATGGCGGACACGTTGGTCCGATTGTAAGCCACATGCTGTGGTCATCAGTATTGAACAGAAGTGAACTGGACAAGAGTCTGGCTACCCATTGTTACTAACAAATTTGTACGTTACCAGAAGAGTTTAGGTGCCGGTCATGCTTCATCAGTAACCATTTTTAAATCTCTCAAAGAACTGGCGAGCTAGACAAATTGCAATTTCAACAACGTAATTTTCGAAATAGACTTTAGCAAATTCCTCCTGGGTCTGGCGTTAAGTTAAGGCATTCTCGTTTTACACTGCGCAAAATGTCTTATGTTAAAATGATTTTATTCCAATTATTATTTTGTGCATTATTATAGAATCTTTAATTTTATTATTATTCCTTTTACTTTTATTCGTCTTTTGTGTGTTTTAAGAAAAAATAAATCTTATATTACCATAATTAAGCACGTGTAGCAAATAATTCACTGATTTATGCATCAGACAGACACATTAACAAATAGTCATGGAAATACGAAGTTAAAAAAAAAAATAATAAAAAAATCATTATTGAAAAGCAACGGTCAATTTATTGACTTTTTCTATGGCTGGCATCATTCTTTTAATGATTTCAAGCCATGATTCCCTGTAGGTAGAGTGGATAACAAAGTGTGATAAAAAGGTTCTTAAAAAATTAAATTATCGTAGAGTAGTGATGAGTCAGGTTAAAGAACTTCCTTTTTACAGCAAATAATCCGCACAAGTACCAGTAAAATTTCAAATAAAAATGACGATAGCAGCAGCAGCGACAGCTAAAAGAAAGCACGTGATTAATTAAAGCATTAATTTTGCTAAATTACTTCAATACATCAGAGGAATCGAACTCATTTGTCAAAATTAACCTGAGTATTGGGTCGAGACCAACAATAATACCAATACTTATGTACATACATACATATAATAAACAACAATGACTACAGCAGCAATAGCAAATAAAACAATGTAAATGAAATCGCTGATAATGAAGCTGATTGTACTTCGTACAGTAAATAAGGAAACGAACTTTTCTGTTTTTCTGTTGTTGCTATTCAGGTGTTGCTTTTTTGGTTTAGTGGGCAGGCAGGCTGGCTGGCTTGTTGGTAGATTTACGTTGGTACGTCGTTTTGGTCAAGTGAATCAGTGGTACTCTCATACCGCGCTTTGGTGTCATGAGGTTTGTTTGTTTGCGCTTGTTAAAGATAAAAGAAATGAAATAAAATTAATGATAAAATATAAATGATTGGAAAGGCATTGATACTTTTTACAAATATTTTTTTTTTTTTGGTTTTAATGACGGTACAGCAAATAAAATAAATTGTATTTGAAATTCAAGAAATTTTCTTCTTAAACAAATTTCTTATGTAATTGATCTTGTTGTAATGCGATGCTCCTACTTGTTCAAACTGTGCTTTAACAATATATGTTGACTTAATAAAAATTCATAGTTTTTGTTATCATCTCAACTGTTTATGTCTACCATATTGAAAGTATTTTCGCAGTATATTTATAGGACCAATAAGTGCTATTTCTACTTAATCATGATTGCCGCATAATAAAAAAAGTTTTCGTTTGCTTAAAAGTCTATTCCTAGGAGCTAAAAATAGGGGAATAACGATTTTATATAAAAATCATCTTCAGCGATAGAAATTCCAATACATCTTAAAATGTTTGTTCACACCCCCACCAGCTATGACTTAATTCAGCAAGAATAAGATGACAGGACAATCTTAAAAGGACAGTCCTACGTAACACACAGCTCATGTCGCATAGAACATTCTATACTAGAGAATTTAGGACATGGTAATCACACGTGAATATAATGTACACTAGTTAAGAAACCGTGTATGTTTCCCATTAAATTTGTTCTTAAGGAGTTTTCTGAGGTCTATGACAGAAAGCACAGCGGTTCTCAAAGCCAGCAAAACCAATGGTATCATGTCCAATTGAACAAAATTTATTCACCAGAGTCATAAAAATGTAACATTTCAGATGCGCACTATCTAGCTAAATCGGCCATATATAATCGTAGAGGATAGCTAGGATTTCCAACTATAATTCTTGGGCTTGTCGTGCATCAAATGCTACAATTCTGCTTTCTAAAGTAGCCTCTGAGGTGAAAATGTGCCTCATCACTCAGAATGAGTTTTTCATAAAATTCAAGATTAGTTTGATACATTTCAATAAAATCAATCAATCGTTATTGATAATCAGTGGGCGTGAGTTCTTGTGCTAACTTTTTTTACTTTTTAGCAAGCCCACCGGTTTATTGGGTTTTTTGTTGTTTGTTAGTAGAAATACGTTGTTTTATTATACAAAATGCAATATGCAATTATTGTGGGACCGAACCGGCGTGGTTTACTACGGGATCGGTAAAGTCTGAAATTACTTCCTTTAAACCGTGCAGCACGAGTAGGATGGTCGGAATATAAAGACGAATATGATAAAGTTATTCTTTTTTGGAAAAATTTCCGGTCTGACGTTGTGAAATTTGCCAAAAAAATTTAAGAAACGATAAAATGAGCTATATTACAGCAATCCACCGTACAGTGCTTTGTAAAAAAATCAAAAAATCGCTTATAACGGATATTGATCAAATATATATTATTTTAAAGCTAATTATCGGCTGAGTATAAAACTGAACGATTTTTTTTCGGTTACTTCTCTAAATTGTCAAAAAAGGGCGCAAAGCTGAACTAATTTATAACAAAAATTTCTATGTCAAAATTGGATTTTAGTTACCTCAGAATAATAACTATAAAAAATCTACTTTTTACGGAATTTTTTTGGTTTTTTTGGTTACTTTTCAATATTACAAACGAAATAGGAAAAAAATTTGGAATTTTTCTTATTGTTTTTATTTCTTTACTGCTTTGAAAAACTCACTTATTACTTTTAAATATACCAACTTTTGAACGATTATTAAAAAAAAATTTTAAATATTATTTCTATTTTGAAAATGTGATATTTTCTATCAAATAAAAAAAATTAGAGCCAAGTTTGTCTTACAACTTAAAAAAATTTGAAATTTGAAAAATGTATAATATAGAGAATTTGTCATAAATTTTACTGATTTTAATTAGAATGAGATAAATAAAAAAATAGAAATAATTTGATGTATCAATTTTTGTATGATATAAATATAAATAAAATTTTAAATAAAATTTTTATTCAAATTCCAAATTACAATACATTTTTGTTAATACTGATGTTGCAAAGTTCAAAAAAATTGTTATTTAGATTTTATTTATTTAGAGCATATGGCTTCAACAAAGCGTCTCCATCTAATACGGTTTATAGCTGTTGATTTTGTCTCTTCCCATGTTAGGTTGTTCTGTCTCAGTTCTTCGATAATTGTGCGTCTTCAGGTGTTTTTTGATCGACCACGATTTCTTGAGCCTTGAGGATTCTACTCGAGTGACATTCTAGTGATACTTTCTGGACTTTTTCGGATGGTGTGACTGATCCATCCCCACTTCCGTTTTCTTATCTGTTGCAGTATGGGTTCCTCATTAGTCATGCTCCACAGTTCTGTGTTACTTATGCTTTTAGGCCAGAATATTCTACATATGATTCTGAGGCACTTGTTAATGAATACTTGGAGTTTCTGTGGGATGTTATTCGGTAAAAGCCAGGTTTCAATGCCATACAGCAGTACTGATTTAACGCATGAATTGAATATTCTGAGCTTAGTTCGTCTGAATATATTTGAGCTTCGCCATACTGACTGCAGTTGTCCAAATGCCGCTCTCGCTTTATTGAATCTGTTATCTACGTCTGTTTCTGCGCCACCGTTAGTAGTCATTGTATTTCCTCGATAGCAGAAGCTATCTACATACTTGACTGGCTGACCGTGTAGCATGATGTTTTCCGTGCTCGTATTGTTTAATCTCATGGTCTTGATTTTCTTGATGTTTATCTCAAGCCCAACACTACGAGCCAATCTTTCTAGGTCCTCTAGTTTCGACTGCATATTGGAAATCTTATGCGAGAGTAGACAAATTTCATCGGCATAGTCCAAGTCTTCGAGTTGGCGTGGGAGACTCCATGTGATCCCTCTTCTTTTAGAACAGACTTTGCTCATTATTACATCCAGCACGATGGTGAATAGCTGAAGTGACAGTTGGCATCATTGATAAACTCCAGCTGATGTTCCCGTTGTGAAGAACGGAAAGTTAGCATCGCCATATATCGCTCAGATTATTCGATTTATCTTCTGGTGTACTCCTTTTGTTATTAGTGCTTTCCATATAGCCGTTCGCCTGATGATATCAAACGCTTTCTTGAAATCGACGAATAGTAGATACAGGGGGGTACGCCATTTTAATTTATTTATACATTAAAATTAATTAATTATTAATTAAATTAATTAATTAAATTAATTTTATTTAAATATATGTGGGCGTTAGGCGTATCCGTAGTCCTATTTTGTTAAAACTTTTCATATATTCTATATTTTGCCCTAATAATAGTCTCTAAGAACTTTTATTTGTCTACGGTGTCTGTAAGAACTTCAATTTATTTATGATGACACCTTCTATTTTTGTTCATTCGCTCTATAGGATTGACGCACTGCATGCCGTATTCTCCGGACACGGCTCTTGGAAATTTTCCCAGAGGTGGTGAGAATATGTAAGTGGTGATAGACAGTATTTCTAATAATTTGTTAATTCATTATCGCTTCCAATAACTAAATTTTTTGAACAAAAAAAAAAAAAAAACGTACCGAATAATATTGTACTCCTAATATGTACATGAACTCTAGTTCCTTTTGTAAATAAACTTTGAAAGCCTTTAAGCCCACTAGAGTTTTTTATACTATTCTAGCCAATGGTTTCAATATTTGAATGCTTTACTAAATCGTATGTCTTTCCACTTTTATTAATGGCCTAGATTTCACTTTTCGTCTGCTAAGTTTAACAGTAAGCTTTTTTGTTAAAATTAATAATTTTTTTTTAACCGTTTCAACTCAATATAGAATCTCGATTAAAAAATGTAATTTAATACTTAAAAATGAATTAAAGAATTTTTCTTATTAATAGCCTACTCTTCGTACTATATTATAACTTTTTTTAAGTTTTATTATTACATTTTATATAGCGAACATTTACGGCTTAAGTAAGTCAAATCAAAATTTGACAATTTTTAATTTATGCAAGAAAACTATATATGCACATACAGTGGTCGTATTTACCTACTCTAAAAATTTTTCATTATTTTCTACTTTTTGCCAAAGAGTACACTTTTTACCCCTTTTTGTGATATAACCTCATATTAACCCTTATGTTAGTTAAAAAAAATACGAATCCTAGGTAAAAGACTCTTTCGGTAAATATTGTTACTTTAAACAATAAATGGACTCAAATGTGTTTTTTATCTTTTTATAATAAAATTTCCAAACTTCTGTAACTTCTCTAATCTAGTTTATCATATTACTTGTACTCTGTAACTATGATATTTCATTTCTTAGGGACTTACATGAAAATAGTGTATACGAAATCAACGTGAACAAAATGATGCGTTAATCGGTGATGTATGCAATAAAGTTTGTCTCCTTTACGCCCTGTCGTTACTGCAGTAGTAAGCCCATCAAATGTAGCAAATTTATATGCAAAATACAACGAAAATTAATTTGCTCTTCATTTGGTGATAAAACTTAATTTTTGCATTTATTTTGTAAACTTAGTTTATAAAAATAAATCGATAAGCATTAACGGAAAAAATGCGTTCTTTACCTAAGATTTTCAACTTTTTATTTAGTTATTTTCCTTGAAATCTTAGAACACTAAAAACATCATAGAAGTATTAAAATACAAAAACACCATCTCAGCTAATGTTTTAAATTGATATGTTGAACCGTTCGTATTAAAAGCAAAACAGAAAAACCTAACAGCAGGGTTAAAGTGAAAAGTTTTTGGTTTCTACTGGAAACATTGAGTTGATTCACTTTAGCGGTACAATTGCGATATTTTCTTAGCGAATTAATACAAATAAATGTCATACAATTTGCTTAATATTTCTGTAAATTATGTTTTTTTAGTTGTACTCGTAACTAATTTGAGCAAAATCTTCTAAATTGTTAGCAAATATTTGTGCATTCGCGCTTGTATATTGAACTTATGTATGCGAAATAAATTCAATTCACTTTGAACACATTGTTCTATATGCATGCAAAGTTACTCATACATATGTATAATTATATAAGTAGTCTTGTATACAAACATATGCATATCTACATGCATATTGTATATACATAATTAAATATCTACGAAATATTTGTAACAGTTTATTTAAATTGCATTTGATTTTCGCAACGTTGCATTTTGATTTAAAATAACTTGAAGCTGATGTCGCCTCATTATGTTCATTACGTGACTTAATGCAATAATGACAATAATAATTATAATGATAATGATGTTGAATGATGGAGAACAACTACAACAACAGTAGCAACAATTAAATACACAGCAACAGCACTATTTGCTTCAGTTCCGTTTTCGGTGTATCTATGAGGTTAAGCAAGTTGTTGAACAACTAAAAGTAATAAAAGCTGTGTTATTTTAACGTCTATGGAGGCAGTTAGAAATTGTGTGTGTGTAGTTCTTAACTATCTGTATTTGTACATCCATTGAGCATAATATTATTATATGTAACTTACGTATAAATGCTTCTTCTAATTAGTATACTATATATTCGTATAAGCTTTCCGTCTCATACTTCTTGCATTATCAAAATTTGTATTTCAACTCACAAAATTCATTCGAACACACTTAACATGATTTAAATTCATAATGCCTCTTGGCTTTATTACGTATATATGTTGAAAATTCTAAGAAATTTTCTAAGGATGAGGGTAAAATTAAGAGTAGTTTGACTTTAATGGATTTAATTTATTGTCAATGAGTTTTTTCATATTATTTTCATTAGAATTATGAAATATGAAGTGTCGATGAAATTTTTATGTAAATTTTTTATTTTTTGCTTAAAAAAATATTTCATGTGGTATGTAATTATTTTTTGTATATTTGTTGCATTGTGTAATTATTGCAATTATAACAAAAGGCATTCGACTATTCATGTTTCACAAATAACATCTCCCTTTGTTTACCACCCCTGTGCGTATGATTAATTGTGACTTAATGAACAGGCAGCAGCTACACACACATCACTTATACGCTAACGTTATTGTGGAATAATTTAATGGATTTAAATAATTACAACTGAAAATGTGAAATGAAATAAAAAAAATTATGTTTTAAAGATCATTAGTGGTTAACTTAAATGGAATTATATTTATCACACTGCAGCTCACTTAAATAGGGCAAAGTAAACCATTAACCAACATAGAATAAGCGACAAATAAACTATGAAAACTAGTTCTAGTCATAAAAATATTGCCAAAAAAAAAAATAAAAATAAATGAATAAATAAATAAAAAAAAAAATAAAAAAATTAAAAATTAGAATGCTGTCAGCAATTTTATAAGAAATATATCTGATTATAGAAAAAGTATGAGAAGACTCAGAGCAAAAGCGATAAGAGCAATGAAAAAATATCTTCAAGTACATGTGGCTCTGCTGTAATATATAAACGAAAAATTAGTGCTGAGGCAAGCTTAACTAAAATGCACTCAACGAAGTGCCAATCATTAAAAAACAAACACAAAAAGCTACCTTTAAATGCTATTCGTAAAGAAGACCGACTTCAGTTTGGCGTTCAGCATATGTGTTATAAAAAGTCATGGCAATGTGTTGCACTTTTCGAATGAAGAAAAGTTTAATTTGGAAAGCACAGATGGTTAAAATAATTATGTCTATGATTGGGAAAAAGAATGACTGCCGCTAAGTTGTTTCCGTATCTTTGAGGATAGTGTGGTGATATGGGAAGCAATTTTATGCTATGGACAATGTGTGATTTAGTTTATGTCATTTAGCATCAACGAGAACATTTACAAAGTTTAATTTGAAAGCTCTTGTCCGTATATTTCTACTTTATTTGGACTTATTCCTTGCACATTCCGAGAAGTTAAGGCCCCAACTAAAAACATAAGGGTTGTAAAAGAATGGATTTGTAGCCAGACGATTAATATTTTATAGTGGCTATCATACTCTGCTGATCTAAATGTTATAGGCAATGTGTAGAGACAGCTATCTAGCAAAGCATAAAACTCAGACAGATAATAGCAAAAACAAAGTTTTATAAAAAACTCACAGCTTGCATATTTTTAATCTCAGAAAGTAGACCTTTGTACTATATAATATCAAATGCTTGGGATAATTCTAAGATACATATATTTCCAGGAAACTGTAAAGAATTTTTTGAATTCAAATGCGTTGTTTAATTTGATTAATTTTATCAAGCTTCTTCATAAAATCCGGAGTTTTTTTACAGTTACACAAGTTTAAGCAATAATAAAACTAAGAAATACTACTCTAATAACTTTAGTTTTGTACTCGATGTTATTTTCGCTTATTAGTTACTTATCATCAACATTATGGGCCCAATTAAAATAATATTATTATTTTTTAAAACAGAAATTAATTTTTTATTAAACCATAAACATAAAATTTAGTTCATCCCTTAACCTATTCCAATAGAATAAAAAATGTAGGTATCTTAGTACAAATTTTGACCATTATAGTTTCGGAAGTTTTTAAAAATTAAAATTAATATTGAGTAATATTAATAAAGCGGCCTTTGTTGGTTCGAAAGTTTTCTGATATTAATTCTTAAATATGATTTCAGCCATGTGGTCATGGCTGACGCATACAAGGCGCAATCTGGAACACCAATTTACACAAAGTTTTCGGAACCTATGTGGTCGTATTTCACCAATAACTTTTCGAATATTGATTTCGAGGTGTTCAATTGTTTTTGGTTTATCGACATAGACAAATAATTTTACATAACTCTGAAGAAAAAGATCCAATGAGGTTAAATCACACGATCTGGGTGGCCAATTAATTGGACCATTACGTGAAATTACCTTTTTTCTTTAATTTAATCAATTTAAGCCCACTGTGTTGCATGTGGGAAACACATTTCAGCTAACTGAAGTACGAAAATATTTTTGATCATGTCCCTATACAGTAACATTCTGACCAACAGCATTTTTGAAGACTCCGCCAGCCTATAAAGCGAACCAAACACTAACTCTCTGTGGATGGAATGGTGTTTCAACAACAGCCTCTACTCACTCCTCAACAAAAAAATGTGCGGAGTAGTCAAATCAGGCCACCGTGGAGGCCAATAAACATCACCATTCCTTGAAAAAATTTCTTGTGAAAAGACGTCTTCCAGTAATTCCATTGTAATCCTGGCTGTATGCGATGTGGCAACGTCTTGTTGAAACCACATGTTATTCAAGCCCAAAGAATGCAGTTGTGGCGCTAAAAAGTTTTCAATCATATCACGATATCGCTCCCCATTGACAGTTACCATTACGCCGTTTTCAGTTTATCGGTATATATCAGCTTATATTTAATGAGCTTATTTTCTAGGCTGTTAATTTTTTTAATTTCCAAGTTATGGTGTGACTTTCCACACACATATCCTAATTTAGAATCGACAGCCAGCCAAAGTTTTAGCCAATACTTCGCAAAGATACCAACTCGAAAAGATACCAACTATCTATTAATTTTCATGACTGTAATAAAATATTGAAAAATAAAGTTCCCAGTGATCGTACACATCTAAAAAAGAAACGAACTTATTATTGCTTTGTCTCTGCCTTTGGATCGTAGGAACATCTGAAATCATATCAGTATTTTTCGGAAAATACGGTGACCAAAAAACTCCACCGAACAAACAAATTTACACGATAAACATCTGGAAATTTTTACATCGTCCTAGTTTTTGGCGAATTTTTCTCTCCCATACTTGTTTGTGATTTTAATTATTATTTTTTTAAGAGTTTTGAGAAATAATAACAAAACAGAACGCAATATATCATGACATCTGGAGACGACAAATTTTGTTGGCCCCAAATGATTGGATATGACAAATTCGCTTGAAGTTTTTAAGACACTGCGTAAAGGTAATAAACTCCATTGCAAATTGAAATATCGGAGTTACAGAGTACAATTTATAAACTAGAAATTTCAGAACTAATTGGAACTCAATATAACCCTGCAAACTAATTAAATAGCAAATAAATTTTAAAATAAAAATTTATTATTTTAAATACCAATATGAACCCAAATTGTCCTTTACCCAAGATTAAAAAGTTTTTTACGTAACAGCAGGGCTAATGCTTCACAGAAAAAAAAACGTAATAAAAAACCGAACAAATATGTAGTTTTTTTTAGCATTTTCAAAAATTATTGATTTGGATGTAAAAAAAACTGTGAATCTAATCAAGTGAGCTGCAGTGTGTAAATATAAGCAACCAAAGAAAAAGATAATATATATATATATATATATATATATATATATATATATATATATATATATATATATGTACCTTTAATG
The DNA here is from genome assembly GCA_023159175.1 of Wohlfahrtia magnifica. NCBI lineage: Eukaryota > Metazoa > Arthropoda > Insecta > Diptera > Sarcophagidae > Wohlfahrtia > Wohlfahrtia magnifica. The sequence goes on from JAKWBJ010000523.1 coordinate 127,056, forward strand.
TAACAATAATAGTAATAATATAATAACAATTATAAAAAATAAATGATTAATATGCATAAAAAAAATGTTATAGCCATGTGCCATGTATGTTCGACAACCAGTCTGTATATACGAATTTTTTTTTATTATTTTTTTTTTATAAAATCATTGTAAGCCACAGAAGTATACTTAACATTAATTAAATAAAATAAATGCACATACATACATACATACATTCATGAAAGTAAATAAGTATACACAATTGTGTATTTGAAATTTTATACATATGAATGTATATATATATGCAAGTATGTGTGTATGTATGTATGTATGTATGTATGTATGTATTAGGGAGATCGAACGGTTATTATTCGACCGGTTTTAACCGGTTTTAACCGGTTTTTTGGTTTTGTCGAATACGGTTTTTTTAAAATGTCAATTTTTCGAATACCGAATAAATCGGTTATTTTAACACGAATAACCGGTTGATTTAAATATGTTAAATTTTCACATGTTTTTATATTTTTGATTGCAAATATGCTCTTCGTTTAATCATTTTTTTTAAATTTATAATATATAACGTCTTATATTTATACTGTATGTAACAACCTTGAAATTCGCATATATAACATGGTAGATCGAAACAGATATGCACACTTCAGCAACAATAACTTTTTCTCATTTTCTATAAATAACTATTAATTTTTTATATATGGAGAAAGATGATCAACTAAACTAATTAGAGACTCCTACAAACGCCGGCTCCGAACGGCAGATCTTATAGTAAGTAAAATTTTTCAAGCGTAAATACTCATATTCAGGCGCTAGCAATGTTGTGAGGTGATAACAATGTTGAAAATTGTCGGATTGTGTGGCCTGTGATTTAACTAAGAACTTCCACGTTGATAGGCGGGTGTCTTATCTAACATACCACAGCGGAACGCACTATCAAATATGTGATGCTGCATTTATGCTTCTACGCATGTCCTCTAAGGTGTGAAAATATTTAGAAATTGATTGAAAGGATAAGTCTGGATATATTGAGAGTCCTTAAATACTAAGCTGAAAAAGCTCTTTGACACAAGGAATTATTAACTACCTTAAATATGTTTATGAGATTGACGTTATTGTGCAGCAAGGAAAACTTGATTCTATGCGCTGGCAAGTATAACTCTTACAAAATACGCTATAAAAATTTACTCACTAGATGAAATATTTGGACGTTGTGGTGTCGAGATAGAAACTACAACATGGGACAAAAATTTATCAATTTTATTTTTATTTGAGAAGATTTTTATTTTAATATCAGAACCGGTTAACCGGTTATTTGATAAATTTATAACTGAAAACCGGTTATTTAAAAATTGCAATTTTTCGAATTGTTTGAAAACCGGTTTTTGAAAAAAGTCGAATAATCGATTTCCCTAGTATGTATGTATATACATATAAGTATAATTTGATTCCCATAAAATAATTAAAAGGCTTTAAATACATTTTACAATAATAAGTAATGCAAAAAAAGAGAACAATAAAAGATATTAAATTTGTACAAAAATCACAGTCATATACATACTTCTGCATAAATATTTTACTTAAGTCAAGCAACGAAGCGAAGAGATATATGAAAATTATTTTTTCTATCAGGGCAATCGAACTTTAAAATTAAAATAAAAAGAAAAAATAAATAAACTGAATACATTGTTCGTTCTACTTGCTTAAAAATTCCATAACACTTATGCCTTTAATAACATCTGATATATGATCACTACAACCATCTGTTACATAGCTTATATTGCCTGTAAAATTTTTCAAAATTTCTTTAAGAATTTCTGAATGATGGCACTAATTTTACAGATATCCAATTATTGAAAATTTTTTATTCTTGTTGAAGAAGTTACACTTTAAGCTGTCCCCCCGCCTGTGACCTCTTATAGTAGTGAATGGTTCGGAGAGGTAATTTCCTATTTTAACTGAGGATTTTGAAGCACTCAGTGTTATTCTATTAAAGTGTACAAATTTCGCTGGTACTCGTATATCTTAAGGTTTCGAAAAAGTTTTCGCTTAGCCGAATGACAATGCAGCTAGCGAAGTTGGGCTTCAATCTGTCATAAAGTATACTCGAAGGTACTGCGATGGATTCCGCGGTAGTTTGTACAAACGGCTTAGTATTCTATTTTATGGGTCGGACACAGTACGCTGAGATTTTAGTCATTAGGCTTGTGTTTGCAGCCATTAATAATTGTAAAAATTGTCTTATTTGACATATCGGTAAAGAGATTCCCATTTTTATCTTGACATAGAACTATGCCGATGGTTGCGTCTTTCGTCTGGTGAAACGTTGATTAAATCTTCTGTTATAGTTTTTGTTAGTAAAACGTTATATCTGGATAGGAAAGTGGGTTGATAACTCCGTTGCCATGTTAGTATTGGCTCATGGCTGTATCGTGTGGTTTGTGCTTTGGAAAATGCCAGTGGGAGACAGCTACAGAATAAGCATATCAGGCGCCTCCAAAAGTGTTCCTCAAACATTTCTGAACATTATCCGAGACTTATTTTCTTTGGTGCTTCCTGTGGGAAGGTTTGCTACAAAAAGCTTTTTGAGGATTTTAGAAGGATGCCCTGCCAAGGTAAGGGTTTATGATTATCCTGTCTTCTTAGGGCTACTGGATTTGGGTGCGCACGATGTAACTCATTTGGGATTTACAGACTGCAACGTTGAGAAATATGACTTCAGCAGGAGCCTCTGCAGCAGTATTTCCTGAAAGGTCGCGTTGACAAAGTGTTGATAGGTTGTTGGATGGCAATACGTTTTTAACGGGGTTCTACTACTTGAATACTGGCTGGAACTGTTCTATAGACTTACAGGCTGATGCTTTTGCTGGCCTAAGGGCGGCTGAACTAATACGTGACTCTGTCGCTGTTGCAATAGTGTGGTCGTCTGTGGACAGTCAAGTTGCTATTAAGGCACTGACTGAGCGCTACGTTAACTCGAGGTTGGTCTCATTATATAGGAAGACCTTCGCGTCACTCCTAGACTTGTGCAGCGTCAAATTATGCTGGGTTCTTAGACATTTTGGGCAAAGAGACTGTTGATGAGCTGGCGAGAGAAGGAGCATCAAAGTTTTTAGAACCCGCTAGGGTTCTTCGTTGGCTTAGTGGACAAACGGGTCTATCGCCGAGTGAATGAGTTGAGGAATGGCAAGGAAAACTGCTAAGCTCCAGGCTGCTTAACCTAAGCTTTGTCACTTGAGGATGGTAAGAGTCTTGAATCTAAGAAGGAAGCCTCTTAGAATTTTGTTAAGATTTATGACATTGCAGTGCGCTCTAAGGGCTAGTATTTGGCTTTGGTAAGCAGGCACAGTCGATTTATCCTTATGTATGGCAATGAGGGGAAGCCAGAGGCTATGAAAAATATCCTCTGTGTTTTTCCGACTTTCCAGAGACATTGGCTTAGTTTATTAGATCAAGGTTTCTTGATTAGTCTAAGTGAGGTTTCCTCCGCCAGGATGTCTGACATGGAAGAATTTTTTTAGGATTTCAACTGCTCGGTGAGGTGACACTCGGTGTAAGGGTGTCTTGCACTTTTCTCTGCTTAGGATCTATCTCTGCCTTCTTTCTTTTCTTCTTGTATGCAGTTTCTTATCTTCTCTCTTCTTTTTGTTTTACCTACCACAGTCTTTTCTGAAAGTATGTCACATTTGACCTCTGCTAAGACTTTGTATGGCGTGCATGAGCACTGCTTTTTCAGCCTAACCTAACCTAAGCTGTATCTGCTTATATTCTCTCCTTTCTTCCTTTCTTATCCTTCCACGGAATAAGTGGTGCTCCTTGTTACTGAACTTTCGATACTGCTCTAACACTGCTCTCAACGATAAAGTGTTTTGTTAAGTTTTTACTGCCATGTCAGCTTATTTTTGAACTGTCATCGGACTTGATTTAAAATTAAGATCGAAATGTCATTTATTACATGGAGTGACATAAAAAATTCCTGGTAGGTGATACGATTTTGATAGGCGCTGCCGAGCAGACAAAGATCTGTCTTTGAAATTTTTTAAACAACTCCAAGATCTCGAGTTACTTACAAGATAACAACTTAGATGAATATTATTCGATTTTAGGTTTCTTTGCGGATTTGGAAAGAAGAATGCTTAATATTAAAATTTTCATTCTGAAATACTTTTTGTGACTTAAAAAAAAAAAAAAAAAATATCGCTTTTACTTTGCGCGAAAATTTTTTTTTTTCGTAACTAAGTTATGAATAACTTCAAAACTGTTGAGAATACAAAAAAATGATGTTCAGGTGATTTATAAGAAATTTTTTTTCTAAACGTTTTCTGGTATTTGTATTAAAATCGGTTAAGCCGTTTTCAAGTTATGATGATATATATTGACATATTTACCATATTTTGGTGCGAAAAATTTGCCACGTCCACAAAAAGAAATTTGAGCCCGATGGAAAAAAACTGAAAACGGATTTAAATTCAGCGCATCAAAAATATTTTATTCCATAAAAAGGGTTCGCTAAATAATTCTTTTTTAAATGCTATAAAAAAAAACTACTGAATATTTTCTCATATTTCTTTTTTGATTTGAAAGTACAATCCTTTCGGTTAATAATGGAAAATAATTTCATTCAAATGGCTGCCTCGGCTTGCCATGCAGCAGCCTACACGATCGGTCCAATTTTTAAGCACATTATCGATTGTGTGCAGCTGTATTTCACCAATGGCTTCACGAATATTGTCCTTTAAAGCGTCAAATGTCTCTGGCTGGTTGGCGTAACACTTATATTTGACGGCACCTCACAAATAATAGTCCAAAGGTGTCAAATCGCAGCTCCGAGGTAGCCAAACGACATCAGCTCTGCGGCTGATAATGCGATCTTCAAAAACAGGGCGCCAAACATCGAGTGTAGCTTCGGCTGTGTGGCACGTAGCGCCGTCCTGTTGACACCAAATGTTGCTAATATCCTCCTTTTTAATTTTTGTGAATAAAAATTCATTCAACATGGCCCGATAACGATCGCCATTGACTGTAACGGCCACTCCTTGCTAATTTTCGAAGAAAAATGGCCCAATTATGCCTCTGGACCAAAATCCGCACCAAACAGTGACTCGTCTTGGGTGTATCGGCTTTTCAATGAATGCGTGCGGGTTTTCTGTGCCCTAAATGCGACAATTTTGCTTGTTTACATACCCGCCAAGATCAAAATGAGCTTCATCTGAACACATCGCATACATTCTGCAACATTACCATGATTTTCATGGTAATGTCGCAATATTTCCCAGCGTTGTTTAAGCGTATGCACAACCATATTCGTTCAGCGGAAGGATAAAATTAATTATCTGTCAAATCAGACATGAGCTAAGTGTTATCATTCACGAAATAAGCACTAGTTGAAAAAAAACGTTAGTTGCCGGACCCGTTAGTTTTGTTCAAAGGCCAGAATATTTTTTGTTTTTTGTAGACCGGTGATAAAAGTAAAATTAATATTTTAAGTGCATTTAGTAAAGTCGTGCTTGTGTTTTGTCGCATATTCAATGCACAAACTTATTTTTTCAAAGTTAAGTTAATTACAGTTTTTTATGTTTTAATTTGTCAATGAAGCACAACATGAAAACAAATATTACACACTTTTTATTAAAGTCTATACTTTTTTAAAGTCATTTTCTAAAAGGTTTGTGTTGTTTCTCTGTGCTCTTTTGAAAATAAAAACTTCTGTTTTTTTAAGTGGCTGAAAATTGCAGGCATTGTTGCTGTTGTTATCCATAAAGCTGTTTTTTGTTTTCTTGTAATTTTTTTCCTTTTTTTGTAATTGTGTGTAGAGCTAGCTACACATGAAAATAGGAAAACAATTGGAATAACACAATTGCATAATCAAATGTAATGCACAATTTTTTTGTTTATTTGTTTGTTTGGCTTATTTTCCACTTATGCTTTGATAACAACAACGGCAATTGTTATTGTATTTTCGTCCTTTATTTTATTTTTTCTTTACAGTACCTCCGGTCTTGTTGCCTTGATTGGATTTTTGCTACTGTTTTTGTCACTGTAAACAATCGTCATCAGAAATATTTTGCTGTTGCTCTTGATGTTCTTCATCTACTTTCTTTTGATATAAATTACGTGCCTGCATGTTTTTCTGTTTTTTACTTTTTTTATTTCTAAACGGAATGTGTTGAGCAAAGAGCAGAGAGAGTGTGAGGCTTTGAGCTGTAGTGGTAAGGAAAATGTAATTTTCCAAGAAAAATTGTTACTCTTAAAAAAACAAAATGTAGTTGATTGTTGTTCCTTGTAGTTGTTTTTGGGTTGTATTGAATGAGCCCTTTTCTTGTTATTTTTCATTTTGTTGTTTTAGTTTTTTTCTCATTTTCTTTTTGCTTTTGATATTTACAATTTTCTTACATTCTCAAGCATTTCCTTTCCTTTATTTACTTGCAACTAAGCGGAAGTTGCAACATATTTACACAGAAGGAGGCACTTAACTGGCTACAATGTAACCGTATGTATGTATATTCTAAGACATATTGTTATACTTATTGGTTCATATTTCTTTGTTAGTTGTGGGCAAAACAGAAAAAATAAATAAACAAATTAATGAAAGTATAGGTTACTCACTGAGTTTGCAACATTTGATTAATTACATCTGAAGTGTTACATATGTGGACGTTCCCTAAAACTGTTTTAAGTTGGAAAACCAATTAAAAGTATTTATAGAGTATAAAGTCTTTTGAACTAATTAGCCCAATGTCGTTTTTGTTGAAATCGCTGATAAAAGCTGCGGACACCCCAATTACATGTGAAGCGCTACAATCGAAACTTTTGCTTCTTATGGGGCAAAGTTGGTATATCGAGGTAAATAGCTTCCGTCAACTTGGTAGAAGCTCTTCAAGAATCCTAGTAGATCATTTAAGTGGCTAAATGTAAAGGGTTTCCAAAAATTAACGCAAGATTTTAATATGTCACCGTTTGTGCGGAAAAATGTTGGCAACTCTAAAAAACAATTTGACAACTGACAGTTTATAGTTAGTAAAAATGGAGCTTTACACGATAGAGCAACGTGTCTTCACTATTGAACAATATTTTAAAAATAACGAAAGCTTGGCGGTGACAGTTTGAAAAATTTATACAAAGTATGGCCGGAATCTGTAAAGAGTTAACTTTAAAAATCCAGAAAGACAGGATCCGTTAGAGGCGCCAAGCACACTGCTAGTCTAAAACAAGCCATTCAAACGTCAATATCGAAGTAGCGCCTGAAAGTTTCACTAAAGATCTTTGTCACCATGCTTACAAAATTCAATTAACACAACAACTAAAGCCTAATGATCATGCACAGCGAAGAGAGTTCATTGAATGGATTGCTGAACATTAACAAATGGATGCTGTTTTTTTGAGCAAAATCATCCTAAGCGATGACACACATTTTCACCATGATGGCTATGTTAGTCGCCAAAATTGCCGCTTTTAGGGTTCTTAGAACACACATGTTATTGTCGAAAAACAAATGCATTCATGATGTGTCAGATTTTGAGCTGGAGGCATAATAAAAAATGATGCTGGTCAAGCCGTGACTGTTACTAGTGTTCGATATATTGACATGATAACACAGTTCTTTCTGATGAAGTTGGCTGATATTTATGTGGCCAATATGTGGTTTCAACAAGACGGTTCAACATGTCATACAGTCCTCAAAACAATAAAATTAGTGTTGGGGACATTTCCTTGCCGTGTAGTCGTTTCGGTGATCAGAATTGGCCTCCTAGATCGTAATTTTTAACACCATTAGATTACTTTTTATGGGGTTATTTAAAACCACAGGTCTATATCAACAAGCCCACAACTACCCGTGCATTAGTAAAGGCGATTCAACGCTGCATCAAGAAAATTCACCCACATTTATGCAAAATGGCCATGGAAAACTTTGACAAACTAGCGCGTATGTTCATGCAAAGCCATGGAGGTTATTTGCCCGATATTTTATTCCATAAATATCCCCATCCAATGTACTTTATGACTCAATAAAAAAGTAATAGTGCGTTAATTTTTGAGACACACATTAGTTTTTTTTTTTTGTTCTCTCTGCTTTTTAACGTTGTTCCCGATTGTTTGTTATGAAGTGCATTATCCACTACAAGAGGTATAGTCTGGGGCTTAACACAAGATTTGTAGACCTGGATTTCGCAGACGATATCTGTTTCTTGGCTAACAGACATTGCGAACGAAAGCTGGATTCTATACAGGCGTAAGCATACAGAGCGTGTTTGCGAATGAACATATCCAAAACCAAAATTATGCAAATTGACGCTAATAACACGGCAACTTTTCGAATTTGAAACAAAAATTTGCGAGATAACTCTTGTGTTTTTGCCATCTAGGCAGCCAATATTTTGGCCGACTGAGTAATGGATTGAGCATACCCTGAAGAACCAAACGACAATATAACGAAACTGGCCATTGAATGAAACCCGTAGGGAAATCCAAAAATCTGAATGCCAGCCCTGCAGAAGACTGATTGAAAGAGAAGCTGCTGCCCATAGAATGACCATAGTTGACAATTGTCTTTATATAAGTGTAGGTGGAAAGAATTTTTTATGGCCCTATAGTCCCTTGGAGATCTTTAAAGAATCCGAATATAATATATACATTCCCTGATATAGAAAGGGCATTTGGCAGCTGCTCTTTCGAAGTCATAGAAAGGCTGATGAATAAAAAATTTATGGATTTCAAAAGCTTTTCATACAAATACGAGTAAGGTTGAAAGAAAGAAAAGTGTTAATACAACCAGAGGAGGGGTCCTCTCACATTGTCCTCAGAACAAGCAAGAAGTAAATTCTAAGAAATCCTTTGTGATATTAGAGGTCTTGGAAATGTAGATCGGTGGTGAAGGTCAACTGAATAGATATAAGCCACTTTGTGGTACACGGAAAGAAATATTCAGTAGCTATTAAGAAATTTGCTACTGGAGGTTTGCGAGAGATGTACACAATTCAATTTGGACTGGAAACATCAAAGCCATACTAATTGCTAGTTCGTTTGCTATTAGCGCATTTACATAATAATTCTCATAAAATTTCATGAAGGAACACGGTGACTTCCCTTAGTAAATGACCTGCACCCGATTCTGTTTTAGACTAATTAAAAGGGACCTGCAGTTTAATGCCGGCTACGGACGACAAATGCGTTATAGAAGTTTTCAATAGTAGTAATACTAATAATCTGTTCCTAGCTGATGTAATACCACTGTTGAAAAAAATTTCACTTTTTTCAGATGCTCTGGCCAGGTATTGAAAAGAGTTCCTTCTGGTTGGTATACGAGCGTCTTACCTACCATACCACAGCGGTACATACTGAGCTCTTGGATCCTATGAAATCGACTCAAAGCTAGTGCAAAACTGCCAGGTTAATTTAAATCAATTGGGTGGAGACAGTCACAGTTTTAAGTGAGTATCGCCACGCTGGCATTCCGAGGTACGAGTGAACACAATGCGTCCACCAAAGCCACCACCTACGATGAAAATCACCAGTGAGTACCAAATTCGAACACATGTTATTTGCACATAACCTCCACACCTTGGTGAAGTGTCGGATACTATGTAAATTACTACCGATCTATGGGTACGGCAGCCGCTTAAGAATGTAACTCTACATCGAACTAACGATCTTACCATAGTCAGGCAAGGACCTAGGTAGGTTATTGTGGCTCTGACTACCGAGGTACCAGTTTTAAGCTACCGGTTAGTCTTCGTTGCATAAATGCTACTACCAGTGTGAGTCCCAAACTATTGCGGACCGGTGACCACTGAATTGGTTAGAAACAATACGATCAGTATTTGCAGCGCCTCAGGTTTTTTGGGAATTCAGAGTATAAAACAAACTTTACGTTTTTCAATGCTACGAAGTAACGGATTACGCTATGCTTCCCCTTCCACAAAGACTTAGATTTTACAACTCCATTCTTTTCTAATATTGAATATCTTTTTCCATGTTCGTGTGAAACGTTAGCTATTGTTGGCAGTAAGCTCAACTCTATACCGGAAATGCATTTCGGACATTTATTATTGTTGAAAGGTATGTTATTTTGATTTCTAAGCAAATCACTATGCTTTTTTGTTCGTTTGTTTTTTTTCTAACTTACAGAGGGAACTGGCTTTTCAATACACACACGAAATAGAGAAATAAGAAAGGCAAATTTCTTCCATTTCTTTTTACTTTTCTTCTTTTTCTTGCATTTCATCTTTTAATGGTAACAAAAGAAAGGAAAAAGAAAGAAAAAGTACATACGAAAGGAATGACATGTGATATTCCATTTGTACTTTTAAAAATACAGACATGCATGCCATAAACTTTGACTAAATTAATGTCATAAAGGAAAGACAAGCTTTTTTTCAGCAATTTGTGTCATTGTTCAAAGTGTATTACAAAGGAATGCAATTTATGCACATGCCTCTACTTAAGAACCTAAATGTTTTTATATAAAAAACAAAATTATTATTTCGTTAAGAAAAACAACTTTTTCGACATTTCTTTTCTTTGGTAGGAAACGAACAATAATTTTTTTATTTAGGCAAGAAACAAAAAATAGGCAAAATACACTACGCGTCATCAAAATAAGGGGGCGTTATTTTATCGACGGTTAATGTTAAATATTGTCTGAACCAATTGAGAATTGCGTTTAAAATGTATAACAATAAACGCATATTTAGTTTTTGACTACAAGCGTTCAGCAGTTAAATATGAATTTAAAATTCTACTGAATTTTAAAATATGTTCCTCCATATGTGTACTGAAAGTTTTGATTAGATTATTTGTATGGTTTTTCTAACCTTTGTCTGAACTGCCATTCAGAAAAATAGAATGAAATATTTAGCCAATTATTTCATAGAAAATGTAAAATGTTTTGTTCAAAGCTTTCAAGCTGAGTGTTTCATTTAAAAAACCTGAACGCTATATCGTACAAATACTTTTTGTAAAATTTTACCATTCTTTTTAACACAGTAACACACACACACACTTAAAAAGTTACCCAACAAACAATTGTACAAATGCGTTAATTAGAACTAATATAGGGATTTACATAAACATACATTACATTTCTTTCTTCAAGCACAAGCTATGTGCAAAAAACTGGTATGCCAAAGGTTTTAAAAATCTGAAAATATTGTGTAAAGTATTAAGAGCGATTTTAAACGTCGCTAAAAAGAAAAAAAAAGATAAGTAGATTAGTAAAAATCATTAGGGAACAATGTGCCGATGATCCCTGGACTGAACAATTAGTTTAGAAGCTTTATGTCTTATATTGACATCAAAAATTTTAATTTAATTGGATAAACGCATAAATCTGTAAAACGATTTCTGTTTGCTTTAAAATATAAATGAATATTTCATATTGCAAAAAAAAAAACAAATTGAATTTGTCGTTTTATTTTGTGTGATTAGTAGTACCAAGTTTCGGACGAAAAAAAGTTTCCGCTTTATTCTAAAGATAAGATAAACAATTATATATTGTCATATATGGGTACATATTTATATAGGCAAAAAATAATTTCGATTTCTATGAGGACACTGTTTTTGTTAGAAAAATGTTTATTGGTATTTCGTAATTTTTCATGTATGAGCTGATGAAATATATAGCGATCCTAGCACATACTTAGTATACAACATGAGTGCTGTTACTTATTTGTCATTTATATACAATAATTTTTTCATTCGAAATCTAGTAATCTCACTTTAAACATTATAATAAAAATTTTAATATTTTATAAATAAACTTTATACAAAAGAAATCACATAGTTTTCATCAGGTTATGGGCCCAGGACCCTATTGTGCATTGAAAGTTTAAATTAATTCAAGATAATTTACTTATTGAAGCCTAATAATGAGTGCTCCAGTGGTCCAAATAGAGAAGTTGGATGACAACAATTATGATAGTTGGTCAATCCAAATGAGGAGCGTGTTAGTGCATAGCGGTTACTGGAAGATAGTTAATGGAATGATCAAGAAACCAAATGATGCGACAGCTAGTTCGAAATGGGAAGCGGACGATGAGAAAGCTCTGGCGTCCATATTGTTGAGTGTGAAACCAACACAGTTGGGTTATATACGTAGCTGTACATCTTCACACCTAGCTTGGAAGAAACTAGAGGAAACATACATGCCTCGAGGTACGATACAAAAGGTTTCTCTGTACAATAGATTAGTTAATCTCAAAATGCTGGGAAACAGTAACGTGGTTCAATTTTTAATGAATTTTCCGAAGTGTGTGAGAAGTTAAACGAAGTTGGTATCAAGATTCAGGAGGAGCTTTTAGTGATAATGTTGATGTCAAATCTTCCTAGAGAATATGACAACTTCGTCGTAGCAATAGAGACACGCGATGATCTTCCTACATTATCTACATTGAAGCAGAAGTTGCTGGAAGAGGGGAAGAGAAGGCAGGAGAAGTTAGAAGGAGAGAATGAAACACAGCAAGCATTTATAGCAAAATTAAACAACAGCAAGAACGACAATAAATTTAACAAAAGCAAGAAGAATTTTAAAGGATAGTGTTTTTTGTGTGATTTACAGGCACATTATGCAAACAAATGCGATAAAAGAAAAAGAAATGAAAAAGTACAGGCAATGTCCATGTTAGCAACGATTGATACTTCAACCTATGACGGCGGTAAATGGTATGTCGATAGCGGTGCTACGTCGCACAACAATCGTGCATTGTTTCATAACTATAAAGCACAAAACGAAATTATTCCTTTGGCTAGCGACAAACACATAAATGCAGTTAGTAAAGGTGATGTACACTTGATATATAATGAAATAATGTCCTTCAAAATGTATTGTTTTCTCCACTATTACAAGCAAATTTCATTTCTGTCAGTAAGGTTGTTGATAAAGGTCTAACTGTAATATTCGATAGAAAAAAGGCGACAATTAGACGACCAAACGGTGATATTATTTTACAGGCATTACGAAAAAATAATATGTTCGAATTTAAAGAAACTTATGCAGAAGAAGGGTTGTTTTCTATAAATAATAACGATACTATTATATGGCACAATAGATACGGCCATTTAAATTTTAAGAGTTTGCATGACCTTTCAAATAAGTGTAGGGTAAATGGCATGAAACTGAACATGACCTCCACATATGCTCAGTAAGATTCACGCGTTACCATTTCCAAGGGAGTCTCAAACAAGAACCAAAGAATTACTGGAATTAGTCCACTGTGATGTGTGCGGTCCATTTAGGGAGAAGTCCGTCGGTGGATCCAAATATTTCGTAACTTTCATAGACGACAAGTCAAGAAGAATTTTCGTGTACTTTCTTGCATACAAGAGTGAAGTCTTCGAGAAGTTTAAAATTTTTAAGGCTATGGTAGAACGTCAAACTGGTGCTAAGATAAAGTCGATAAGGACAGATAACGGCGGAGAATTCGTTAATTCTGATTTTAATGCATTTTTGCAAAAGGAGGGCATCAACCGACAATTAACCGTTCCACACACACCACAACAGAACGGAGTAGCAGAACGTGCCAACATTGGTGGAAATGGCAAGATCAATGTTGGTGCACGCTAAAGTTCAAAAGAGTTTATGTGTAGAGGCAGTGAACACTGCTGTTTATATAAGAAACAGGTGTCCCACTCGTCAACTCCAAAGTAAGACGCCATATGAATTATGGACAGGAAGAAAACCAATTGTTCAGCATTTCAGAACTTTTGGATCATGTGCAATTGCCCTTGGCAAGTCAGCCGGTAAAACTAAGTTCTAAGTTTGACGCTAAAGGTAATCAAGTCATAATGGCTGAATATTCCACAACAGCCCAAGCATATCGTTTATATGACACCAGTAAAAACAAAGTTTTTGAGCACCGTGATGTGTTATTCGATGAGAATATTTTTGATAACTGCGATGGCGATGACGTGAAATGTTCTTCAGATGATTTCTGGACTTTTACTTCTGATTCTCAGAGTGTCCACATAGTTGATGATGATGGAAATAGTAGTCACGAGGATCATGATGATTGTTTCAACACAGCTGATGAGGATGAAGAGATTAATGATGAACACCAAAATGAAGAAATATTATTTAATGAACGTTCTAGAGGACCAGGTAGGCCAAGAATTATTCGAAAAGGTAGACCAGGCAGGCCAAGAAAACGGTATAATGCATTGAATAACGCTATGGATGAAAATGTACCACAGTCTGTTGAACAAGCTCTTTCAAGTGATGATAGCAGAAAATTGATTGACGCCATGAACGTTGAATTCGATGCTCTTAAAAAGAATAAAATGCGGTGCTTGGTGAACCTTCCTAAAGGTCATAAAGCAATTCCGTGCAAATGGGTGTATGCCATTAAGAGGAATGTGAATGGTGATATAGAAAGGTATAAGGCGCGCTTAGTGGCAAAAGGTTGCAGTCAACGTTTTGGTATTGATTTTCATGAAACGTTTTCACCAGTCGTACGTTATTTTACTATAAGAATTATTTTGGCTTTAAGGAGAAAATGTCTCTTCATCAAATTGATGTAAGTACTGCTTATCTTAACAGTAATTTGCAAGACGAAATCTATATGCAACATCCAGTGATATTCGTGGAAAAAACGATATCCGAATAAAGTTTTGCGGCTGCATAAGGCAATTTATGGACTAAAGCAAAGTGGAAAAGAGTGGAATGCCAAATTGGATCTAACTCTTCGTAATATGAATTTTATTCCATGCGATAATGAGCCTTGTTTATACAAAGGTAAACAAAAAGGTAAACTTGTACTAATAGCTATTTATGTAGATGACTTGATAATAGGCTGCGCTGATGAATCGGTTATCATAGATATCAAAAGAAATATCTCGGAACAGTTTGCTATCAGCGATATAGGAAAACTGCGGTATTTTCTGGGGATGGAAATTGAGCGAGAGGGTGAAGTTGGTCCGATAAAGTTATCTCAAAGCCAATATATACGTGATGTATTGAAACAGTACGGCATGGAAGACTGTAAACCGGTTGCTGTACCAATGGAAGCAGGATATCAGGTTAGCTGTGATAACAACTGTGAGAAGGTTGACCAACAAGAATACCAATCACTAGTAGGAACTTTAATGTATCTTGCGATTTCCTCAAGACCTGACATTTTACATTCGGTATCAAAAATGGCTCAGCGAAATAAAGACCCGCATAAAGAGCATATGACACAATTGAAACACATACTTCGTTATCTAGCTGGAACTATTGATCTAAAATTGACCTATGAGCAAAAAGGAACAACATTGGAAGGCTTTTTTGATGCTGATTGGGGTGGTAACTCCATTGATAGGAAATCTTTTACTGTCTTTATATTTTGGTTTTGTGGTTGTCCTATTACTTGGGAATCCAGAAAACAAACTTCAATAGCTCTTTGCAGTACAGAGGCTGAATACATGGCGGTTTCAGATGCGGCAAAAGAAGCAGTTTATTTAAAGCGACTTCTAAATGAAATTGGTGGTATCGTAGGTGATTCTGTAGTAATCAATGTCGATAATCAAGGTGCTCAAAAATTGGCAGAAAACCCAGTGTATCATAAGCGCAGTAAGCATATCGACATTAAATTTCATCATATTCGAGACCTGGTTCAGAGCAAAGAGATAAAGCTAAAATACTGCCCTACTTGTAAGATGATTGCTGATGTAATGACCAAAAATCTGGCAAAAGTGAAGCATCATAGTTTTGTAGACTTAATGAATTTGAAGTAAATTAATTTGTTTTTTTTTTTTTTTGTAAAACAACATTCATGTTGAGGAGGAGTGATGAAATATATAGTAATCCTAGCACATACTTAGTATACAACATGAGTGCTGTTATTTATTTGTCATTTATATACAATAATTTTTTTCATTCGAAATCTAGTAATCTGACTTGAAACATTATAATAAAAACTTTAATATTTTATAAATAAAATTTATACAGAAGAAAACACATATTAAGATGAGGGAAAACACATATTATCTCAAGTGTTATTTACATTTTGTCCCCTTTCGGTCAAAATTCCCTTTTTTTTACTTTTCAGAGGACACTGTATATTCTTAGATAGCTTTTATTCAGTGTGATTTCTGTAATTCCCGCTTTTTGGCTGATGTGAATAGATAACGAAGCTTTAATAATTGCCGCTCTCTGCATATACAAAATCCAATATTTGGTATGAATGGAAGGTGCCGCGCTCACTTATGAAAATCGCCGAGCCATTGGTTATGATGATGTTTGTTAATGACCTTGTTTATATCTAATTTAGAAATTTCTACTATTGCCGTTCTCAAAATATACAAAAAATAGTATTTTCTTTGTATGGAAGGTACCACGCCCACTTGTCGATTTCTGTCCACTTTTGGCCTGACGATTTGTATTGACTATGAAATCATTCAGAGTAAATACTGAAACTTTAGCTTTAACCGGTTTTAAGATATAATGAAATCCATATTTAGTTTGTATGGGAGGTACCACGCCCATTTACCCAATTCTGTCGACTTTTCACCTGATGATATGTATTGATTTCAATTCTACCCACTCTTTGCCTGATGATTTTTGTTGACTATGAAGTTTTTCAAACCGAATTTAGAAGCTTTTGCTGAAATTTATATTTACTTTGTATGGGAGTTACCACGCCCACTTAAGTAATTCCACCCATTTTTAGTCTCATGATTGACTATAAATCTATTTGGGCGAAAATTTGAGAATCTTTATTTTACCATTTTGAAGATATAGACAAATACATATACACTTAGTATGTCCTTCCATACTGCAAGAAATTCAAGAAAATCGGTTCAGACGTTTAGCTGTCTATAAGGCACAAACAAATAAACAAATAAACATACATACCGACACACTTTTATCTTTAAATAGGTATATATTAACTCACACAAAATTTAAATCTATAACAAGTTCGTTTTCTAGTAAAACTTATGCAATACAAAGGATTTCAGTTTAACGTCAATAACTCGCGAGCCAATGGACCTACAAAACCGCATATACATAAAAGCCTTGGTATTGAATTTACCTTTCGTTTAAGGGCTTACAAAATCGGTTGGCACATTTTGGAGAACATCAATTACAACGGATTTTATAGTCCTTTTTTATATATATAGATAATAATATTGGGAAATATTCACCAAGGCAACGAATACAACTTTCGGCTTTTTTTAATAAAAATTTTCAATCACATATATATTTCCAAAATGGCACGCCTTTTTCGATGATCATGTCACGGATTTTAAATTTTAACATTTTCATTGATTTAATAGGCTCTGCATGGAGGGGGGCCCGCAAAAAATAACACGGCGCGACAAAAAAAAATACCTGACAAATTATACTATTTTTCTGATAGGCGCTGCCGAGCAGAACAAGGATCTTTTGTTTAAATTTTCGAAACAACTTCAAAATCTCGAGGTACGAGGTACTCTGGTAACTGAATATTACCAGAGTTTCTTTTCTGATTTGGGACGAAAAAAACAGGCTTTTAATATATATATTTCATGAGTTGCTTTAAATCTATGAATTTATGATACATACTGTAATGTTCACTGAATATTTGAAAATTTCTTTAAATATTTTTAAATTTAGTACGCGTACTGTATACATCATGTCTGTCTATTTTTTATTATTATCTTTTATTTTTATTCTTTATAATCGATAAACAAAGTTAAGTTTAAAAATGCCTTTGCTAATTGATGTAATAATTTTAAAAAAATATTATCGTGTTTCTATCAACATGAAAAAGATCCCTATTTTATCTTTTACGAGGGTTACTATTTATATTTCGGCAATAGCAAATAATAACAAATATTTTTAAATGAAAAAGGTTTTATTGTTTTTAAAAGTATTTCTCTTGATGATCAATACACCTTTTCAGACGTTCAAACCATTTATTAAAGCAGCTTTGCCATTCCTCTTAAAGCATCTCCAAAACATGGTTTTTGAATGCTTTAACTGCTTCTTCGGCAGTTTACTTAGATTTTCGGAAACAAATATAAATCTTTGGGTGCCAAATCAGAACTGGACGGAGGATGGAACATCAATTCGATGTTTTGACTGCTGAAATTTTCACCTGTTTGACGAGATGTGTGATTTTTTTTGGTTTTTACAATTAAATGTTCATGCAAAATCGTAATATATTGAAGTGGAACTAGTGTGCATGAATTACTATTTCTGTCAATATGTCACATGACAATCTTGCATTATCAGTTCACGCACTGTATCGATGTTTTGTGGCACAACACCGAACTACGATCATGATTGGCTCTATATTCTGTACATATATATAAAAGAGGACTATAAAATGTGCTGTAATTTATGTTCTTGAAAATGCGCCAATCGATATGCCGTTATACGAAAGGTGAATTCAATACCAAGTTTTTTATGTATATACGGTTTTTGTAGGTCCATTAATATTCGTATTGCATAAGTTTTATTTGAAATTTGTTACAGCATTTAAGCTTTGTGTGAGTTAGCAAAAAAAATTTAAAACTGTGTATATAAAAAACATATGTAGAAAGCTTTCATGTGGTGGTGGCTTTACTTCTGTTCAACTGGGCGGTGTCGCGCCCACATAAAATTTGTATTTATATGTCTATATCTTTACAAGAGTAATAGTAAGAGTTTCTAAATTTGGCCCAAAAAACTTGGGCCGACTTGGATAAGTGGAATTAGCACTTCGCATCCAAAAAAATATTACGTTTTGTATGTTTTTGGAACGGTAATAGAGGAAGTTTCTGAATTTGGTCTAAATAGCTTAGTAGTTAATACATATCGTCAGTCGAAATATGGGCGAAATTGAATAGTGAGTGTGGCATCTACCACACAAATTAAATATTGATTTTTCACGTCTAGAGAGCGACTAGAATTTAAGATTCTGAATTTGATCTAAGTGACTTCTAAGTTAGAACAACCTATCAGCTTAAAGTGGGCAGAATAGAATTAGTGGGCATGGTAATTCCCATACATATTAAATAATGGTTTTTGTATACCTTGAGAATTAGAGTTGAAGTTTCAAAATTTATTTTAAATAGCTTGGCAGTCAATATAAATCATCTTTAAAAAAGGAGGGATTACTCTGTTTCACTATAAAAGCGATATACTATGGTTTTTGATGGGCCTTTATCACCATACAAAGAACTGAGTTCATCGACACATTATTGTTCGGATAATCCACGTCGAAAGTTGTGACATTAGTGTTGCCAGTTCCCGAAACAGTTCCCCTCGTATTACATTTAATGTCTATAACAACGGCAATAGAATTTTCATTAATAAATAACACAAAAAACCAAAAAGGTCTGCTCTTTAACTTAAAATAAACCTTTAGTATTGCAATAGCTTTTAATTTTTGTTTTTACAATTGCTTACTTCAGAACATCAAAAAAATTGAATACGTTAAAGCCTAATCCTATTTTTGTTTATTTAGATTTGCGTGCTAATAATGACTTTGCCATTTATTATTATTTTATTTTAATTTAGACAATATTTAAAACGAAAAATGAAAAGAAGGCAAACTGAGTTCCAAGTATTTCTGTAAGACATTTCGTACTTTGTAAATAAACTATTACAATACAATAATACAAGACCAACCAATATGCGTGTTTCCTATAAATTGAATTCTTATTCTTTTTTACTTATGTTGTAATAAATATAAGAAAGAATATTAAGACCGTCTATTTTCAGTCTGTAATTTATGTAACAAACCTTGTAATATATATTAAAATGAAAAAATATTGAAAAACAAAATTAGGAAGAAAATAAAAACAGTCGGATTACACGTTGAAATTGACACGCACATTCATATGAAATATGGCCAACTAATTTTAGTGAAATATTTTGTAGATGCAAAAGTTTTAATGTGTTAGTATATACGTTTGTATACGTATTGTAATATAATATTTACAAACTAATATTAATGACTTCATTTACACGATTATCTCGATATCCGTACACACATAAATACTTTCGTACTTTTCATGCATGATTTTTGTAATAAATTAGATAGAAAAACAGCATGAAAATTAGGAAAAACTTTTTTGTTTGTATTTACAAGTGTTTTTTTGTTTTTTTTTTTTTGGTTTTTTGTTTTTTGTTAATACACGCATAATTAAAAGTTGTTTATAAAACTGAAATTGTTATATGAACGTATGTGTGTAGGTTGTTGTTAAAATGTTGTTCAAAAGTCTAATTTAGTGACTATAAATTAAAGTTAAACTATCGAATAACTTTTACATAGTAAATGCATGTAATATTAGGTATGTTCATATACATGCGTGAAACTTAAAGGCGATTACCTATAAGTATATAGACTTTGGCAATAAATTGTATAGAAATCAGTTTTATACTGCGTCCTTCGCAGACAAACTCAGAAGGAATAATTATTTCGATCGACTGGGTAAATATCGGGTGGACCATATATCAGTTTAGATTTGATTACTTATGACATTCTATTTTGACAAATGGTCGGAAATTGCAAAAAAAAAAAAATCAAAAATCATCTCTTTGGATGAAGCTCATTTTCATCTTGGTGGATATGTTAGTAAGCAAAATTGCCCTACTTGGGGCTCAGAAAAACAAATATGGTCTTACAGAAGCTAACGCACCCATTACCAGTGACTGTTTGGTGCGGCTTGTGGAGCGGAGGAATCATTGCCCCATCTATTACGGTCAATGGAGGTGTCTCCATCGCACTATGATAACAGATTTTTTTGTGCCTGCTCTCCATGATATTGATGTAAATATTGTTTGGTTTCAACAGGATGGTGCAACTTGCCACACATCCCATGCCACAATCGTTTTATTGTGTCAAACGTTTGATGGCCGTTTAATTAGCCGAAATGGTGATATCAGTTCGCCGTCAAGAAGCTGCAATTTAACACCGTTGGACTATTTTCTGTGTGGCGCCGTTAAAGACAGGTATTATGCCCATATACCAGGGACAATTGAGCGTCTGAAGGCCAAAATTCTTGATACCGTTGCCAAAATACGACCCCATGCACCCAAAAAGTTTTCGAAAATTGATCCCATCGAATGAAGTACTGTGAAGCTAGATGCGACAGCTATATGAATGAAATAATATATCATTTCTAACCGGAACAATAATGCTTCAGAATAAAAATATAAATTTGGCAAAATTTCAAACCGTTTTTCTTTTATTGCATTTTTAAATGTAAACTTTTAAATGGGCCACTCGAAAATTCTTAGATTCTGAGTTAATTCGAAATGAATGTTTTAGATGAGTAATTTGTTTCAGTTAATGATTCATAAACGTTGGTAGTAACCCAAAGTTAGTTTCCAACTGAAATGTTCTACTGATTATCTTGACCTGTCGAATATGTTTGCTGGCTTCTTTCAGCCTACCTGTCAGTCTTAGATTCAGGAGACCTTTTTTTCGTATATCCATTCTGTGGGAAACTTGTCAATTTCTAATATTAATGACTTTGTCCTTAAGCCTCAGTGTTAAGGTGTTTTCTGCCTGTGTTTTGAATAGTCCATTGACGTTTGTAATTTTGCTCGTATTTGGAAGGGGTCGTTTATTATTCCTTTGCATAAGTCCGGCAGGAAATCGGTTATAACGAATTAAAGGGGAATTGCTAAGCTCAGACCTATTCCTAAGCAAAGAATAAGTCATAGTTTAACGTGAGTCTGGCCACGCTGGCGTACCCCACGGTGCCCAAGACACGGGTGCATTAACGTCCACCAAAACTGACAATCACAGCTGAGTACCAAATTCAAAGGCGAGTTGTTAAGATAATAATCTTCACACGTTGGTGAAGTGTTGGAGGCCATCTAAACACCTGTCAAGATATGGGTCGCAGCACTCGGTTGAGGAGATGCGACACCACATCGAACTCGCACCATCACGAAGCTCCTACAAGGGGGCCTACCCTAGGTCAGGCAGGACCGAAGACCCTTGCGCTTCCGATTCCCGTGGCACCCGAATACTTTTGGTCAGTCTTAGTAACACGAGGGTATTCGCATAAGTGCTACCTCCAGTTTCGACCCTACAACGGCTCCGGAATGGTCGCCGGTAATGAGCAGAGGGTAAGTCGATAGTTATTTTTGTTTGGCCCGTTACTACTCTGGGGTGCATATGGCTTCCAAAAGCATCTCCATCTAAAACGGTCTACTGCTGTTGATTTTACTTGCTCCCATGTTAGATTGTTCTGTCTTAGTTCCTGGATAATTGTGTGTCTCCAGGTGTTTTTTGGTCAACCGGGATTTCTTGTGCCTTAAGGATTGCACTCGATTCACATTCTGGTGATTCTGCATGGACTTTTTTCGAAGGTGTGACCGATCCATCCACATTTCCTTTTCCTTATCCTTATTAGTCATCTTTCACAGTTCTGTGTTACTTAGAGTGTTAAGCCAGAATATTATGTATATGATTCTAAAGCACTTGTTAATGAATATTTTTTTGCGTAATGTTACTCGATACAGACAAGGCTTTACTGTCATAGAGCTGTACTGATTTAACATATGAGTTCAATATTCTGAGCTGTGTCCTTCCAGATATATGTGATCTTCTTCATACTGACTGCAGTCGTCCGAATGTCACTCTCTTTATTGAGCCTGATATCTAAAACTGTTTCCGTAGTCCTTGTACTTCCTACCTACATACTCGACTGGTTGACTCTGTAACATGATGTTTTCCGCGATTGTATTGTTTATGCTCATGCCTTTGTTTTCTTGATGTTTATCACAAGTCCAACATTGCCAGCCAATCTTTATAGGCCCTCCAGTTTCGACTGCATATTGCAAATTTTATGCGAGAGTAGACAAATGACATCTGCATAGTCCAAATCTTTGAGTAGGCGCGAGAAACTACCTGTTATACCTCTTCTCTTCAAACGGGCTTTGCTCATTATGTCATCCAGCACGATAATGATTAGCTGAGCTGATAGAGGGCATCCTTGCTTAACTCCACCGGTGGTGTGCTGTTCCTCCCGTTTTGGGGTACTGTTTTTTTCTTAGTGCTTTCCATATTGCCGTTCGTCCGATGGTATCGGAAATTGACGAACAGTAGATACAGAAGGTTATGCCATTTTATAGACTCTTCAATGACTATTCGTAAAGTGTTGGCGTGATCTGCGCAGCTTCTATTCGGTATAAAAAATACTTGTTCGTCTCGTAATATGTTATCTATTTTGCCTCTATTATGAATGCAAGTATCTTATATATGGTGTGAATTGGAGTAATTTCT
This sequence comes from Wohlfahrtia magnifica, assembly GCA_023159175.1. Lineage (NCBI taxonomy): Eukaryota > Metazoa > Arthropoda > Insecta > Diptera > Sarcophagidae > Wohlfahrtia > Wohlfahrtia magnifica. The sequence continues at coordinate 150,227 of JAKWBJ010000523.1, forward strand.
CTTCAATTACACTATGCAATGAATGGAAAAAAATTTTCTGACCATGGTTAACCACTATATTTTTTTGATGCGCTATGGTCGCATAAAAAAGAAATCTGATTTGTTTCTCAATAACTCTAAAAATATGGGTTATAAATTGAAGAAGTCATTTCAAAGTTATCATAAGACGTATGAAGCGGCCTCTTCAAAAATCTCACATTTTAGAAAAAAAAAATTCTAAAAAAAAATTATCCATATAATTCGAAATTCTAATGATTTCAGAAGTTAGGTAACCATGGTCGAATGTATTTTTGCTTGTTGCATAGTGCCATGAAATTATGGTTGAAATCAGTAGTACTGTTTCCGCAGTTAGTGGTGACATCAAAGTGTATACTTTTTTTTATATATAGATTATGATATAGGGCGGGTGAGGGTGGTTAAATGAGAAGTTTGGGAACCGTTCGTAAAAAAATAAGTAACTTTAATTTTTTTACTATTGAAAAAAATTTTTTTATTTTTCGCTTTTGAGATCATAAGTGACTAGAAATTGTTCTCTCCAATGGTCCATACAAGAGAATTAACAATTTCTAACTCTAAGCATATATTGCATAAAATAATTTGGACATCCCTATTTGACATGTAATTGTACACGCCAAAAAAAGGATGTAATTTATAGAACTTTTTATAATAACATGTCAAACAATCGACCATGCAGTAGTTTTAAATTTTCCTTTTTTCAGTTGTACAAAAATTGGGTTTTATGTTTAGTTATGACATTTGTAACAAGAGCTTGTTTTAACGATTTTTTTAATATAAAAATTGAAGGGAAGCTTACTTTTATTTCTATTCGTTATAAAACCTTTTTGGCAATTAGTGTTTTTAAAAATATAGTTATTTGACTTGACTTTTTTTATTTTGCTCTATTTTTGTATGTATTTTTTTGAAATAATTTATGAATTCTTGTATATTGTAATCTCTTTAGATTTGTTATGCTATCACGCAACTGTTATTTCAAAATGTTAAATATTTGACAATTTATTCAAAATCGGGAATGGTATTATGGCATGTTTAATTTGTAATACTTTTAATGTTGAATGTTTTGTATTGATTTTCTAGTCAATTTGTACAAACGTGCACGTCATATATATTTCACTATTCCAAGACATTTTTTTTGGCAAATTAGGAATTAGAAAATAAATTAAATTAAGTAGTAGGTATACAAAAAGAGATAAAAGTATACGTATAAAATATTGTATTCTGTACAGTCATCAAAATCTTGTAGAAGGCAGATATTTTTATATGTTATTTATAAAAAAATAAGTATTTTTTTTTTTTTCTAATTCATATGGAACTTTTTGTTTGTTTCTTAAATGTGAGTAGTTTTTTATAGATTCTCTCTGTATGTTTTGAAGTGACTATTGGCTTTATTTATTTAATATGTATTTGTTCAAAATGGCAGCTGCAAGTATGCTAAATATGATCCAAATAGTTGCATAGTCAACACAACAAATCAGTCAAAAATTGAGCGGAAACGAATAAGTAGGCAAAGCACTTCCCATAGAAAGTAAATAATGATTTTAGAACACCTTGAAAACGTATAAAGCCGAAATTTCTAAATTTGGTCTGAATAACGTCATAGTCAATATAAACCATCAGTCCAAAAGAAGACGGAATACGACAAGTGAGCATAGTAACTCCCATATAAACTAAATACTGATTTTTGTACATCTTGAGAACGGTCGAAGCTAAAACTTCTGAATAAATAACTTTGTAGTCATTAAATGTCATCAGTCAAAAACGGCCGAAATTGGACAAGTGGGCTTGGCTTTTTGTTATCTATTCACAGGAGCCAAAAAGCTAGATAGATTTGTTTGTGTGTGCTTATTTGAAAACTGTGTTTCTGGAAGAAACTGCACCCTATCTTAAATATTTGGGTTTGAATCAGAAACGAATAAAATGTGGAAAAATGATAACTATGATAGTAGTAAAGTAATAGCATACTTCTAGTTAAAACAAACGACAACTAGGGCACCGATGGGTAAGCCTAATTCGTGTACGTTTGAAATATACGAGTACACTATGCGAAAAAAGAATGTATACAATTTTAATGAGTATGATAATTTTGCTAAGACTTCAAACCCACTTTAGATATTCCCAAAATTCATTTTAAATTTAAAATAGTAACCCATCTGAGAAATAAAAATCAATTTTGATATACACCTACATACATACAAACATACATACATACATACATACATACATAATTCCCACTGCTGCCCATGATTCTGTTTTTACTAATAAGCAGTTACTAGCAATACTATGAGATGATAACGCTGTTGCAAATTATCTGATGGTCTGGTCTGGTATTGAACCGAGGACCTCTTGGTTGTTAGGTATGTGTCTCACCTACGATACCACAGCGGTACACATTAGGATATATACAACATAAAAAAATATTGTTTATGGATTTTTTTTTTAAATTAAAGAATATATCGCACGCTACAAAATAATGTATAAAAACTAAACAAATTAAATTAAATCAATACCTACATAAAATTATTTACTTATTGTTTGTTTTGTGTACTCTTTTTATACCACTGACAAACTTGCCTAATATTTCAGAAGTTATCCTTAATTTTTAACTTGTTGACAAACTTATGGCTTTAGTTTTACTACTTAAAGTTATTTTAATGTCACGAGCTGATGATATCTTATCAACACAGTTTAAGTGTGATCATCCCAACGAACTTTACCATACTTGGGTGTTATTATTTTCAAAAAATTACCCTACATTGCGTAATGTGCATTCAGGGTTATTGTCCTGTTAAAACAGAACCGATCCTAATTTCATTATTTCGGCAGATTTCTAAAAAAAATTTCTTTAGCATTTTATTGTACACATTATCTTCGATACTGCTACCGACTGACTCTTCTTTTAAAACGGCAGACCTATACCAGAATGATCTCTAAGCAGTGATTTATAATATACTGAACGAAATTAAGTCTGCCGTGGTCACAATCTAGAAACTTATCGGTAAAATAAATTTTTGATTGAAAGTATGTTAAAAAAGTATGTTTCCCATCAGATTCTAAGTTGTTACCACGCAGACTTATTTTCGTTTAGTACAGTGCATACAGAGAACATCGTAAGAAATAAAACGGGTACAGCAAATCAAAACATTCGTCCACTAATAAAAACATGGATTTATTTAAAAAATAATTGTTTGTTTCTTTGCCTTTTACATAAATTCAAATACGAATATATTGTTTTTTTCGTTTTCTACTTTTGCAGACGAAGAGCTCAATAATTTCGTCATGCCTTTTTCTCTTTATGTAAAACAAAATATGTTAAATCTATAAAAAAATTAACACTGTGAATGATTTACTATGTAGTGTGAGTCATTCATTCATGTTTTTATTTAGTATGCTCATAATTCTCTTCGCTACATTTCAATAAAACCATAGAATAATGACTACAGAAATGTTAAGAGCTTATAAACGTTAAATACAAATTTTAACGCATTTCAAATTATGATTACAGCACTAATTCATTTGAAACTATATACACAATTTTTCGTTTTATTCTCATTTATGCAGGTCTCTATATGCACAAAATATGTATATTCACGGTTCGAAGACGATTAAGTTTATTGAATAAAATTAAAAAAGTAATAATAATTCCGCAATAAAATTACTTTTAACTAAAGCTAAAACTTTTTTAATCTGTTCAGTCGTTTTTATATATATACTCGTATATATATATTTTTTTTTTAGCAAAAGAACAATATGATCACATTTTTACGTAAGCGCATACGTATGAGTAATATTTCCACATCACTAATAAAATATCACTGATACGTATAAGCAACGTCTGTTCAGGGAGAAGAGCGAATTCATGGAATCTCTTACTCCACTTTTGCACAAGACCACCAATATGCAAGCTTAACTAGAAGATCTAGAGAGATTAGTGCGCAATGGTGGTCTTAAAATAAATATCAATAAAACCAAAGCCATGAAATTTAGCAAGGTAGCATGGATAATAACGTCAATCGGCCGAGTTTTTGGTACATAGGAAGTATAGTTACAGCTTATGGCAGTGAAGAAATAGACGTAAGCAACAGGGCCTATAAAGCCAGAATGATATTTGGAGTAGTATATGGTGGGCTATTTTAAATTTTAATTTTAACAAGGCAATAAAAAAAAAACGGTTTGCAATTTTGCGAAACTATTTTTTGTTTGTTGTGAAGTACATTTTTTCCAGTTAGAAATGAAGTATTATCTCATTCATATGGCTGTCGCAGCTAACCTCACAGTACCACATTCGATCGGAACAATTTTCGAGTTCTTTTCCGAGTGTGAAGAAGTTCACGAAATCAGACGCAGCAAGTTCAAAATATTCACTGAATGTGTAAAGCCAACCCAACGGCGGTAAAACCTGTCTGGTAACGAACGAATCATGTGTAGTATATTCTGGCCTAACAACATCAGCAACACCAATGTCTAGAAATTGACTAAATAAACGAACAAAGCATAGAACAGTTAGAATCAAAAGAATAACACCTTACTGCGAAAGATAAGATAATTTTTATGACTGCTAACATAACCCTTTTTAAAGATTGGTCTACGTTAGCAAACTTCCAGCATAATACTGGCAGAATACATATAAAGCCCTGAAAACATCAAATTGTGCATACATCGATTATAAGGGATTACAATCCAGCTCTGCAGAATTCAATATCTAACGGATATAATACTTCTTCGAATGTCTCAAATAATATGTTGAATTTGGTAATAAGTAGTCGATAGTGTTTATGATATGAATTAATTAAATAAAAATATTTTCAAATCCAATTTGTTTTATTTTTTTTATTTTTTATAGTTCAATTTAGTGGAAAGAGCAAATATCCTAAACAATTTTTTTCTCATCTGTTTTTATTTATTTTCAACTTTATGTGAGAAATGTTTATCTAAACATTGTCTTTTCACAAATAGCAACATAAACAAGCGGAAATAGACAAAGAATAGGAAGATTTGAAAATACAAAACAAACAAAAAATGAAATCCAAATGCATAAAAGTTGTCGATGTGACCTCATTTACAACAAAACGAAAATATTTTTTACATTTAGAAATATGCACAGAGAAGTGCTTAGATAAATCTATCCACAGATAGATTTTCATGTACTCGTGTTTATATATCTCAGTGTATACCTTTGTTTTGGATGTGTATTCGTTTTTTAAACTTTTTCATTTATATGCCTCAGGAAAAAAAATAAGTAAATGTCTAGCAAAAATATACAGGAATACAGTAAAAACTTGTAAAAAGGGATGAGTTATGGAAAGCAGATTTACTAGTAAATATTTAAGAGTTTGGCAAATTTAACTAAGAGGCATACATATGACAGCTTTTACAAAAAAAAATAAATTTATACATTGTAGAGAAACAGAAAAGATAGCGAATGGTGCCAAAACTTGAAAAAAAAAAATATTATTTGAAGCCCGACTATAAGATACCCTTTACCCATTTATGATGTCTAGAGTCTGTTAGAAAACAGCCAAATATTTTACGAAACCTAAATTACTTGGTACGAATTAACTTTCAGATTGACATTGACAACTAAAAATGTTATTTAATTCGACAAAATTTTGGTTAAAGTTAATTAATTAATAAGTAATTAATAAACTCAATTTCGCTAAATTTGTTACAGTTATAGAAAAGGTGTTATAACAGGATTAAGCTATGTTTAGTTCCAGGTCAGTAAGGCTACTTTACTGACGTTAGATCAAAATAAGAGCCTTAAAATTGTGCCATGAACAGTAATGCTCACTTAACTCTTCAACAAAAGCACACTAAATAGAAATAAAATAGTGAGTAAATAACTAGATTTGACATAAAAATGACATTTTTTTAACTTAAGGCCAGCACTTAGGGGATGACCCCTACTTACGCAATGCATTGTGCTAGTACTAGGAAAATAAGTTGTGGGAAGGAGGACAGAGGGAGTAGTGTTTATGGAGGTTTGATTTGAACCGATCCATATCGTAAGTGACAGGAAAAACTTTCTCAGGAATATCATTCCACAAACGAACGGTGCGGCTAAAAAACGAATTCTCCCTTTAATGCGTTTGCGATTCATCGGACAAGCAACTATACAGTTACGTGCTCTACGGGAAAAACTAGTACTGCGTGAAAATATATAATTATGCGGAATCAAAAACTTTCTTTCATTAGAACACATTCCGTTATAGTACCGATAGGTCTATGAAATACACGCCACAATGCGACGATGCCCTAAGGAATCGATAGAGTTTTCTACACTACCGTCATTAATAAGCATCTTCGCCCTCTCCACTACGCGGTCGAGAAGCCCCAAAATAAACTTTGAAGCACCAGCCCGTACATGAGAGTTGTATTTTATTTTGGGTCGGATATAGGTCTAGTAAATATTGGGAAGGTCAGATGGATTGAATTATTTCTTGCAACGTCTTAAAAAACCGAGGCACTTGAATGATTTTTTCGACGCATTGATAATGTGATCGTTACAACGTGCATCACAATTATCTTCATGCCCATAACATCATGAGCATCTGGCTCCTCAATATCTACATTATCCATACCACAACACTCCGTCTGTGTGTAAGAAAACAACGTTGGGTCTTATGCGCATTAAAATCGACCCAATTCGCATGACCCTACTCGGAGATTTTCGCCAAGTCACTTGTGAGTGTGATATTCATATTTCGCCTTTCCCCCCAATCTCCAAAAAGCTCGGACTACGATCAAAAGAATATGAATGACAAATGTTGCTGCCGTCTGGAAGTGAGAAGAAGAAAGTCGTTAAAAAATATTAGAAATAGAGTTGGAGAAAGAACAGAGCCTTGCGGTACCCCTCAATTTATCCTGAAGTCGTCGTATGAGATCCCATCTATAACCACTCTTATGAATCGATCTCTGAGAAAGTTCGACATAAATCGAGAGAAACGACTACCAACGGAAAGGCAGTAAGTTTCGATACTAGCGCCTCATGCCAAACTCTATCAAACGCCTTGGAAATATGTAGAGCCACAACTTAGCTCTCACCAAAACCATGAATGGATTTTTCTACTTCTAGGAGAGTACCGACAGCAGGTCTCCAATTGAACGGCCCTTACGAAAGCCGTATTGACGATCGCTTAGCAAATTGTTGGATTCCATACTCTCCGAACCGCTATTGGGCGGTAGTTTTCAGGGTTGGAAGCCTCATCCTTTTTATGGATTGGCGTTGCATTAGCAACCTTCCAGCAAGATGGAAAAATACAGGCGCGATATGATGCACTGAAAAGGTTGGCAAATGGACGAGCAAGCGTCGAAGAGCATTGTTTCAGGACCAATGCTGGTACGCCATCCGGCACAGAAGACTTGTTAACGTTGAGATTTGCAAGAAAAGTTTTTACAGCACAGGCTCGAAAGTGTATACTAGGCATAGTCACTGATACGCTTTCGAGTGCGGGCAGTGGTTAGAGGCTCGCCGGCAAGCGAGAATTACTTGCAAATAATTCACTTAGAAAACATTACTTTTTTTTTCTTTGCAGCCAGCTTTGCTTTCAAACGCTCTATCAAAATTGGATTTTTCAATTGCAAAGCGTTGGCGCCGCGCTATTTTGATCGCCTTCATACAGTTTGTATGGGCATGAAACTCTGGTTTAGGTTTGGCTGTTAAAAGCGAAAGGGCTGGTTATTAGTGAGAAGAGAAGCTAGACTTTTCTTTATTTAGTGTTCTAGTGGAATGATTGCTTTGGGTGATATCCCAGATTGTCAATTAGGACGATTGTGTCTTTTTGGTACCGCAAACTAGCTCCCGGAAATAAAGAAGGGAAAATGAGGGAAGAAATTCATTGGTTTATATTCAGCCAGCGTACAATCTAAGTAGGTATTACGTACACCGTGCTGCTGTTAAGCCTGTTCGTGTAAAACGCAGGATAATCGTACAGGATATGAGCCACCGATTTGTCACTGTCGTCCTCGCTACAACTTTTACATATAATATAGCTGATTATAGCGAAGTGAGAGCCATCTTCTTCTTGAAAGTATCATCAGAGTTATCGTCCTTCTTCTATTATAAGATGGCCTTTTCTCCTCGAAACTAAGCAAGTAGGCGTTTCTTTTATCAATTTAATTTTTTTTTTAATCGACAAGTTTAAATATAGCTTGATTTTCTGGTTTAAGGTACATATTAAGAGTAGGATGATGTCTTCTCCTAATCCTTCTTTAGGCCTTGAGGCCTTGATGTCCTTGCTAAAGTTCTACCTTCTGCTGACGTCTGTGCAGCATAAACCATTATCTACAATAGTTCTCCTACTGACGTTTAATTAACCTGCAGAATACACTTGCGCATTATTTTCATCTATTTTTGAATCATCTTTATAGAAATGCTATTCCGAATTGTAATTGCAATTTCATCTCTGGCACCTCCTTGAGTATATTCGGAAATTTCAAACTGCATTCAAATGCAGTAAAACTAGCTTGTAGGCAGATAATATCGAAAGGTTCAACCAGCTCAAATAGAAATTTGCAATGGTCATAAGATATGTTAGTAGGCACCACTTACTAGCATAACTCAGTTGCACAGCGCCTTAGCAAATGAAGTGCCACGTCTGCGACGGGCATATGTGCTCTTCGCTGGACACCAAACAATACAGTTGCAGATCAAAATGAGTCTCACTATTGCCAAATTGAAGAACTTACGGATTTGTTTACCAGACATTGCAGTTTATATACGATATACGTTGAGAATTCTACTATTTTAGCTCATGGATACAGTTCTTAATCTGGGATCACACGATTGTCCAAAAGCATCAATTATAGGTACGATAATCGTGTGAACGCTAAATAGGATATAATGAGGCACCAAAAATATCTAAAATGCGCCAATATTTATTGTGTTCTTGTGTGACAATCAAAGCTGGCAATACGTAGCAGAATTTACAGTTTAAAAAATTTTTTCACACAATAAATTGGGATAATTTTTATATTTTACGACAAAAAGGCACAATTTAAAATGTGTCATATTGGTACATATGCGACAATCGTGTTATCCTAGCCTTAGAGGAACAATAGTATATATTAACTCCAAAGAGGATATTAGTTCTCTCACCAAATACAATAAATATATATATATATTTTTTTCAGAGCTACACATAAGATTTTTCGGCTCGTAGCGCGTTTGGTCTTAATCAATATATAAATATTAACTGAGTTTTGCGACTTTTATTAAACAATATTCATATATCTTATGCTTCTGCCACAGCACAAGAACTTATTGGTATATACATAGAACTATTTATAGCAACATAATATAGGTCGAAGGAATAGTTAGGCATACCAAAACATTCTGCACTAATCTACGATAATAAGAAAACAGCAGCTATTTCTTTAGTTATCACAGACATCACCATTACCTTAAATAATGTAGGGTACAAAATTTCTAATAATCAAAGCAAATATACACGTACAAGTATTGGATTACAACATTTTACAACGAGTTTTATTTTCTTCTAACGATATATAAAAAAATATACCAAAAAAGAAGAGTATATCTACGAATTATATATTGGCTTTGGATATAAAAATGTTTTTTGTTCTTTTATATTTGTCTACTATTTACTATTACATTGTTTGCTGAAATTGCATAAAAATCTAATAATAAAATAATACGAACGTACATATAAAATGCATGAGAGGATACTTGTAAAGGAAATAAAGTTTGTATTTGTGCTGTTTGTGTTTTATTTCCTAAGCATGTTGTTTACTTAAACTTTGTACAGATGATGAAACAGACTGTACAGTATGACAGTGCTAGAATTAAATAAAAATTGCATTTATTACACTGATTACTTTTCATAAATATGATTTTTTTTTATTTAACTACTACAACCAATCAGCAAAAAAATAATCAAAATGTCGTTTGTTTACAAGAATTGTATTCACCAAGTGAAAATTTTGCTAGAGCCCTGTATCATATTTACCAGAGTAATTCTCAGTTTTATGAAAAATTGATTTCAGTATTCGAACTGTTCCCAAATTAAGTTGAATATTAGATAGCAACATTTCGGAATTGGATAAATATATTAATTTGTCGCCATTTGTGCAGTAAAGTGTTGACAACCCTAAAAAATGGAATTCGGCATATGAAATATTGTGTTCGCAAAAATGTAGCGTTACACGATAGAATGAAAATGAAAATGAAATGAAAACACATTAATGAAGAATATGTCAAAAAACTCAAAGCTTGGCGGTGGCAGTTCAAAAATTTCATACAAAATATGGTCGAAATAGTATTTAACTTCATCAACTGTGAAGAGATTAATTGACATCAAACACAGTGGCAGTCCAAAACAAGCCGTTCAAATGACAATATCGAATCAGTGCGTGAGAGTATCGTTTACAATCCAGGAATATCACTTCAGCATCGTGGACAATATTCCAAATATCAAGAAGCTCTCTACAGTATATACTCAATAAAGATCTGTTTCTCCATGCTTACGAAATTTAATTAACACAACAACTGAAGCCTAGTAACCATGCACAGCGAAGACAGTTCGTTGAATAGCTTATTGAGCATCAACAAATGGATGCTGATTTTTCGAGCAAAATCATCCTAAGCAATGAAGCACATTTCCACCTTGAGGGCTTTGTTAATCGCCAAAATTACCGCTTTTTGGGCTCTGAAAACCCACATGTGATTGTCGAAAAACAAAGGCATCCCCAACGTGTCACTTTCTGACGTCGATTTTGGGCTGCAGGTATAATTAGATCATAATTTTTTCAAAATGAGGCTGGTTAAGCAGTGACTGTTACTGGTGCTCGATATCGCGACAGGATAACAGAGTTATTTCTGCCGAAATTGGATGATATTGTTGTGGCCAATATGTGATTTTAATAATACGATGCCATACGCTAGAATTGCAAAGCAATCGATAGTACTATCGTATCAATAGTTTTGTTTTTGGCTGACCATCAATAGTTTTTTTTTTTTTCACAATCGATAATGTCGTCAAATTCTAAAAGTAAATATGGATGTCACTAAATGTATGTAGTCGAAGTCACAATCACAATAATTTGTTCGACACCGGTTGTAGGATATCTGTAAAATTTTATAGTTACATAGTGACACAGTTTAACAGTTTCTTGAATTTCCATTAATTATTTATTTCCATAGTTTTTTTGCAAACTATCGAAACCATCGAGTGTGCCGTCTATCGATAGCTTTGCAGCTCTACAACATGCCTTACAGCCAGTGTAAAAATTCAATTACCGCATGAGACATTTCCATGTCGTGTACTCTCGTTTCGATTATCAGATCGTGCAATTTAATACCATTAGATTTTTTATTTGAAATCACAGGTCTATAACAAGCAGCTGTATCTACAAAATTCAGCCACATTTATGCAATATGGTCTTAGGAAACTGCGACACACGGGTGCATATGTGCATGCAAAGCCGTGAAGGCCATTTGCCCGATGTGTTATTCCATTAATAATCCTTTACCATGTACTTTACGATTCAATAAAAAATAACAATCAAAGAACTGGAAAGTGTGTTTTCTATTTAATTCAAATCCTGCGTTAATTTTGGAACGTGTGGACTGTGTATAGTGATTCTTAGTAGCCTTCGCCGATAGATTACGAAAAAGATTTAATAAATTATAAGGCGCACATTATCTTGTGTTAATGTATAATTTAGAGAGTTTGAAAAGAAAAATGATTATTATTATTATTCACGTGTACGCCACAAAAAAATAAATAAATAAAAAATAATTATACTTACATACATATATGAAAATATGTTCAAAATTACTACGTTTTATGAATTTTAATTCTTTACTTAAGGAGAGCAGCTCGTGTTAAATTCCGCTACTTTTTTAAATTATTATTACAGCACTTGATCACTTAAATAAATACATTTAGAGTTATTCCTCGCGTTTTAAACATACATATTATTTTAAAAGCATTTTAGAGTTTTAATATGTATTCGGAAAAATTAAGAAGAAAAATATACTTCTACACCACTGTCATAAACTATGTCCTTTTTATATTTTCAGCTTTATAAATATTATGTGTCATGCACTTTTTTTCCTTTTTTATATTTTGGTCTAGTCACTAATATTTGGCGTCATGCTAGACAATATTTAACTTCACTTACATGCAAAGTTTACTTTAGATTTAAATGTATATATTTAACTGAACAAGTATAGTATACATATGTATTTATAAATGACGTGCACACATATGAGTCAATCTACTATCAAGTGAAAATTTAATATCTATTTTTATCAAAAAATTGTTTTTTTTTCGATATTTATGTTACTAAATATATCTGCATATTGCCTAATTAGCTGAGATTGGAAGTTAAATTTTAGTTCTTAATTACATTTTTTTCAAATTAGACTTGTCTTTCGACAAGGCCAGTTTTATTTTGTGTAGCTCGTCTCTAACTAACGTTTTGCGATGATTTTGGTTATTATATCGGGTGGGCTATTTCAAAGCTTAAATTTAAAAATACACTAAAACAAAAATTGTTTGAAATTCTGCCAAATTTATTTATTTATTTTTTTTGTGAAGTACAATTATTCCGGTTAGAAATGAAATATTATTTCATTCGTATAGATGTAGCGGCTGGACTCGGACCAAATTTCGAGAATTTTTTTAAGTGCATAGGGTCGTATCTCGGTAATGGCATCACGAATGTTGGCCTTCAAATGCTCAATTGTCTCTGGTTTGTCGGCATATCACAGAAAATAGTCAAGACGCAGATTCTTGACGGCCAACTGAAATCACCATATTGGCGGGCACAAAAAAATGGATTATCATGGTGCAATAGGTTCCTCCATTGACCGTAATGGTTGAATCGTCCTCATTTTCAAAGAAATATAGGCCAATGATGCCTCCGTTTTACAAGCCGCACCAAACAGTTACTCGTAATGGTGGCACTAGGTTATGTAAGATCACGTTTGGGTATTCTGAGCCCCAAATACGGCAAAATAGCATATTAACATACCCACCAAGATGAAAATGAGCTACATCCAAAAAGATGATGTTTGAATTAAGTCTCAAAATTGTTCAAACGTAAATTGATTCATTTCGTTCAGTGGAGATAATATACTGAATTTTGTGACAGAGTAGAATGATATAAGTATTACCAAATTCAAAATAACCGCCTGCCCGATATGAATAATAGTTGCTGTTCATGTACCTTAGCATCTGTTTCATATATATTATGGTTAATGAACCACCTCTTATATTGTTCCGAAACATAAAAACATGCAATCCAAATGTTGTATACCTATACAGCGGATGTGAGATCTACTTAAGTCATCGATATCACAATTATGATAAATTTTGTAAAAAACTCAATATCCATTTTTATTTCAAAATGGTGTACTTATTCTGTTATTGTTATAATTTTAATAATATTATAGTTATTAAATATAATAACACAAATGCACACGGTTTTGGATCAGAGCAACAAAAAAATATTTCGAAGGTTTTGCGAGGCGCTGAATTCAAATATGCACTCCGCTTTTAAAGACTGGTTCTGGTATTCAAGATATTAAATTTGTACAATATTTAACAGTTAATGTCCATTTTGTTCAAAAAAATGTGAAAATATAGAAATGAAATGAATTCTTTATGAGTCTTTTGTATTTTTAAGGACCTGTTCTATGCATTGGAGTCATTTGATATGCTATCTTCTCAAAATCTCTGATATCACTTTTTAACTTTGCCATATCTTAGTGTAGCTGTCCAACATCTCGTATCACCTAAGTTTTAAGAAAACAAAACATCGAGATAGGAATGAATAAAATTTATTTTGAAAGATATCCGTGCTTTTATTTTGCAAAAAAGTTATTTCCTTAAAATGCCCAATTTTTCTGGTTTTGTAAACAGTGACTTTTGGAGTGTCAAGCTATTTCCACTTCAGCAACAGTCATAGGAGCAACTCTTTTTTTTTCTGATAAATCCAAATCATGAATCCAGACATGCAGTTGACTTTGCGAGTTAAATGTTTTTCTCCCATGTTAAAATCTTCGTTGGTGATGAAGTGAAAGTTTAATGGAGCTTGCACTCATACCCGGCCAAATTGGAAAAGGATCATTGGTCTTACGTGCAACTGACTTCAATACTGATGACAAGTCACGATATATACTATGGTAGCAGTTAGACTGACTGAAAGGAAAAATAGTAATCATTTAGACCACTTTTAAAAATATGTGCTACAAGCGTTGCCAACTCATTTCGGCTAGGAAGTGTTTGTTACAGACAACCTATAACAATATTGTAATAACAAATGGGCTGAAAAGTCCTGGGCTTAACACATAGATGGCGCTTGTTTTATTGCGTCCACCTCTTTTGCAGTCAGTACTGACTTTCCAAAGACAGCTGTTAAAATTTCATGATACTGTATTAATTAGTTTGTGAGCGATTGTGCTAAGAGGGACACTATTTTTGTTATTTTCAGAATAACAGATCAAAAGCAATTTCGTTTTCTAATTTTACACTGCTTCTTGGTGCTGCAAAAAAATATCGCTTAAATGAAGCAACGGCTTGAAAAGTGTTACGGGCCTTCGCTCCATCAGAAACAATAACAAAACGTTGGTTTGCTTATTTTAAACGTCGTCGTCAAGACGCCAATGTTGCAGAACGCAGTTGACACCCAAATGAGTCAGTAGCAGCAAAATACATCAAAAAATTCCACAAAATCGTTCTAAATGATCGAAAATGAAATTGCGTAAGTTAGCTGACATCGTAGAGATACATGTCAAAAGAACATGTTGAGCTTGTATTGCATTAGCATTTCACCATGATAAAGCACTGTGGGTGCCGCGTTTGCTAACTGGTGACCAAAAACAAGTAAGTCGTGGTGTTGGTAAAAATATCTTAAATGAACTCTAAATTGCTCCCACATCCACCGTATTCGCCAAGATTTAGCTCCCAGATACTGCTGGCTGTTCGCAGACATCAAAAAAATACCTATTTTAAGGCAAAAGATAAATCGTTTTAAAAAATGGTATTTAAATGTTAAAACAGCGCTGCAATGATTGCTAATGCAGCTAATTTTGAACAAAAAAAAGTGTTTTTTTTTTTTGTTATGCTCAGGAACTTTCAGCCCATTTGCTATTTTTTCCATTTTTCTGATCATATAACATTCGCAGACATAACAAGAATATTTCGAATTACCTTTGCAATTATCTCTTTGCATTTTCACAGGCTTTAAAAATGATTAAAGAATTAAAATTAGGTGCTGTATCTAACGATGCCAATGGCTGATTGTCGTTATAAATTTGCAGTGCTGTCAACATGCGAAACCAAACTAAAACCAATCGTTAAAAACGAAACCCTGATATGCCTTAAATAGCGTTTGTTCTCATAAGCTCTGATCTTAAAGTTGACCAGAATTTGTAAACTTGTGTAATTAAATGTAAATTAACTCATATTTTATCGTTTATATATCTGTGTATATAAATAGTTGTATAATCATAAAATAACTCGATGTATGTAAGTATTTGCTGGTATAGTTTTTACAACGTGCTGTAATGCGGATAACAATTTTTCTACATTTTCTAAATGAAAATTCGAAAGTCTATTTTTATTTTAAATTTAATAACATGTTATTGAAGAGTAATAATTTTTTATTATTGAGTTTATTTATTTTTTCAAACAACAACAAAAATATATTTATCATGAAGTGACCTAAAAAAGTAGCTATTTTTTTCTGTGCCAGCTTCAAGGTTAATTTATAATAGTTTTTTATACATATTTTCACTTTGGTTTTAGTTTATGAATATTTTACGGTACTTGATTTAAGTTTATATTTTTAGTTTTCCGTACTTGGTAACAGTTTGAAGTTATGGGGTCAGTTCAAAAAGAGAAGAAAAAAGAAAAAAAAATATTTTTGCTAAAAACTCATAAATACAAAACGTAGAAATTTTTTAATTTAGTATGCTATTGTGTTTTTGTTCCAGTTTAATATAATAAAGAAGAAGTAAAAGTATTTTATTGCATCCTTTAATTTTGGTATTGACTTCTAAATAGG
This sequence comes from Wohlfahrtia magnifica, assembly GCA_023159175.1. NCBI lineage: Eukaryota > Metazoa > Arthropoda > Insecta > Diptera > Sarcophagidae > Wohlfahrtia > Wohlfahrtia magnifica. The sequence continues at coordinate 166,277 of JAKWBJ010000523.1, forward strand.
GTGGTTACTATCATACTCTTAAACTTATTGGAAATATTAAATAAAATTGCAAGAGCATATCTAATGCTTTTGGTTTAAAAAATTGTATATATTCTTTTATTAAAATTTAAAAAAGCAAAATAAGTCTGCTTTTAAAAAAGTATATACTTAAGTAGCTTAGGTAGTGGTGCGTAGGTTCAATTGACTGTTGTTAGCGGTAAAGCTGAATTTTTCTCAAATCTTTACTATTTCAGCTTCTGCAGAAATTATTGTATAGAATTCTCAGCCTTAACATATTCTCCGATGTTCACAATGGATCCATAAAGATTCCGTGCGCTGTAAGCTTGTACAAGTTCATCCATGCAATAAACTTTAACGCTCCCATATCCAAGAATCATTATTTAAAAAAACCCGAGTGGGTTTTTCTTATTTAAAGGGCTTCGTAGTTTATTTACAACAAAAATAAGTGTGATTTATGTATTGGGACTACATATTTATTTGTTTCGTTCTTGAGCTCAAAAAAGATAATGAAATAACAAATTTATCAAATCACTTTTCCCCATCTCTGAACAAATTTCCAAGTCCTGTCTCAGAAAAACTTCTCGCCTTTCAAGGCACTTCAACTTTGAAACAGATTTTGTATTTTTTCAAAGGAAGTGTATACGGCCTAAATAGCATCTGAAAATGTAGGCCATAAATCGAAATGACTTAAACGAGATGAATATGTGTTGCGTTTGCTTCCTCTACAATTTTAGTTAAAAAACGAAAAATCCACGGTTTTTTTAGCCGTTGAACGAAGCAATTTGTGCTTAAAGCGAATGTATTCTATAAATCAAAGAGACCGTTATAACGAAATCCCGTATGAAGAGGTGTGATCAATGTTCGGAGAATGCGGCAGATGCGGCATTTGATCGTTTCTAATATATGTTTTGAAGCTTTTGAGAGATAAGGTCAGGCGTTGTTATGCAAAGGAATTATGTCTGTCTTAATATTGTCGATTTAAAAGAAATTTGGAAGCAGTTATAAGACCTAAAAAAAAACCATAAAAACGCCCAATAAAACCCTGTGGGTTGGGTTTGCCAACCCTGATTAGGGGTAACCGTCGAATGTAGAATACCCATATCACTAGACATTCATGAACAATATTCAATGTAATGTATTAAGTTATTTAAGGCCCAATTATTCTAGAATAACGTAGACGGAACGTAAAAAAACGTGATCAAAATGTCAAATGTGGATATTTGGTGAAGTAAACATGTGTCAGCTGTTTTCAACTGTGTGTGTGTAAAAAACAAAAGAACAAAGAAGCAAAAAAAATAATTTATAAATAAATAAATTATAAAATTCATTTTTCATGATCCATTTTATTAAAGTTTATTATTATTTAATAATTTTTATTTAAGACACACACTTTTAAGTTTGCCTTTATTTATTTCATTTAAGCACGAATTCTTAGTTTACACCTTTCTGTCAGCTGATATTGTGTGTAAAGTAAAAACGTAGAAAAATCCGCTAAAAACAGAAATACCGCGTCTACGCTACGTTCGTTACAGAACAACAAACTATATGTATGTATTCTCCATTTAGTTATCGCATCAGCTGACACGGCCTTTAAGGCAGCTTTACTATCAGTAAACATAAAAACATCCGTTTTAATAAATATACTGCACGGCCTATAAAACACTACAGTAGTTTGGAAATCTTCTAAACAGCTGCTTAAGAAAACTCCGCAGCAGTGTTTATAAAGATCAATGACACAAAGAAGGTCAGACCATTTACATATTGTGATCTATCATGGTTTCTAAGGTATGTGGACATCGTACGCACTTACGATTGTCTCTCAACATGTCTTTTCTAAGGCTTTAATTCAATTATATACGTTGAGATTCTATAGAAGTTACGAGAGTACACCACCTCTTCGAATGTACCCCGCATATTCGCTACACTCAATACAACAAGATTGTTGGCCTGTTGGAGCAAAAATTGTGCCTTTTAGCTTATTTGTTTATTTCTTTAAGCATGTCACGGATTTTGAATTTTATAGATGCAATCGTCAGCGCCGGTATGTTAGGTAAGACACCCCCCTACCAACCAAAAGGCTCTCGGTTCAATAACAAGCCAGACCATACCGAAAAAGAAAAAGTTTTTTAACAGCGGCATCATCACATAACATTAGCTAGTAACTGGTTATTAGTTTTGCTACTATTACGAGTATTACTCTCTAATGCATTTGCCGTTCGGAGATGGCATTAAGCTGTAGATCCCTGTCAATAAGTCTATAAAAAGAGAATCGGGTACAGCTCATTGACTGAGAATTTCCAGTGCTCCTTAATGGAATGTTATGGGAATTAATAAAATGTAATAATCGTCAGATAGCTGGTTGTTACGTGACCACCCGTAGCCTCTATGAGATATGCCAAAAACGCTCAAACGACTCAATGTCGGGAGAGAAATCTCATACCCAATATGTCAGACTGAGGTATCGAAATAGATCACCTATTCCAATGCCGGATATCACGGAAATTTCGAGAAGAAACTTCTCTCTGAAGGCTGGACATTAAATAGGGAAGTGCTCATCAGTATCTCCTTCAACTTACCACAGCTGCGACGGTGGTCGTTGTACCGTAACCCCATTTTTCTGGCATAGTTTCCAATGGGCCAATATATGGTAAGCACAGACAGCTCTTCTACCATGGCCAATAAGCGATCGAGTAAGCTTTATATTATAATCAGGCCACGACAACTTTGTGATTGTATAGGACCTCTCAGTCACCGAGGCCGATCCCCCGCGAACCGGCTTGTCAATCCACTTACGCCATCGCATACCATCTCGAGATAGCATGCTTCCCAAATGGCAAGTATTTCAGCCTAAAAAACACCCGAGCCATTCGGTAGACTGTAGTGGTGATTCAGATTTCAGATTAGCCTTCACCGAAAACAGCAAACCTCATCTTTGAGCCATTATTGTAGACCCTTAGAATGAAGTCACAGGTTAAATCGTTCCGACTCTATCAGAAAAGCTGCGGAGTGCAATAGTCAGAAGTAGAGTAAAGTCCGATCGAGATTGTATCCTGAAATCTGGCATGACCATATTCCCAATCCAGAAGATGATAACCTTATTGCGCAACCGGATCGAACAAGAAATTCGATCTCTTCACCTTTCCCCAGGTGACGGTTACCATACAACCGCACGTTTAGTAAGTATAGATCTGTGCATCCAAAGTACAACTCAGACCAATGCGGATACCGAAATCTTGCAACAGGTTGGCTCTGTATAGAATTTCTCTATAAAGTTGAAGCTCTAAAAAATAATTTCGTGATGTTAAATTCCATGATCGTAATGATAAACTTTGCTCGGCTATAAATTCATTATTACGAATACTAAGTGGTAAGTAGCGCAGTCCTTTCGAAACCATATGGCAGTGTGATTTTTTTATATTATCAATAATAAATCAAAATAACTCTTGATAGAGTGACCGATTTACTTCACCTACATGTTAAGCCGAATTGTAGAATAAATGTCCCAACCATTTCTTAAGATCATATGGCGCAACAAAAACGAAATACGTTTACTATGCTAAGACTTCTCTATAATTATTCTCGGATTCTTAAAAGCCCAACTAAAGCAATTTTGATAATTCTTTCCAGAAAATCTTTATGTTCAACACCAATTATGAAGAAGGAATTGTTTAATTTTGATTCCCTTTAACACTATAGTTTAAGTCTGCAATGTTTTTATTTAAACAAATATACGTTGATTTTGGCATTTTGTAGCGAGACAGTAGACTCAAATTTATCTGCCAAATAGTGACCTGGGAAGAATAAACATATGCATATAAACGAATAGAAAACTAATGCTAAGTCAGTTAGTATATTTGGAAGAGTACATTTGATAATTAAATATTTGAATTACATTTTTTTAGTTTATAATGTGCACAAAATGCATCTCCTAAGAAATAAAAATTTTTCCCAAATAACTACTCAGTAACTATTCTAGTTTATGGGCAATTATGGTACATACTCGTACATATATGGACAACAGTTAACAGTTTCTTTATTGGCCTTTAATATTTTCTCTTGTCATTATTTAATATGTACTTCTCCTTACTTTTTAGCCGTTTAGCTTCTTTTACTTTCGAGCAATTTGGCAAATCTATTTGGAAACTTTAAAATTACTTTAGAAAACTTTAAGAAAGCTCGTTTTCTGCTGAAATAGCTAAACTTTACCACAATTAGGATGATTTTCTATTTTTATAATTTTTGTTTTTTTTATACTCGCTTTTAACTAAAACAATTTTTCTTGTTAATAAAACAAGAAAGGAGGAAACGGAAATTAATTGTCTTGACCACAATTTAAAATCGCATTAACTAAGAGAAGATGATTAAAAAAATTACAGTGTTTTTTTTATTTTTGCTTAAACTTCTAGAAAAAAAATTGTTTCCATTATAAAAAAGAAGAAAAAAAAATCAAATTATTTAAACAAAATAAATGAGAAGAGAACAGAAAAGAACAGAACAAAAAAATATTTGATAAAACCACAAAAAATGTAACAAAATATTTAAAAAGAAAAAAAAAGAAACGCAAACAGAAAATTAAAAGAAAATAACTCAGAGTGGGTGGTAATGAAAGTGGTCAGTGACTAGAAAAAAATATTTAAAATGTCAAATAAATTTATTAAAACAATTTTCTTATAATTTTGTATTTATAAATTACAAAAAAAATTAAATTAAATTATATTTTTAATGGAAAAAATTCGTTTGAAATTATATTTTTAGTTCTTCAAAAGAAAATCACTGATCTAGCGACATATAACTACAAAAGAATTTAGAAAAAGTTTACAGAAATGTTCCAACGTAAATTAACTTTTCCGAACTATTAAGTGGTTTTCAGAAATGAAAATATGCAATAATAGACATATTTTACGGAAGCGCTCAATTTATTTTAATAACTTAGAACTTGTGATTAATAATCGCTATACTCTGTACTTTAGATAGGAGCAAAGTTACAATGTGAGCATTGCCGATATCAGTATTTACATTTACCTTCAACAACAACAATTGAACTTCTTGAAGTGTGTCGTTGGTTTAAAAAATCCATCCGTTCAGGTTAAGTTACTGAGAATTACATAAGTAAATCAACTTAGTAGGCTACCTTTTTAGAGCGGCACGTGAGCTTTGATATTTGGTTAACTTAGCCAAGCTATTAATTTCTATGTGGTTTAACTATTTCAACTGTATATATAAAACAAAAACCAATTTTTACTATATAATGCATAAAGAATTACATTTTAAACAATTTAAATTTATTCGAATGATTTAAATACACAAAAAAATAATCTTGAGTTAAATTTTTTCAAATATCGCTAGACGAACAATGTTGGCTTTCAAGACACCAATCGAAGCTTAGACCACAGGCAATTACCGAGAAGTGTCAAGTTTCACGATCTTAGAGGCCAATTAATAGGTTGCTTTCTCGAAATCTACTTATTAGCAATAATAGATTTCAAGAAATCGATGGTTACGGTAGCCGTATGGCCCATAACTCCATCCACCACATCTAGCCTACATCAGTATCATATTTCAAACAACAAATCCTTTATCTTGGTGCGGTAACGATCTCCGTTGATCCAAACGCTAGCTTTGGCATCATTTTTTTAAAAACTGAGTCCAAAAAGGCCTCCATCGTGTAAACCGAACCAAATTGATAAATTTGATATATTCATGACGATTTTCAATAAATACTGATCATATATCTCCAAAAAGAAGCGCTTATTGACAGTTAACTTGACAATTAACATTAGTACTACCAAGCGTAATAAACCCTTTATATATAAACCACTATATCGAAAATATTTTATTAAAAAGATTATTGCAGTTCAAATGCTGTCTATTCTTTGATTTAAGCATTTATTGTCGGAATGTGTATCGGTTGCTTTTTTATATATTATTTCAACCATGTGTCATCACAGCTGGTGTGTTTAACTTCTTGAGACCTCAGGTACACATATGTGTACGTCAAATTATCTTTATTTACTTCAAGTAGCGGAGAGCCACTTATATGACCCAATCTTATGATAATAAGCTTAGCTATACTGCAGTACGCTATGGCTTATAAAAAAATACAAATTCAAAAAATTCATAAAAACATAAACGTGCTTACTTTTAGAAAGAAAATCACAAGGAATGATGAGTCCCAAAAGCACTGAACATGCAAATTTGAGTGATTCTGGCCGTAGCCATAGGTACAAAAAGATGATTTATCATATCGCTATACACTTCTTTATTGACACTCACATTCTAACCATCAACGTTTCTGAAGACATATGAACCAAAAAATCCACCAGACCATAAAGCGCACCAAACAGTAGCTTTCTATGTATGTTATGGTGTTTCAACAAAAACTTGTGGATTATCCTCACTTAATTGCTACAACTCTATTTACTTACATAACTATTCAACCAAAAATGGGCTTCATTCAAAATCAATATCAATTTGTGCTTTAGCACATTCGCTGATTTGAAGGCAATGTAAGTCTGTTCATAATAAAATCTCAAGCCAAGCTAAACAAACAGCAACTATCAATTGTTAAATCGTTTATAAAATTAAGAAGTCTTGTTAAGACAAAGTTATGAGTCCCTAAAAAAACACCCTATATATTATAAACTTTACTACAATTTGATTTAATTTCGTAAATAAAAATTTGATATAATCCTTTTTAACTTCCCTACATTTTTGTATTTTAAACATTTTCTTAACGTTAAAAAAAATTTTTTTTACTTAAATCCAATTTAAGTTATTGTTGTTTGTATTTTTGTGTAAATACCAGCAAACATTATTATATTACTGCAGCAAAAATATATACATTTTTTAATTTCATTTATGGGAGTATATTTTCGCAAAATGCGAAAAAAAGCAGAGAAAGAACAGCGTCTATAGCAAATAATCATAAACATTTAACAACAGCAAACATGATCCTGTTTGTATTTATTATTTTGCAGCTAGTTAAACGAGATTTAAAGCCTATAATAAACTGTAAATATGAATGGTTATGAAAAAGAAAATGGGTTTAAGTTATGTTACAATAACAAAGAAAAAAAGAAAAACCAAAAAAGAATATAAAGAAAACAGAAAACAAAAATGATGACATCAAAAAACAGCCACTACCACCAGCACCAGCAGCAGCAGCAGTATTTTTTAACAACAACAATAGCAGCCTGTAGCAACAAATTCCCAAATATGCTAGATCCTATCCGTATAACCCATAGAGCCTGCTAGCACATAACAAAACAACAGAGTTGTTTATATAAATATATTTTTACAACTTTATGATACATTTTTTGCGGTTTAATTTAAATATAAAAACACAGCCTCATTTAAGCAGCTCAACACAACCAAACCACAAAATAGTAGTAAAAGTAGCAACAGTACCATTAGACTGGCTTGGCTGCCAGGCAGAAATATAAAAAATTATATATAAAAAATAACAGCCATGACTGTGTCTGTTCCAAATAAGTTTCTTCTCTATGTATACGAGTAAACTATGTTTGTGTGTATATATGTACGTATGTCTTTATGTACATGTAGATGTAAAGGTTTATAAAGTCATAATTTAAATTGTCAAAAATATAAACAAATTTGTTGATATAGAGGATTTGATGATATAATACGCTTAAAAAGACTTTTTTATGCGAGTGTAAACGAGAGAGTGTCGTAATAAATTTAATGGTAGTCGTCCTCAATAGATTTATTTTAATAACACTAACACTAACACCAAACACTACTACCACTACTCTCTGTGAGATGATTTAAATAACGTGCAGTACATTAAATAGATGAAAAATAATCGCTTTTAATTTTGTTTCATTTGAAATTTTATACTGACTAGTGTATCTTTTACTAATTATTTTAATTTTATTCTAAAAGCTTTTAGTGTAATATTTTTGAAGATATAAACTACGTTAAAACTGGTAGTAGAACCGCGAAATAAAAATTCGCAATCGGATATAAGCGAAAACATACTTATATTAATTCACGGTAGACTTAAAAGCTAATGCCATATACTAAAATTTATTAAATTTTTTGCTATTTTTCCAAAAAATTTTAAGTTTTCTTTTTCCCCTTTCTTCAAATTCTGTACACTATCTTGTTGACTTCGTTATTTATTTTTGAAACTATTTCCGTTCTTGCATTTTAAATTTGTCCCATTTAAGGATTTTCATTAATACCTAATATTATATGATTAGGAATAAAATTTATATTGTTTGAAAAGTAACATTGTAAAGTATTATTAGAGCGATGACATGTCTGCTGCTGTTGACCAGGGGTGACGTGTGCACTGGTGCTGGGACTATGTTGTCCCTAAGGTCAACGCCAGCTTTTTACACCGGAGTAGAGATCAAGGCTATATCCATCTGTTCACGTGTTATTATAGAACGTGAAATCAGGAGCGCTTCTATTAATATACCACCTTGATGAAAAAGCTTCTGGAATAACTCGCGTGTGGCGGTTCAATCGTTCCGATATGATTTTTTTTTTTTTTTTTTGTTAAGTTGCTGCTACATCTGTTGTTGATATCTCCGCAAAACTTGACATTTGCAAAAGCTACGTAGCCCAGTGTACCTCTATACGTGTTGGCGATTTTCTAAAATTTTAGAAATGGATTTAAGCTTGCAACAACGAACTTAAATTAAATTTTGCGCAAAAAACGTATTTGATAGTGCAAGAACGTTGGAAATGTTGGAAAAATGTTTCAGCAATGATCTTCGAACGAAAACGGTCGTTTACCAGTTGCACGGGTGGTTCAAAAGTGGTCGTGAGTCAATCGAAGATGATGAACGCTGACCATCGACGTCGAAAACTGACGAAACGTTGATAGAGCAAAAGAACTGTTGGTCAATAACCGCAAATTAACCATCAGAGAGATAGCAGAGGACTTGGACATTGCCTATGGGTTCGTCCATGATATTTTGGTTGGTGATTTGGGTTTCCGTCGTGTAGCAGCAAATGTTGGTGCCAAAAGATTTGAATTCCATGCAAAAAAAAGAGACCATGTCGAGGCTGAATCCGAGCCCATATTCATCAAAATAATCATTATTGGAGACGAGACGTGGGCTTATGAGTACGACATGCAAATGAGCCGAGGCCAAGAAAAAACCATACCGTTTTCAGTCAAAAAAGAAGACAATGCTCACGGATTACAACGGTGTAGTGTATCATAAATTTTTGGCAGTATTATTTGGGCATTATGAGACATTTGCGTGAAGCAATTAGTCGAAAGAGTCCAGAATTGTAGGCAAAAAGCTCATGGATTTTGCACCATGATAATGCACCATCGCACAGCTGTCATTATTCGCAATTTTTTAACGAAAAAAAAAATTATCATCCAACAGCCACCGAATTCGCCAGATTTGGCTCCCTGTGATATCTTCCCGCTCAATCGAGTAAAAAAAACATTTCGGGGAACGCGTTTCAGCAGCCGAGAGGAAATAATGGAAAAATCGCAGGAAGCACTGATGAACATACAGAAAACCTAATATAAAAAAAAATATGAGGATTGTATCAACACTAGCATAAGTTGTTGCAGTCGATGGGGATTACTTTAAAGGGGAAAATATAGTTTAAGCTGAATAACCTTGTGTTTTTAATTTTCTAAACAAATTCCGGGAACTTTTTGAACTTTTTGAAGGTGGTATACTCCGATAGTCAAGTGGCACTAAGGGCTCCTTCTTTGTAGTATATAGACTCGAGACTGTTACTCAAGTGCAACACAAACATCAACACACTAGCATTGGGGGACAGAGTAACGCTTTGTTGGGTCCCTGAATATATTAGTGTTATGGAAAACGAGTTCGATGATGAATTGGCAAGACGAGACTCTGTCACTGGTCTAGTGGTACCAAAATCGTACTGTGGTATTAGCTGGGGGATTATCGACGAATGAGAGCATAGGCTACGCTCGTCATTTTGGATACAATGAGCTAGTCTGAAGCAGGTGAAGCGGCTAATGATACCCTTCACCAGTAATAGGCAGTTGCGCCACATGGGGAAGACAACTATTAAGACTTATTGAAGTCATGATGGGCCATTACTGTCTCAGATATCACCTATTGGGCCTCAATGTGGTGACTGCTTCGTAGTGTAGCCTGTGTAGAGAGCAGAAGGAGACCGGCAGAGCTTATTCTCTAGCGCATCAAAATCATTATATTCAATATACTATTATTCAAAGGACAGAATTTTTTTTTTTTTTGTAGACCAGTAGCTTCTTTCAAGTAGTGCTGCTATGATAATAGTTCTTTTTCAATATTTTTTTACTAGTCCGTAGATATACACTAATTCCTGATCTTGCTACCAGCTTTTTTGGCTAATTTTGTTGTATAAAGTTTTGTGTATCTGTCCACTTCTTTTATTATAAAGCTCAACTCTATAGACCTCAAGGATTCACTAAAATTCTACAAAACTACTTATATTTGTTTGTGTTTTCTTTTAACAATACATTATTTATTTATTTATTTAATAGTTTTTTCATAACAATCTAAAACCTATTTACATTTTTGGTTCGACCGATCCTTGAATACAGATCTATTATATGGAATCCTTACTTTCACACTTTTTCTAACATCATTATAGAACCAGTGTAGAAACAGTTTCTTCCATTTTATCTAAGAGGACTTGGACGGAACTCGTATGTCCTTCCTTCATTTGAAAGCAGACTCGCTCTAATTAAGCTCCCTACTTAAAAAAGCCGGAGAATAATGTTAGTGTTTGATTTTTATTAAATTTAATACGTGGTGATGTTTATCCCGAATTTCTTCTTCTGAGAGTAACGAAAATTTTAAAGAAAAATAATATTGTATTTAAATTAATCATTTTCATTTTGTAAAAATTTTGTATTTAACTTAAACTATAAAAACTTAGTCTTTACGGAATTTAGTATAAAAACTAAAAACAGAAAATAGTATAAAAGCTATATTAAAAAATAACATAAAAATTGAAAGTGCAAAAATTCTGTCCTTAAAAGTGTTATTATCGGATCAGAAAAATTTGCTTTGAATATTATGCGGTTAAGAGTCAATAAAGTGTTCTTACATTACTATTCTACAAAATTACGAAAGTGGATTAAATACTTTTTACAAAACTTTGACTTTTCATTATAGGTCTGTATATGAAATTTTTTTTAATTTGCAATTAAAACTTAATTTTCTGTCACTTTTATAAAATTGACAACCTCAATTAAAATATATTATCCAACCTTCTTGTAATTTAAAGAGTTTTTAAATTTTACAAGGTCGTATTAAAATCAAGTCATATATATATAGATATTAAAGCCATATCATGGCTGGGGTTATATGCATATACATATATGTATGTATGTATGCAAAGCAGAAAATGTCTTTATATGTGTGTTGATGACGGTATATCTTAATGGGAAAATTAACGTTCATGTGATTTTCATGAATTTCAATTGTGGCAAATTAGCTCGAGTTTTTTGACAAACACGAAGAAAATAACTCCCACACATATATAGCAAACAATCTATATTATGCATGGGATCCTAATAAAAACCTACATATACATATATGTACATAAGTATATACATACATACATTTTTACACATTAAGAAAAGTGTTTTCAGTTTTTTGGTATATGAACGTATTTTATGCCATATTATAACTTTGTCAAATTCTTTTCCCGTTTTTCGTTTTCTTAACTTTATCTTTTCCTCTTCCACCCATTTCTGTTTTGAGCTCAAAACACACAAAGAGCAGTAGCATCATAAATAACAATGTCAAGTTACCCTAATAATTTTTTAGAATCCCTGCTCACTACTGATGCTACTACTGCTGCTGCTAATGCTGCCGGTTAAAATGGTTAAACCAGCTTGAAAAAAGAAAGAAAATGACGATGATATTGAGGCATTAAAATGGAAGATGAAAGAAAAAAGACAAGCAGCCATCCAGTCTTTCCAGCTAGCTGACAGTTTGCTTGCTTGTTGCCATTGAAAGACAAGCTGGCACGCAGGCAGGAAGGAAGGAAATAAAACAAAAAGAAATAAACGCTCTACACATGAGCTTGTCAAAATGCGTACTTTGTTTTTTACATTGATTTTGTATGCAAAATATATCTTAAGGCGAACAAAATATTTAAAGAGTTCCTAGAAAAACTTTTGATAATTACATGCTAAAAGGGAGCCCTATATGTTTTATTATATTTATATGGCCGAGGTCTTTACTAAAACCTCGATGACATAAATATATCATTTGTAGGAGATCAAATAAATAAAATTCGCATTATATATAATGTCGTCTTGATAATCAATTTAATCATTTCTTTTAGTGAAAAATATATTAATGAATTTATTTTTTAATTATTTCATTGTTCCTGTCCATATTTTGGCACAATTTACGGTTTCACTTAAGCAATATTTGTACATTAAACTTTTGTCTTTTTTCTTTTCATTTTTAAAAGACAACATAATTCTTAAAAGAGTTTTCACTTAAAACAATAATTTGTTTTGAAGTTTTCTGTTCGTAAAAGAGTAAAAAATGGCAAAGTTTGTATTAAATAAAGCCAAAGTTATTTCCAATAACGATTTGATACCCTACACTACACAACAAAAAATTTAATGATAATATGGTATATTGATCAAGGCCAAACGCACTGCTACCCGAAAGAACATATATACGGCAATATATGTTTATCAGATATAATAACGGCTATGAATAAAGCCAGTTGTTTCATTTGGTAGTAGAACAAATACCTTTTTTCGAGTTATTATACCATTCCTTCACTCACAAAGTAACACAAGGTGCTGAAAATTCCCGGGTCTAAAATATAGATGGCGCAAGGCTGTAGCACGAGGACACATAAGAAAAATACAAAAAATCGTTTTTAATGATCAAAAAGTGAAGCTGCGTGAATTAGCTGACATCGTAAAGACACAAAAACTACATGTTGGCTTTATAATGCATAAGCATTTGGCTATGAGAAAGCTCTGTTCAAAGTGGGTACCGCTTTACTCGCTATTGACCCAGAAGAAGAATGTGGTGATGATTCTGGAACAATGGCAAAGCAGAACTGCATGAATTAAACTTCGAATTATTCTCACATCCACCGTATTCGCGAGATTTAGCTCTTCGCAGACCTCAAAAAAATGCTAGAAGATAAGAAATATCGCATGAGAAGAGGTTATCGCTAAAACTGAGGCCTATTTTGAGACAAAAGATAAATGCTTCTACAAAAGTGGTACTTAAATGTTAGAGCGGTGCTGTAATGATTTCATTGCTATTGCCGGATATTACGTTGATGAGTAAAGCTGATTTCAAATAAAGACATTCACATAAAGACATTCAAACGTCCGGGACTTTTCAGCCCATGTGTAACGCATTGAGGTATATCAGCATAAATCGTGCAGAATCTACACCGATCAGTCTAAACATTTCCCAAAATGTACTAATTGTATATTAGACCACAGCCTCCTGTAAATAATTTGGTTAGTAATCTAAATTCACTCCTGGTAAGCAGTGGCATCCTTAATGATCTACTAGGAGAATGAAAAAAAATATTTATGCTTTCTTAGTATGAAAACATTATCCCAAGGCCTTAGAAATAATATTATACAGTCAGTAATAACCTTTGAACTCAAGGCGTAGGATGACATACACCTTAAGGCCACTTGACCGGCTGACATCACATAAATACTAGGAAGATCGAACGGTTATTATTCGACCGCTTTTAACCGTTTTTTTCGCTTTGTCAGATACGGTTTTTTTAAGATGTCCATTTTGCAAATACCGATTAAATCGGTGATTTTAACAAGAATAACCGGTTAATTAAAATCTGTGCAGTATTAAATGTTTTTATTGCAAATATGATCATCGTTTAAGCATTTTTCTTAATTTGATATATTACGTCTTATTTTTATATATATGACAACCTCGAACGTCCAACAAAGAACGAGAAAGCTATGGTAGATCGAAAAAGATTTGAGATTTGAGCAACAATTACTTTTTCTCGTTTTTTGTAAATAATTATTAATTATTTATATATGGAGAATTAAGAAGTGCAATAATCTGTTTTTTTTAAAAGCAAGCCCCGGAGTCGAGGAAAAACGGGCAAATTTTTTGACCGTTCCTATGAAAGTAAAGTTTCCACTCATTATCCACTAAAACGTGTTGTTCAAAAGTACATATTCAAAAATGAATTTTTGAGGTGTTAATAAGGGGTAAGACGAGAAGTTTTGGTTCATAGTACATTCCCACGATACATAGTTATTACGGTACATCATGGAAAATTAAAAAAGACAGAAATTTCGTGCATCTCATTAAATGTATGTACCAACTTGAGACTTCATAAGTTGTCCTAGAATATTTTTTTTAAAGACAAAGTGGTAAAATAAACGGATAGGATGGAGAATTCCTATTTTCCATTTATAATACTCTTACGAATATAAAAATGGCTAAAAATAAGATAAAAAACATCAGTTTATTTAAAACTGTGTTGGGTGGTTTTAGTCTATTGGTTTGTGTCAAGGCTGTCAATGTTTCCCTTTGGTAACGCCATTTTGTGTCTTTGACAGCGTTACCAATTGAACCATCTTTGCGTAACACAATATTTTTTTAAATTAAAGGACATAGTAGAAGATTTAAGAGAGTTTAAGACTTAGGCATTCTAATATTGAAGGAACGCTGCTTTGTCTATGTTAGTCAGTTATAGTTTGGCCGTCATCGTATTAAGTTGTGTTTTAAAAGTTATAAAGTGAAGTTGTGTTAAGGAGTTCGAGTGCTGAGTAATTGTGTATTAAGTAGAAGTTAAATAAATGGGTGAATAAAGATAAAGTGTGGATATAAAAAGAGGAAAATAACAACTAACACAATTAAAAAGGCCTCAAATGTTTAAAAAAGTTAAAACGTAACAATAAAGCCAGTAAAAATTAAAATCGCTCTAAACTATTCCTCAACCCAATTAGCTTTTCTTTTCACACAATGGTGTTGATGCTTTTTTGCTATAAAAAGAAAAATCGTCCAGAAAGATTAGAAATGAGTATGGTGTTAAGGAAGTGAGTTAGCGCCAGGTTCAGAGTGGTATGCAAAATTCGAGATTAAGCAGAAACCACATAAAAGTTTGGAATACTTTTAAAAATGCTGTCTAACCAAAGAAGGCTAGTATGTGATTTTTGCTAAAGTGCAAAAATGATTGGAATGAAACTAACTATCCATAATGAGCTACTACCACTGGGCAAAATGAATAATTCTGATCATTACTGCGTACAACTTAAATATGGAACACTTAGTATAGAGTAACAAGAAGCGTGGTAACTTATAAATAAAGCGTGGTAATGTAAAATGACATAGGTTTTAGATAACCCTAATTAACTTGACTTTACTTGTCACTGTTGAAATAAGGCAATAAATAATGAAAATTGATTTCGGACAAGCCAACCATCATTATCATCATATCGACCATGCATATTGCAGGACACTGCGACCATGGAATCTATTGTGCCACTTCCGCTCTCTAGTTGGTTCAGCAGATTTACTGTCTCTGTAATGAACAGCAACACATCTGAAACCATAGTGATGGACGTGTCACCCAGTGAGACCCAATGTATACCTAAACATTTCCACTCAAAATTTCCAAGAACACCACAGTCACACATTGTGTGTTCCGCTATCTCTGATTGCTTTGACCACATTCTAGAAGCATCCATATCTGTGACCGATATCCATTTAAGATACTCTATTAATCTATAGTGGCTCTTAAAACAATCCATTAGCAGTTTAAAGTCCGTGCTGCCATACTTGAGAACCTCAGAGCGAAGTCTAAAGTTAGAACTGATCAAAAGAGTGGAAAAGATCATTTTGAAAGTTGTAGTGTTCCAAGCATCTGCCAATTTCCCATCTAGCAATTTCCCGTTGCACAGCAAAGTTCCGCAGCGATATAGGGTGTCACGGAACCTTTTCTGATCAATGCATCCGCTATTTCATTACCATCTGTCCCACCGTGCCCGGGTACCCGAAATAAATTGACCTTGTTTTCAATCCAAAGCTTTTGCAACGTATCGTACCAATATTTGGCCAGTTTAGATATCATACAGTTCGAGCCAAGTGCTCTTAAGGCAGCTTGGTTGTGGTCTTAAGCCTACTCAAGGGTTAAGATCGAGATTGATCTCCGCACAAGTAACAATAGCCATGACCTCAGCCTGAAAGACACTCAGCGATATCCCCAGTGTGATCGACCGCTGTTGGACACGTTCTTATTGCCCCAGTTATACCGTGACAGGCTAGTCTCTGTACCCTGCCTAATTTATTCTTGGTGGTAGCTTCATCAGCTTAAAAATACTTTAATTAAAGCAATTTTACCCTGATAACTTAATAATGTTATACCGAATGTTGTGTGCGGGGCAAATAATCACCCACAATAACACTTTCGCATACTTTTTTTATATTTATTCTTTTCTATTCTGTCTTTAAATAATTTATTTATAGATTTACTATTTAAAAGTAGGCATTAATTAAAAATTCAACTTTTAATATAAAGAAAAATTCAAAATAAAACAATTGTAAAGGGCAAATTAATTTTGAATTGGTTCATATCCCTACATACAAGCGTATACGTAATATTAATTACAAACACATCAAAACAACTACTCATACGTTGCGATTTTGCAAAATTCATTATAATGCAGATCGAAAACAAAACTATTTTCTATAATTGCCTCTTTTTATAATAAAATCAATTAAAGAAAATCTTTAATCATATTAAGTCATTAGAAATTAATATTAAAAAAGTACTTCGAAGCAATAAATACTTACAAAAGAAAGTCTCAATGATGATTGTTTAATTGTTTAGATTAAATTATGAAATTTACTAAGTCTCTCTTTCTTTGTATTTTAAGTAAATTATCATAAAGCTACGAAAGTTTTCTAACCTAAGCCCTAGCAAAGAATAAAACAATATTTTATGCTAAACTACTTGTAAAATTAATGAAAACAATAACTATTTAAAGTAATAGCCACAATATAAATATACGATGATTAAAAGCATATAACAAGAGCAAAACAATAAAAATAAACAAACAAAAGATAATTAATAACTACACTTGAATGGTTAAATGCTAATTGTTATTTTCATTCTTATCGTCCGAAAATACTGTATACCACGTGCCTTCCTTTTATTGCAACCTCACAACACACCCATGTTTCTTGATTCTTTGGCAAAAAATTCATTTATAAACTATCATAAACAAACATTTAATAAAATTATAATTTTGTTATAATTATTACTTCAAAAGAGAATTTCTTTTTTGACTTCCTAGCAATACAGTTGGCAATAAATGTTTACTCCTTTTTCCAAGATTTTTCTTTTTGTCTAAAAACTGAAACTTTTCCGTGGTATGTCTTTGTCAACATCATGTTAAGATTTCTTTCTTTTTTGTTTGTTTTTTTTTTCTTTTGCTACGTTTGTTATTTTAATCGTATTTTTTTCTCTATCCTTGATTATTATTACACAAAAACTTTAAGCATAAGTATAATATACAGACGTTACAATAAAAATAACTGAAAAACACTTGTTTATTATGATGAGGAAAAATAGAACCATAAATAAAAATCTTATTGAAGCATAATTTCAATTCATTAATAACGTGATTATTTTATGGCATAAAGCAAATAAAAAAGCAACAATTTCCTAAGAGTTCCGGGAGAAATAACAAGTGGTTGATTAGAGGCTTTATACACATTTTCGTACAATATGCCATATGCTTGTTTTCTTTTAATACACAGAGAAATTTCAGATATGATTTGTTTCAAATAAATTTAAACAAAATAATAATAATAAAAAATGAATTTTTGTTTTTCTTGAAATACGAATAAAATTCTTAAGAATACATAACAGTTTGTATAAAGTGATTGGTCCATATTCATAGTCCAACACTAAGGTCGACTCTTGCTCTTGTTTTCATGGGGAGTGTTTTCGGTATAGTCTACTCGTATTTAGGATATGCATCTGCTACCTTCCTAAAGCACAAGCAGATCTGAAAACATAATGGTGAGTATGTCACCCAGTGAGAACCTATGTCTACCCTAATATTTCTCTCTAAGCCTATCAAGTACCACACAATATATGTTATGCTGTCTCTGATGCCAGTCTACAAACATCCACGTCTGTGACGGTTTTCCTCTTCAGATGCGCTCTTAGTCCACAGTGACATGTAAGAAACTCCGTTAAGAGCGTTAAATTAGTTCTGCAAAATTTACAAACATCAGGGCGAACCAACTTGTGAACTGATCGCTGATCTAGAGTGGCGAAATCACCTTTGAGATTACCAGTGTTGCAAGTATACAACATTTTCTCAATTATTGACTAGATTGAGGATGGTAGTCAGTGGTGCTGCACATTAAGGTTCCGGACCAATGGTGTATGGTGTCACGGAACCATTTCCAGCCAATGCATTCGCATTTGCTGTCTTATTACCATCTATACCACAGTGTCCAGGAAGACGAACAAGCCCTGTTTTTCATTGTTTTGCAAGAACTCGAAGCTCTCCAGCATCATCTTAAAACTACGAGTACAATTTTTCAGTAGAGAAATGATCAATTCTCTCTTTGTTATTTTTTAAGCTTTCGTTCTATAAGGCTTTATTTCTTTCTTTAAGAAATATATCATTGCATTTTAAATTTGTTTTGACCAATTATTTTATCAATAAAGCACGTCGATTAATTTAAAAATTTGGTTAAACTTTAGATTTTATAATTTTTTTCTCAATAAAGTGTCCGCCAAATAATTTATTTTTTTTTTTTTTGGAAAATGCTATAAAAAAAACTACTGAATATTTTCTCAAATTCCTTTTTTTTATTTTAAAGTACAATTTTTCCGGTTAATAATGGAAAATAATTTCATTCAAATGGCTGCCTCGGCTGGCTATGCAGTAGCCTACACGATCGGTCCAATTTTTAAGCACATTATCGATTGTGTGCAGCTGTATTTCACCAATAGCTTCACGAATATTGTCCTTTAAAAGGTCAATTGTCTCTGACTTGTTGGCGTGACACTTATCTTTGACGGCACCCCACAAATAATAGTCCAACGGTTTCAAATCGCAGCTCCGAGATGGCCAAACGACATCAGCTCTGCGGCTGATAATGCGATCTTCAAAAACAGGGCCCAATACATCGAGTGTAGCTTCGGCTGTGTGGCACGTAGCGCCGTCCTGTTGAAACCAAATGTTGCTAATATCCTCCTCTTCAATTTTTGCGAACAAAAATTCGTTCAACATGACCCGATAACGATCGCCATTGACTGTAACGGCCACTCCTTGCCCATTTGGCCCAATTATGCCTCTGGACCAAAATCCGCACCAAACAGTGACTCGTCTTGGGTGTATCGGCTTTTCAATGTTTGCGTGCGGGTTTTCTGTGCCCCAAATGTGACATTTTTGCTTGTTTACATACCCGCCAAGATCAAAAAAAATCCGTACGCATTTTTCGCATACAGTCTGCAACATTACCATGATTTTCAAAGTGATGTCGCAATATTTCCCAGCGTTGCTCAAGCATATACACAATCATATTCGTTCAGCGTAAGGGTAAAACTAATTATCTGTCAGATCAGACATGATCTAAGTGCTACCATTCACAAAATAGGCACTAGTTGAAAAAAAAATGTTAGATGGCGGACCCGATATTTAAAAGTGGGTACTCGGAACAAGTTGTTTTTTTACTGCAATGACGAGCAGGGGTCTTTGGACTCATTTGTATAGTTGATTGCCAAATTTTTTTTTTAACCAATTACACAGTGCGTCAAAAATGTACGAAGATGAATTACCTGGGAATTAATACCACTTTTCTGATAGGTGCTGACGGGTAGAACAAGGATACGTGTTTGGAATTTTTGAAACACCTCCAAAATCTCGAGTTAGGGTTGAAACCAGTTTTTAGGTCTTTCATGCACTGCTTAAGTAGTCTTGAGGAATCTGGGTGTATTTCTCAAGCAAATACATTTTTCATTAAATTTTTTCGACATTTTTCAAGTTTCGATGATTTTTTGCTCATTATTTCATATAAGAAAAGTACTATTGATGAATTAATTTAGGAGTTGTATTAAGTTCTGAATAAAATGAGACTAATGGTTTATAAATCCAATAGAAATTATTTATTGTATTTAAAAGCATAACTATTTCTTTAAAGTGTTCAATCACAAATAAATATCACAATTGCTAAAAAAAAAAACGGATAAGGCAATATTTCTTTCGTCAGTTATTTTTCTATTTTTTTTTCGCGACTAATACTGTGTCAAATTGATAATAAATCGTCATATGTCATAGTCGTGTAGTACGCGTGTATATATCATATCTGATAGTTCAGATATTTGACCAAAAATCCTTGTCTTTAGCATTGTGTTTTATTATATTTGTTATTGTTATGTTCCAGAACTTACATCCATACAGTGGGGTTGATTTTACGCATCAGTGAAATATGTTAATCTTAGTCCATTTAAGGATAGTATTTAGTCAACACAGGTCATAAAAAGATTGACTAGCTTTGGACATACAAAACATTATATTGTCGCTATAGCTACCAGTTCATGTAAGAATCCAAGGTATGAGAATCCTGAATTTGGTGTTGTTAGGGGTATTGCAGCGAATCATCTTATACATTTCAATGGTAAGCCTAAGTCCTGTCTGTGCAACTTCACTTTTCAGAGATTTAAGTCTAGCAAACATATAACGATGGCTGAGTGCTAAAAAGCAAATATCATCGCCATATTCCATATTCCCACCTCATGCCTCAGCAAACGGTTGTATTATTGCAAACGATAACATAAAAATCTATATTCTATAGAATCTGGGATAATATGCATCCCTGTTGATATGTGGAGAGCAGAGCCAATTATATTTCTATGATAGAGAATAAAGAGGATTCGAGGAAAACAATACGTGAAGCTATACTTTTGATATGAGCATATAAAAAAGATCACCATCATTTAAGTCAAAAGGTTTAAACCCCTCAGGCTTTCTACCATCAAAATCCCTTTCAATAATCAATAATAACAAAATCTTTTATATTTAGAGTCGACTCAAACGCTAGGAGAATAATTTAAGTTGTTTATGAATAAGTTAAAGTCGAATTTTATTCTCTTAAAGTATATTTTATTTTTGACTATGAATCTTCATCATGTTTAATTCTACTGCTATATTTACAGTCACAAGCTAATGTTAAATGTCAATAGGTGATTACATTGGCTGGGGTAGACCAGATCAGTAGTACTACTGACAGTGTCACTAGTAAAGTATTAATATTTCACAATAGACATTTTCTGCAAGGAAATAAATCGAATACACTTTCATTATTTAATAATAATTTCGATAAAACCGTTCATCTAGATGATAAATTAATTCAAAACTGAAGCCATAGATAAAATATTTAGAAAGGTTTAAATTCTGCAAACACCATTGAGCTAAATTTCACTAAAGTCGTTTACCACATGTATAATCTACTCTTTTACATCGGTAAACAATATTAACATATCTCTTAATAAGTCCGTAAGATAGGTAAGAAAAAAACAAAATTTTGACAAAACTCGGTTTTATTATTTAACATAGTTAGCCTCGAGGGCGATACAAAGAGTATAGCAATTTTCCAACATTCCGATACCACATTTATAGTACGATTTCTCTTTTTCGTCAAAGTATGCCTCACCTTAATTAGTTACCTCATCATTGGACCTAAATTTCTTTCCAGCAAGCATTCTCTTGAGATCAGAAAACAGAAAGAATTTGCTGGGGGCTAAATTTGGAGAATACGGTGGGTGAGTAAGCAATTCGAAGGCCAATTTTTTCAATTTTGCCAACGTTTACATCGATTTGTGAGCTCACGCGGCACCCACTTTGAACACAGTTTTCTCATATCCAATTGTTCTTGTCAAATGGTAAAAATACTACCATCTGATATCTTTACAATGTCAGCTAGCTCGCGCACCTTAAATTTTCGATCGTTCATAACCAATTTATGGCTTTTTTTTATACTTTTTTGCATCATTAGTGATCACGTTTAAATTCAGCACAGCACTTCTCTACCAGAAAATGTTTTTAAGCCTTCGTTTGGTTTCCACTGTATTTTTTTATTATTAATTTTTTTTTTTTTTCATCAAAAAACAATGTTTTATCAAAACTCGAAAGTCACTTTTTAAAATTTTTTTTTTTCAATAACAAAAGTTGCTTCACACAAAATGCTATAACTCACGATTCAACAGTGAGATTGCTGTGAAATTTATACACATATCATTTGAAAACTAGTACTGATTAAAAATCATATGGACAAAATTGTAGTAACGCCATCTATGTGTCGTCCTACGGACTTATGGAGTGACCTAATACTTATATCTTACTGATAAGAAGATATTATTAGTGATCTGTCTTAAACTTAGTTGAAAAAGTTGCACTAATCATATAACGGGTAACACATATTTCATTGCATTAATCGACACCTGAGCAGAGAAATAAACCACTTCTGAATATTGCGCGAACCTGATCACAGAAACTTAGACTAAATGGAAGACCCAATCAGGTGGGCAGAAACTTTTGTGAAAATGTAAGGTGTCTCAGAAATTGTTGAGCACAACAGAATGCGAAAACTATATAATTCGATAAAAAAAACTATATAGAAAGAGAGTGAAATTTGTAAAAGAACACCTACTAACGGGACCAGTTGGCATACTTCTCACCCACAGCAAAGCTCAGCTCGAGGTACGGAAATATTATGTAGTCGAAATCTGAAATTCATATAATTAGAGGTGTCATTAGTATCCCTCCAACCTATTGGAAATATGCAAAGTGATATATTTTTTTTTAAGAATAACATATTTATAGGAAAATACTTAATTCGGATACATATATGAGCGCACTCCTCCTATCCATTATCGACTACTTTCGGAACATTGGCAAACTTCGTTAGGAGCTTAAGGATAGCTAATAAGACCAAAAGGGGTAACTTGTATAATTGGGGTATAACTCAACTGAAATCCATAGCCTACACGGTCGTTTTCAAATTATGATGATATGTATTGACACAACTACAACCCAACAGATTGAATTCAGCGCATTAAAATCATTATATTCCAAAATTTTAGCAAACATTTCAAGTTATGTTTGTAGAGTAGACAGTTTTGTAACTCTAAGTTAGTATTTCAAGTTATTTTGATCTGAAAATAAATGAATTATCTGAGGTATAATTTGCGATTTTCTATTGTTACTATAAAAAAAGCGTTAAAAATTTCGTCGTCGCATATGCATTTAATTCTCAATTATTCAATTTTCCTTCTTTTGAATTTTGAAAATATTTTAATATCTCCTATTCCCTTTCTCTTATATTTTGTTTGCTTTTTCTGATTTGTTTAATTGAATTATTCCAGATTTCCGTTCTTACCTTGGTAAGATAACCTAATATTTTCTGTCTATAACACTGTTGTACGACAGGAGAACTCAAGAATTTAAATATTTTTTTTCATACATTTTATATTATTTATGTCAAAAGTGAGATTAGTTGTCCTAAAACATATTAATCCAATTTTGTCTTAAGTGGACATGGACAAAACCGCCAGTAGAACCTTTGGTGTACTCTGTACAAATTACTTTAAGATTTTGGCATAGTGTACAAATTTAACGACTTTAACGTCTATAAATTTGTTGCCGGTTTAAAAATTTACTTTGTTATTTCTATTTAACTTCAAAAGAAAAATCATTGGAAACGAAATAACTACTTATGATTTAAATATGACCTGCACTATATTAAAATTCAAAAAAAATTTGCTAAGATAAAGTTAATTAAATATACCGACTTCTGGAATTTATTAATAATACAAATAAATGGAACGAAGATGACACATATTAAATCATTTTTGATGAAAACGTAGAAATTAAAGTAACAAAGAAATTGTTTCTAACTGTTTTAAGGCAAACGCCTTAAGTATTGTTTAAATGGGCTAATGATTTATTTCTTTGATATTCTTGTACAACCACTACAACAAATTTTTTATAAGCAAATATTTTTATTAATCATACAAATTATTTCTAAGAACTTTTTAAAAATGCTATAGAAATAATATTTTCTCCTTAACAAACAACATTTAATACTCCATAAATAATTAAATAAGTATAGAAAACAAATTAAAACCAAATAAATAAATAAAAATCTGGCTATTTTTTACTATTTACCATGGTTACATACTCTTAAGTTTTTTGTAAATACATACATACAATGGAGTAAACTTTCTATGTATATTCTGTTTCTAACTGATATTGAAACCACAGAAGGTTTTTAAAAAATAATTTAAAACAAACGTTTTATGTGAGCATTTATCCACAGGAATTTTCAAATTAAATAAGTTGTAAAGAATTTAACATGAAGTGGGGAAAAAAACCAATAGAAATTTAAAGAAAAAAAATGTAAAAAAAAACGCATAAAGTAAGGCAAGCCAAGTAGACGCGAAAAGAGAGGAGACAGAAGACAGAGCAGGGAAATAAAAATCTTTGTTGTAACAAATGCTCACCTAATCTCATTAGAAAATATTTTACGAGCTTATGCAAGTCAAGTTAACATTTCATTTTAAGACGAAAGCCAACACTAACAACAACAACAACACTATAAAGAATAATTCGAATACTAAGTAAGAGTATAAGAAGAAGAAAAAAAATAAAAAGAAAAAGAAAAGTAAAAACCAACCACAATTGCTGCATATAAACGATAAGTTACAATAAAACTCTATGTAAGACATATAATTCACAACAACAATGGCAAAGGCAACAACAATGAGAGAAATAAAGTCAACAGCAAAGTTTAATGGTTGTAAGTAAAACAAAAAAACAAAAAATAAAATAAAAAACGGAGAGCAAGGCAAAACATATATAAAAAATAGAGAGAAATGTAGAAGATGTTGATGAAAAAGTAAACAAAAAAAAAACAATAACAAGAAAAACGAAAATGAATGGCAAACATTGTAAGGCACAATTTTCTTCTTTTATTTCTTTATACAAATACATACACATCTCTACGTACATACAGTACGTTTAATGCTGTGCATGTGCTGTGTGTGTTGTCTATCAGTTAGTCAGTCAGTCAGTCAGTCAGTCTGTCAGTGGGTATTCCTTGTCACTTCTCCATACACTGTAGGCGTTTAATCCCTTTAGGAATTTATCCAAGAACTCAAGACAACAAATGTTTAAAATAAATAGACACATACACACCCATTTAATGCACAAACACACATACATATATAAAACTAAACTTACATTTAACATTATTTTTCATTACTTTGTAAAATTTAGCTTAAAAAAGAGTAAAGAGAACAACAAATAAAAGAATAACAATAAATACCAGATATCTTATTTGAAATTTTTAGAAGAAAGTGTAAAGAAATCAAGAGCTAGAAGAAGTAGAGAGAAAATTAAAGTAGAAGACATTGGATGATTTTAAAGAAGAAACAAAGAGTCATTGTATTTTCTATTGTCTTATTTTGATATGATTTTCGGTGTTACGACTTATTTTTTGGAAAATCAAAGTACAATGACTTTTCAAAAAACACATTTTATTGTCTACTACAATACTCTCATACATTTAAAGCCGACAAACTAGAACTACTAGACAATAATATTTTTATCCAGAGATGCTTTTTTATGAAATCTATTTTTTCTATTTATTTTTTACCATCTGTATTAAACTGTGTATTCATGCGACAATAATAGACGTCGTAAATAAAATACTTGACGTCAATAAAAATATTTTTTTTTTTTTTTTTTTTGTAATAGAAACAAAAATAATTCTTTCTGAAACTTTTCTTTAAAGTTAATACAAAAGCAGAGTTGCCGCCTTGTGTGTGTAGCCTGTGTGTAATTACAGTCTGTTCTACCGTTTTCCTTAATCGCTATATAGTATTTTGAGTTTTTTTCGTATAAAATTTGACATACGAAATTTCCTGATTCGCAAACGAAACCGAATTTAATCATAGAAATGGTTTGGGAATCTAGCTTGAATGTTGGTGACTACAATTCAAATTTTTGATAGTAAAATGAACAAATTTGTTTAAGGAGGTATCGCAAACTTTTTCCAATTCTACAAAGGCAACCATCACAAGCAAACATCGGGTAATACAAAGGGTTAGTTGATCCTTACCTGACAAAACTTACGGAAACCCCTTGAACATCATTATAGGAAATTGGCTAGAAGAGTTTATCAGAAAAAGTTTAACACATTAGTTCAGCTTAAGGTAACATTACCAAAAGCTTAGAACTCAATAGAGCTGGTAGAATGCTAACATATATTAAAATCAATTCCTACACGCTGATCGTCGGTTTTGGATTACAAACGATATGTTTATTAAATGTTCAACAATATCATTACAAGTATTCATACTTTTCTTTCACCGATTATGCGCTGAGCTCAAAAAAAGAGTTATTTTTGTGTTTCTGATTCCAAAATTTATATAATAAATTTTTGTTAGAAAAGGCTCATATTTCATATATAATTAAGACCCCGACAAATCTGTGTATTTTTTATATTTTTATGCTTAGAGGACTTTTCTATGAAAAAACTCTTGACCGTTTATAGAGTCACTGTATGTATATAACATTCGTAAAAACAAAAATTTGTGTGTAGTTTTTCTTCATATGTGTTAATTTGATGCTAGTTGTGTGCAGTTCATAATGCTGTTGGTGGCTCCACTGTAAAAAGTGAGTAAAATTAAGAGGCACAAAAGAAATATATAAATTTACTGTCTCTTAAGAAAAATCAATCTGAATGCGAAGCCATTGAAGATTAAACCGATTTTACTTACATTTTTATTTTATTTTTATTTTTTTTTTATTTTTATTTTATACACATACATACATATGTACATATGTATATCCATATGTATATAAATTTATACGTAAATTATTTTTCTAACTTCTACTCATATCAATGGAGTTCCAACTAACTCAAATGCGCAATATTCATTTCATTTCATTAAAACTTACGTTTAGAAATGCTGTTTCCAATTCAATTTGCTGCGTCCACGTGTTCAATAGATGCTCCCTGATTCGACTATTCTTCAGGTTCTATTCAATTGAACATCTGGCTACATAATCAGCTGATTTCCTCAGAGTATGGCCTATCCCCTATTTACGCATTCTCATTTCAATATGGACTGGTAGTCTTATGTTAATGCTCACAGATTGTTGTTGTTAACTGTTCTGAGCCAAAATATGCGAAGAATTTCGTGCAAGCATTCGTTTTTGTAAACTTGCATATTCTAAATATCTCGTGTTGCAGCAAACATTTTATGATTTATATCCATACAGTAAAATAGATTTAACACTGGAGTTAAATAGGCTTAGATTTGCCCGTCTTGAGATAGAGTCTGATTCATATTTAAATCAACTAGTCTTGTCGGTTTTATATCCCAAGTAACAAAAAGAGTTTATCTCCTATATTAGTTTGTTACTCGCTTTCTTTATTGCCTGTGTTTAGGACAAAAGTTTTGGTAGATATTTTATTCAGGACACAGTAACGTAGAAAGTGGGACAGCATGAACCTTTTTGAGCTCGGTAACAAATTATAGGTGGATGGCTCTAAAATAAAATATCTCTTGTAACATTAATTACCTCTTGATACAGTATAGCTTGTTTAAAAGGCGTCATTTTGGTCTTTTTTTAAGAAGATATTGAAAAAATCGCATTGTTCTGTGAAGTGTTATTTACTTTTAAAAATGAGAAAATATTCGTAAGATAACGTCATATTTTGTTTTTCTATTATAGAAAAGGTAAAAATGCGTTACAGGCTGCTGAAAAATTGTTGATTTTGTAGGAACGATGCTGCAAATATAAAAATATCAACGATATGATTTGCTCGTTTTCTATGCAATAATTTGGTGTGTGATTTGCCAGCTTTAATCGAGCAATTTGTAAAATGGTTAATGAAATCATGGAAAAAATTGAGAAAGATAGGAACAAAAGTAATGTAATTCATCACCAGCGAGTTATCAACTATTTGAAGAAAGCTGGATACACAAATAAGTTTGATATTTGGATGCTACATGCATTAGCAGTGAATTATTACTTAATGGGCCTAATTTAAATTTGCTATTTACTGCTGAAACGAATCGAATTCGAACCATTTCTGAAGTGAAGATTAAGGCAATGAAAATATTATCACGCATACCTATAATGAGCGAAAAAGATCATGGACGAAGCGGAGTGAAGTCTCGCAGACGGTGTCAAATATTCGTTCACTAATGGATGTAAGTAAAAAATGGCAAAAAGTTATTGACTAAAACGGAACATATTTAGTTTAATAAAGCGCGTTTCAAATATAAGAACAAGGCGTTTAATACGTGAGTGTAATATTGGCATATAAGCTTCTGATTAGCCATATTATATGAGTCGACAAACATCACATTTGATGCTCCCTTATTTGGTATGGGAGTAATCAGCATATTGATCATGCTGAGTAATGTTATGTCGCACCATTTTTAATTTTTTTTTTTTTTTTTTTATTAGGTCTGTTTCTTCATAAGTTAGTTTTGCTTGAAAAAATGTATTTTATCAAAAACAGTTGATGGTAACAGGAGTTGAGCACCTGATTCAGAATATGCTTGAATGATTTCATGGTTGTGTTATTTATTATAACAAGAAGAGGACATGTTCCAGAAATGGACATGTTCCTTGCACTCGCAATTTGAATTATTTTGGAAACAAATTATAACTTATAATTAATTCATTAGTTTTTTGTCGTTGTTTCCTAATTTTAAGTATGAACACTATTATAAAAACACCCTTTATTTTCTTCCAACTTTGTCGTTTCATGCGAAAGCTAACAATTTTGTATATTGCCGATATTACCGTTAATAAAAACACATTTTGTAGCAGCAAAAGCAAGGTTAATCTTATAGGAAAAAAATTTTTTGAATAAATTCACTGAAGGTCTTGTGAACAGAACAACCATTTTTTTCACATACTTAATACGATTTTTATTTACCA
The DNA here is from genome assembly GCA_023159175.1 of Wohlfahrtia magnifica. Taxonomy (NCBI): domain Eukaryota; kingdom Metazoa; phylum Arthropoda; class Insecta; order Diptera; family Sarcophagidae; genus Wohlfahrtia; species Wohlfahrtia magnifica. The sequence continues at coordinate 195,261 of JAKWBJ010000523.1, forward strand.
CATTAAAAATGATATAACTGATCAGTAGTCCTAACTGTGGTGAGTAGTGATATGTTGAGCTTTTTTACAGAGTGTGAAGTCGTTGTGTAAAGAACCTCTTTTGCTTTGTATTTTATTATACGTACATATAGACAAAGTAACATGAATGACCTCTACAAATTTAAATAAAAACCTTCCCTCAAATACTCTACAGTAATAATATATTAATTTTTTCCAAGCCGCCGCCATTTATGTTTCTTATGTTCAGGTTCATCATGTGTTTACACATAAACAGGAGCAATAAAGATCGCTTTGAAAGATACATCAAATGATCAGAGAAAAGTGAACATAACAGTTCGTTATTTTTGCAACATACTTCTTCTACGAGGGTTGGACGAGTCAAAAAAAGTAGAACCCTGTAGAAGAAAGTCTGTGGTTATATTTCCTCGTAAGGCAAGTACAACGTAGGGTTAGGAATGAGAGAGTGAGAGAGAGAGAGAAAAGATATTGCGTTACAGTAAATTCTTTTCTGTTTACCTTTAGAATTGGAGTCCAAAACATAATTAAAAAAGGTGAGTATTATCTAAGTAAACGTTATAAAACTTCATTTATTTATTAATTTTAATTTAGAGATTAATTATTATTCTAACTTTCTGTATTAGGGTAAGTTTTAGAGGTTTATATCACAAGTAAGTAAAAATCGCGGGTAAGTATTTTAGTTAAAATTTTTAATTAAATGAAATTAATGTTAATAGCACGACGGTTAAAAAGCAAGTGAGTTTAAATTCGGGATAAATTAAACATCTATAGTTAATAATTTCTCAAAATAATTTAAATTTCCAATGGAAAGACAAAATAATGTAAATTTAGCACTTAAAAAACCGCAAATTTACAAAAAACGTTTATAAGACAAATAATATCTAAAGGCAAATTTAGACCAAAAGAAAGACTCTTTCTTATCGTCAGGTGGTCACTAAAATGTATACAGTTAAAATAAAGTGAGATGATTAGTGTACAAAAATGTGCATCAGAGTACACTCCAATATACATATTATTGTTGACCCATATTGTTTGCATTCTAAATGTAATCTAGTCAGCTAAACAGCTAGAAAAAATTTATGATTTACGTAGAAACAAAATTAGCATAAATAGCCATCATTGTTGCTTAAATCGATCTATGTATATCTACGATTATAACCCATACAACTAATAGATTGTACTAAAATCAGTAAAATTATATTGTGTGTGGACTTTAATGTTAAGTAAAAAATTGTCGATTATAATCGACTTAAGTTTTCATATTTAAAATCCCTACAAAACATCGAATAAACCACTCTCTTCCTCCGAAAAATGTTACTGGTACACATTTTTATATGGCTATAAAAGTTTTAAATAAATAAAACCTTAAACAGTCACTGTTTTTAATTAAAATTTATGAAATCTTTAATATTTCATTTACACATATGGATAAAAATTTTTAACGTAATACTATAGTATTAATAAAATAATTTATATTTACAAAAGTAATAAACGCGTAAAGATAAAAAAAAAATTTTAAACTTATTCGCGAACCAACTGCAGGGTAGAAGCCAAACATATAATTATTTTTGTTTTTTGTTACTACACTAAAAAAGTTTCCAACAAAAGATACTTTTATGTTAATTCTCTTAAAACTGCATTAATTCTTCCTTTAGCCAGTTTTCCAATAGACCCCTACTAGGTAAGTCAAAAATTATAATAAAGCTGGAAATAAAATTGTTTACTGTACTTTTTTGGTACACTGTATTTTGACATATTTCAACATATAAAGACGCACGCACCATGGAGAAATACCTGACGTATGTTGAATATGATTATGTCATGGAAAGAACACAATACAACGCAACACAATACAACACAACAGTGTAAAATATACTTTTCCCGTATATTATTGTTATTGTTTTTTATTGTGTAAAAAGATAGATTATTCCAGCCATATAAAAAAGGGCTGAGTTTTTTTTTCACAAGATTAATTTATGACATTATTTAATTAAGCATTTTTTTTTGTTTTTTTCTGGAAGCTGATTATATTCAGATAATATACGAAAATGTTTGTGTTGCATGAAATAATCATTCATGCATGTTTCAACTGGCATTAAACACAATTCAATGTTAAAATAATGCTGCAGAGCCAGCCATTTAATCGTGCAAGAGAAATTATTTTCAATGGTGAATTGTTTTTTATGTAATATATATAACATATGTATATACTATGTTAACCGAAATAATGGGTCTTACAATTGAATTTGTACTGATGTCTAAAAATTAAGTATACTTTTAAGTTTATAAATTTTTAATTGAAGTAAAAAAATTGGCTAAAAAGCGGTCCATTAGTATACGGATCTATATTAAAAAAATACAGTGGAAACCAAACAATGGTTTGATAAACATTATCCGAACACTGCTCCATCTAGACAAATGATAGAGAAGTTGTTTGCTGAACTTAAACGTGGTCGTACCGATGCAAATGAGGCTGTTATTCCAGAAAACATCAAAAAATCCACATTCAGGTTATGACCGTTGCAAATTGATGTTGCACGAACTAGCTGAAAATGTAAAGATATCAGATGGTAGTGTTTTTACCATTTTACACGAACATTTGCGTATGCGAAAGCTCTGTATAAAGCGGGTGCCGCATGAGCTCACAGTTTAGGAATGTTTGGCGGCGTTAAACCGTAATAAAATGGAGCTCTATCGTCGATAGGTGACCATGGGTGAAACATGGAATCACTATTACACACAGAATCACAAGGATAGTCAGCTGAGTGGACAGCAATCGACAAACCGAGTCCTAAGCGAACAAAGACGCAACAGTCGGTCGGTAAGGTGATGAAGTCTGTATTTTGGGATGCGAACGGAATAACATTCATCAACTATCTCCAAAATGGATCCACCATAAACAGCGACTATTACTGTGCACTTGTGGATAGATTGAAGACTTAAACCGCAAATGAACGGCCACATTTGCAAAAGAAAAAAGTGTTGCTTCACCGAGACAATGCACCGTGTCACAAATCGATGAAAAAGTTAACAAAATTGAATGAATTGGGCTGCGTATTGCTTAGCCACCCACCGTATTTTCCAAATTTAGCCTCCAGCGACTTTTTCCTGTTTTCAAACTCAAGAGAATGCTTGCTAGAAAGAAATTTAAGTCCAATAATGAAGTAATCACTGAAACTATTTTAACGATAAAGAGAAATCTTACTATAAATGCGGTTCGAAAAGTTGGAAAATCACTATACTCGTTCTTTCGCGCTAGATGGCAACTAACTATGTTGAATAAAAAAATCTATTTTTTTTAATTTTGCTTTTGCTTATTCATTCTACGGGCTTGTTGAATGACCTGTTAGTTACCCTATTCGTAATAGTTGTAGTAAAATTTTTAATTGTTTCTAATTTAAATAAGTAAATAAATACATAAATAAATAGTTTCACAGTAAGATAAATTTGTTCACTAAATTTTCTTAATGCTCCTGATTTCTAACCGCGTTCAAGAAGTGATCACTTGTTTTGTACCAATTCATTGTCTATCATTCCGAGAGCAAGAATGCTGTATCTATTCAGCCACCGCTTTTGCCTTGAGTATTAGATGTAGTATTTGGTGTTTCGAATCCTGTTACCCAGATTTGATGTGTCTCTTTGTTTTGTGCACCGAAGCACTTGTCTGCAATCATGCAAGCAAACCATATATGTGTCTACCTCTACGAAATTTTTTAGAGGAATTAAAAAAATATATATTTAAGACCTTAACCCTGTTGCCTATGTGGTACATATCGCCTATTTTTTACACATTATCAAAAAAAGTAAACGTAATACAAAAACGATACATCGTTATTCAAATTAGCCGCTCTGAAGGACAATTTTGTACGCCATAAAATGGGCGAAGTGCACGATAAATTCGACGAACAGAACTATTATTTCGACAAATGAAATTTTCGCAATTTGTGGGCGTTGCTCTTGTGTAAGTCTATCCATAATGCAATGTCAAACCAAAACAGAATATAAAGCAACTATCATTTGTTAAATCAGTTGTCAAATTAAGCAGTGTTGCCAATTCAAAATTATTAATCACTACAAAACATCCTACTAAATTCGCTCCGGATATAACTGTTATTGATTTAACAAAAATGGATAATGCTAAAATTTAGGATAAAGAGTTTTAATTAAGTCTCTAATAGTGCCAATCATAATCAAATATAACTTTATATCCTGCTTTCATTATTACCTTTTTTAATTAAAAAAAAAAAATAATACAAACTGAATACGGTATAATTAATTAATGTTACGAGTATATTGTTAAGCCGTAATAAAAGTTTCATATAATTTTTCATATACTAAAATCAACAAAATGAAGAAAATTAATTAAAAATTAAACAGCAATTGTTTCAAAATAAAAGAAGAAATACAATCGACGTTATATTGAACATGAATGCAGACTCAGAAACATTTAATAAAAAAGTACTAGTATTGTAACTCTGAATACTTGAAAAATACAAAAAAAGGGAAGAGTCTATGAGTAGCAAAGACTTCTCACATCTACACTAACTAACGAGTGAATAAATAAATATCGGATGTACCATTTAAAAATTTAAATTCAAAACTGCAATAAAATAAAAACGGATTGAAATTTTGTAATTTTTTTTTTTTTTTTTGTTTGTGAAGTACAATTGGTTCGGTTAGAAATGTAATATTATTTCATTCGCTTTTCTGCTGCGGCTAGCCTCACAGTATCCCATTCCATCGGATCAATTTTCGATAACTTTTTAGAGTGTATGGGATCATATCTCGCAAAAGCATCACGAATAATTGCCTTCAAATGCTCAATTGTCGGCAAAACACTTGTTTTTAACGGCTCCTCGCAGAAAATAGTTCAACAGTGTCAAATCGCAGATTCTTGGTGGCCATTTGAAATCAACTTTTCGGCTAATTAAATGGTGATCAGACTTTTGACTTAATAAATCAATTGTGGCATGAGATGTGTGGCAAGTTGCACCATCCTCTTGAAACCAAACATCGTTAACATTAATACAATGAAGAGCGGGCACAAAAAAATGTGTTATCGTAGTGAGATAGTTATCTGCATTAACCGTAATGGCTGCACTGTCCATATTTTCAAAGAAATTTGGGCCTGCGCTCCAAAACCCACATGAAACAGTCACTCGTAATAGATACATTGGCTTCTATGAAATTACGCTTGTAAAGGGTCCGCCAAATAATTTTTTTTTGTTTGAAAATGCTATAAAAAAACTACTGAGTATTTTCTCAAATTCTTTTTTTTATTTAAAAGTAGAATCCTTCCGGTTAATAATGAAAAATAATTTCATTCAAATGGCCGCCTCGGCTGGCCATGCAGTAGTCTACACGATCGGTCCAATTTTTAAACACATCATCGATTGTGTGCAGCTGTATTTCACCAATGGCTTCACGATTATTGTCCTTTAAAGCGTCAACCCTTATCTTTAACGGCACCCCACAAATAATAGTCCAACGGTGTCAAATCTTAGCACCGAGGTGGCCAAACGACATCAGCTCTGCGGCTGATAATGCGATCTTCAAAATCGGGGCGCAAAACTCCGAGTGTGGCTTCGGCTGTTTGGCACGTTGCGCCGTCCTGTTGGAACCAAATGTTGCTAATATCCTCCTCTTCAATTATTGTGAACCAAAATTCGTTCAACATGGCCCGATAACGATCACCATTGACTGTAACGGCCACTCCTTGCTCATTTTCGAAGAAAAATCGCCCAATTATGCCTCTGGACCAAAATCCGCACCAAACAGTGACTCGTCTTGGGTGTATCGGCTTTTCAATGTATGCGTGCGGGTTTTCTGTGCCACAAATGCGACAATTTTGCTTGTTTACATACGGAGCTGACGGTGCTTCTCTTCTTCCAAAATCTGTACGCAATTTTCGCACACATTCTGCAACATTACCATGATTTTCAAAGTGATGTCGCAATATTTCCCAGCCTTGTTCAAGCGTATACACAACCATATTCGTTCAGCAGAAGGGTAAAACTAATTATCTGTCAAATCAGACATGAGCTAAGTGTAAGCACTAGTTGAAAACAAAAAACGTTAGATGACGGACCCAATATTTTCTGAGCTCCAAATACAGCAATTTTTTATATTAACGTACCCACTGTTGTATAATATTTTCATGCAATATCCGGCCAATTGTCTTTGTTTTTTAAATAAATTTCCAATAAATCCCAACTTTGCTCAAGCGTAAAGCGTAAATCGACCCGATATAATTCCTAAAGTCTAAATATACTAAATTCTTAACATATAAACACACATGTTCTGTATCAAAACAAATCTAGCCTCTGTACGATAGGCTGGGAATCCTGGTGGCTGTCATTACTGGACCCTGAGTGGCTGGTGCGCACGCTGTGATATTAGGTCTACCGTTCTATTACTACTGTAGTGGTTGTCAGGATGAGGAACTGTAGAAGACAGTCGGGCATTTCTTGTGCGAGTGTCCAAATCTTTCAGATATCAAGACTGCTGTCCTTGGCAGTCCGTTTCTGCATGCCAAGTCGGACCTGGCTGATGTGAGTAGCGCTAGGTCTCTGCTTTTGTGCATGCGTCTGCTTGGTTTGATTAGGACCGGCATGCGGACATGTAGGTCCGTTTGGACGACTGAAATGGGCATCACAGTGGGATCAATATTCGACCCAAGTGAGCTGTACTAGCTAATATATTACCCTATTACCAGAAAAAAATTGTAAACCCATTCTCTTTAAACTACAAAACTACGAAAACCAAAAGAAAAACTCATTACAAAAAAAATGGTTAAAGGCACTTAAAAACGTAAATAAAAAAATCATAAAAAATTATTGTAAAAAAATTTCAAATGCAGGTCAAATGTAAATGAAAATCTTTGTCCATAACCGTGATTTATGGTCATAGCATCACATTACATCACAAAATGCATCACTGACTCCTATAACTTGCCATTACCTGAGTGATAAATGTTTAAATATATAAAAGAATAATAGAATGAACGAATGAATGAATGAACAAATAAAAAAGAAAAAATACATTCCTTTTCGTTTCTAAAGTGTGATTAAAAGCGAATAAAAAAAATAAAATTTGAAAGATAAGGTACTAAAATAAAATCAAAACAAGAGAAAGCAGCAAAAAAAAAATAAATAAATAAATGAAGTGTCATTAGTAAGATGTAAAGAAATACCTGAACGACCATATAAACGACATCGAAGTAAAGAAACCAGAATACAAATACAAAAGTTTTGCTAAAAGGACAAATAAATTATTTTCATTTGGACTTTAGAACTTTAAGAAATATAAAGGATTTGCTAATTTTAATTCTCTTTTTTTTTAATTTTAATCGCATGCAAATAAATAAGTTATTTATTTATAAAAAAATTATAATTTTTTCCAACGTGATTTAATTTATCAGTTTAGATCAGGTTAGCTACGCTGTCTCAAGTAGCAATGCTTACACCTGCGCCTATTGTGTGTATACTTTTAACAAATTATTATTTTTAAAGAATATTTCGTAGATGGGGGATATATATTCTATTTTAGCTTATATTCGTTAAATTTTCAAAAAGCACCAATTAGATCTTACTTGTTTTCAGTCAAATATATGTTCATTTACTCTTATTATAAATTGGTTTATGATTTTGGGTACCCTGTAGCCGTTGCATATAAACAACGCTCTTCGTACGTTTGGTGTAGTCGAAAGGCTGCTGTAATCTGGCTGCTTATCGTAGTTTTTTGTTATTTTTTTTTTTAATTTTCCAAAGAGGTGACGTTGCCTGACCAAAGATATAAGCCACTGCTACACAATCTGCTTGTTTATAGATAATACAATATGAAGTTATATAAACAATATTAATTTCAACATGAAAGATGATACTCTAAGTATCTCAAACTCTATTTGCAACAACGAGCTTCTTCCTATTTTCTCTTCATCAGCTAATACTAGATCTGTACTAATTGTAACAATTCCTGATTGGTGCCTTTTTATTTGTGTATACGAGTTCGTGGCACCACAACAGAACAATGTTGCTACTTGACCATCGGTTCCTAGGGTACCACCTAGGGAGAACGATTATTTGACTTTTTTCAAAAACCGGTTTTCGAATAATCCGAAAAGCAGCACTTTTCAAAAAACTGCTTTTCGGTTAATAATAATTCAATTAACCGGTTAACCGGTTCTTTTACTTAAATAAAATTGTTCCTAAATCTTGAAGCGCAGTGCTGGACCACGTAGTTTTAAAAATAAGCTGAAGCTGACAGGGAGCTTAAAATTAAAGTAGCAATCAATAATAACAATAATTCTAACAAATCTCATAAAAATTATGCCAAAACGGTGTGAGGAGGCAATAAAAACAAAGTTTATTACACAAAATAATGAAAGTTGCTTTATTAGTAATATGTGAGTTTTTAAGTGCTTTGACAAGAAAAGTTGTTTAAGTTTGGAAGGGCACTGTATATAAATTCTTGCACTATGTATTTAATAGTGTGTTTGTAATTGTGGTATGTTAGGTAAGATACCCACCTTCAAATCAAAAATTTGTCGGTTTAATCCCAGGTCACACCATCTGAAAAATTTCAACAGTGATATCACCGCACAACATTAGCGACTGGTTAAGTGTATTTATGCTGTGAAAAACTTCACTAGCTAATATATCTGCCGTTCGAAGCCGGCGTTTATGGGTCGCTTTCAATGAGTCTAGTTGATTATTCTTTATATATAAAAATAAATATTTATTTACAGAAGATGAGAGAAACTTATTGTTGCTCAAGTGTGCATATCTTTTTCGATCTACCTTGGTTTTCACGTTCTCTGTGAGATGTTCAATGTTGTCATACTATATATACAAAAATAATAACTGAATTTACGCAAATAGTTAAACCATGAGCATATTGGCAACAACAAAAAATACAAACGTATGAAAATTAGACATATTTAAATTAACCGGTTATGAAGATTTTGACAAAACCAAAAAAAACCGAATAATAACCGTCCGATCTCAAAAACCACCAGCTCTTCTGTCCACTTACTATTGTTTCCAACTTATAAATTAAAAGACATGGATGGATGATAAAAAAATAAATTGGTCAAAGGAAGGGGTTTTCATTAAAGTAGATTCTTAATGATTAAAAAAAAATTACAAAATTTGTGGCAGATTAACGTAAATTAGTGCTTTAAACGTAAGGTTGTTGGGCACCTAATTTTGACTCTTTACTTTCTGTTGTTAACAGTAGCATCAATCGATCTACATAAAGACCACTAAATTAAGGGGGGTCCAACCAAAGCTCACGATATTAATCGTAAATAAAACAAAAAGTTTACAACCTTACAATAAAAGGTTTAATATTTTTCATTATGATAGAAAGCTCTATGACAATTATGAAACAAAATATCGACCAAATGCTCGACACGGCTTCGGTGGCATACCTCTATCCTTCGGTCCATATTTTCAATGACTCTGAGACATAATTGAGGTTCAATGTCGTTAATGTGCCATTTTGAATTGTTCTTGGCTCAAATCACATGATCACGGCGGCCAATTAACATCGCTACGACATGAGATAACACGGCCATTGTATATCTCGCGCAAAAGAGCCACGGCTTCGTTGGCTTTACGGCAAGTGGCAGTATCCTGTTGGAACCACATATCATCCAAGTACATACCCTCAATTTCTGGCCATCAAAAAGCAATAGTGAACACCATCCACGTTAACTGCTTGGCCGACATCACGAGCACTATCCCTAACTTCTGCAATGTTTTCCGCAGTAAGAACTAGGCGACCATGCACAAGTGTTTTCTACAGACCCGGTTTGCTGAAATTTACGCACAATTCTCCCAATTGCGAACATATTTGATCAATTATACTGACCAAAAAATCAGGAATTGCCCAAAATGCATTTTGAATTGAAAGCCTACTTTCATAAAAGCTTCATCTATCTTAACGAGTTGCTCAATTGTGTACCTCTCCATGGTTGAATTTGTTAAACACTGAAACAAACAAATTTCAAATTAAGTTTGGCAAAAAGTTTGACGCTAAGTTGTGACTTACAATTAAATTATGGAAAATTATAATTCATAGTGAGTGACAAAAGTCAAACCTCTCATGGAACCAAATTAAAAATCTTGCTTTCAGTCAAAATCGGTGGAGAAAACTAGTAAAGCGTGGGCAAATTTGAGGCTAGGAAGTAAATTGGCTTAAAACCACTTTTGTTTGGAAAAATTCAGTTTTATTCATGCCAATATAAAATAGAAATATGGGAATTAATAATGTAATACGATGTCGGGCAAATGTCCACTTCTAGCACGTTGGCAGACGGCCACTCTTTTCACAAAATCTTGAACCACATTTTGCAACAAAACTTCGCTTACCTCGTCAATGCAATGCCGAATTTCATATTTCATAATGTCAGTTATTTGCGGTTTGTTCACTTAAATCCATTCTTTCAAATGGCCTCAAAGAAAATAATCCAACGGCATTAAGTCACAAGAACGAGGCGGCCAACTGAGAAATTACGCGACCGTTTGGCTGGCTTTGTAGCTTGTGGCGCCATCTTACTTAAACCAAAAGTCTTTATTGTCAACGTTAGTCAATTGTGGCCACAAAAAATTCGTTACCATGATTTGGTAGCGCAAGGAATTCACGGTGATAGCGTTTCCGTGCTTATTTTCGTAAAAATACGGGCCGATGTTGCCGCCTAACCACAAACCGCACCATACGGTCACTTTTTTGGATATAATGGTTTTTCGAGGACTGTTTGTGAATTTTGTGAGCTCCATATGCGACAATTTATTTTGCTTAAATAACCGCCTAATTAAACATAAATTCGCAACAAAAATTCTTTTTTTCAAGAGTGTAGCGTTTCATAGTTAAAACGTACCAATTTTTTACTTTTAAATAAGTGTCAAGTGTTGACAGCTCAATTCTTGACATTTCATTATTTGACAGTCAATATACTTCCCAACCTCTAATTTGCTCACCCTGTAAATGCCCAACGTGTATATAGAGATAACACCTAACAAGCTAATTTAGGTTATTCTGTGAGAGTATATTTAATTACCTGGGAGATGATACTACACATCTGATAAGCGCTTTCGAGTAGACGAAGTATATGTTTGTTTAATTTTCGAAATACCTTCAAAAACTCGGGTTACGAGTAAAAATAAGCTAATAACTTTTTGAATTTGGACTTATGTCATTTAAGTATCTTTGAAGAATCTGGGTATATTTCTCTAGCAAACACATTTTTTACCCAATTTTTTTTTAAGTTTTGATGCGTTTTCCGTATTATTTTTTGTAGGAAACGTATCAACCGACTTAAAATGAATAAGTTTTAACCGATTTTATGATTCTTGGGTGATTTGGAAAGAAGATAAACATACTTATTATATAAAATTTACGTAAGTAAACTTGAACAGTCTGTGTTATTCAATTCTTTCAAAATTTTCCAAGTTGCGAGAAGATTTACACGCTATTTGATATAGGAATCGTATTAATTTTTGATTTGCTAATGTAGGTCGTTTAATTTTGAATAAAATTATACTTCATTTTTTAAACTTTGATGGAAATTGACGGAGTTATAGAGCCTACTTGGTAAAGCACTTCATGACAAAATCATATGTTTAAACTTCGAATAAATTGCTTACAACAATCAAAGTTATGCAACAAATACAAAAAGTGCTCTATGTTTTATGGGCCGAAAGAGTAAAACATTCCCTAAAAATATATGTGATTCTTAGCAAGTTTTACACTTTTTGTTTTCCAATTTCAAATTATCAAAAATAATAATTTGCAAGATCTTACTGTGGATGTCTACTAAGTTTTGCCACTGATAGTATATTATTTAAAAGTGTGATTTTGTAGTAATTTACTAAACATTATAGAGGGTGGATGCATTTTTACAATATATGTATTGTATAGATAAAAATAAATCAATTGTATTACTACGTATTACTACTACTTGTATTACTACTACAACTTAAATACTTGTGTACGTATATAAGTATATATAAAAAATTAAAAAAAGAAGCTGAAAAAAGGCAGAATAAATGATTTGTTAAAACAAAAATAAAAAAATAAAAATTAATTTGTACATGTCGCCAGTAGCTGTTTGGCATCATTTAGATACAAACACAGTTTATGTACCAATTTATTGTATATTTTTTTATGTAGACGACACAAAAATTACAGAGACACAACACATACACATACTCACCAATTTACATACTTTTATGTACAAAAAATATATTAAAGCTACAAAAGCGAAAGACATTCACTGTTACAAATATGAACTTAAGTTTTATTTACAGCTTCTCTTTTCATTTTTCAGTATTTTTTAGTTTTAAAAAATTGCAAAAAAACAGGACCAGGACAAAATTTTTTCTTTTTTTTTGCACAAAATTTTCTGTTATTGTTTTTCTTGTGTTTTTGTGTTAATGTCAGTCAGTGAGACAGCTTTAAAAAATGGTTGAAAAAAAGTAAAAAAAAAATAAAAATGAAGACAGAGAAATAAAATGAAAACAACTTCGAAATATGGGTTAAGTGAGGCCAAATGATAAACCACTGTGTTGAAAAATCTCTTAAACGAACACAAACAGACAAAAAATATTATCATTTATTTCTACTTTTGTTGTTGTTTTTTTTTGTGTTATATTGCTTTGTTCTGGTTTCTTTTTCTGTGTTAGTAGTTTTTTTGGCAATTTTTTATCCCTTGTCCCTACATCACAGTAAAATGAAACATTGCCAACATTGTTGTGATGATAACGACAACGATGATGATAATTTCGAATTTTAGTTTCATTTTCTTTTTTCTCCTGCTCTTTTTCTCTTTCCATAACTATTTTGCTAGAGTGTGCATTTATTATTTTTCTATATTTTTTTATCTCTCTTTTCGTTGTGCCTCTCTCTACTCCCCGTTAGATAACTAAAAACAAATATATTTATTTACAAATAAAATTTTCTAAGCCTAAAAATGTTATTTTATTGATGTACATATGTATGTATGTTATAGTAGTAGTAGCAGTAGTGTTACAGCTGTTTGTTTATATGTAATTGTGTATGTGTCTCTTTCACTTGTGGATAAACTAAACCCAAAAAGTGGACATTTTGTTGTAGTATTTTGGCGACATGTCAAAATTTTCTTCTTGATGATCATCTCCCATTTATTTTTTTTTTCGTAATTTTTTGTATTGTTGAGTCGGTTTTCTGTTTGTGGACGCCAGTGTGGGTGTCAAAAATGTCATCAATCTCTTTATTTAAATTTAACAAAATATTTCAAATTGTTGGAATACTTTTTTGTTGTCTAAGAAATAGAAAAATTTTATATTCATAAACTTTGTTTTTCTTATATTCTTGTATTTATGGTAATTTAAAGTAAATTAAAGACCTCAAATAATGACTGCTATTAAGGGACACGAAGTAATATCACTTAGTTTAAAAAAAATTTCATTTACTAATGGGTGCTTTGTCTATTTTTCGTTCTGTCTATATAAGTGGTGCAACTGCAGTATTTAAACACTGAGCTGCTAGTTGAAAAAACCGACAAGTAGGGCACCCAACGGTTAAACCTAATTCGAGTATGCTGAGTCCAGTGATGTTAACCGCTCTTTTAGGTCAGCTCTTGTTTTCGAAATATATCGGTATTTTAAAAATAGAGGAGGTTTTACAACATATATTCGCGTAATGCTTTATTTTAATGAATAAACTGAAAAAAAAAACGAAATTTCTAAATAGCATTGCCTTTAAGTAAAGCTCAACTTTTTTAATCTGTTCAGTCGTTTTAAAAATTTAATTTTTTTAGCAAAAATTAGTGGGATCATATTACTACGTAATAGGGAGATCGATTATATGACATTTTTCAAAAATCGGGTTTCGAATAATTCGAAAAGTAGCAATTTTTAAGAAACCGGCTTAAGGTTAAAAATTAATTTAATAAGCGTTAACCGGTTCGTTCATTTCAATAAAATTCTTTTCATTTCATGTTGTTTTATTCCCATGTTGTAATATATAGTTAGTAAGTGTGCTAAAACAACAATCCGCTTTTTAGGGCTTTAATAATATTAGCGTGCTAATATTTCACACAGTGATTGATTTTTGCAAGAGTGTTATTAGATGATGCCTCGGAACCACTTAGTAAAGAAGAATGTTTTCCTTGCTGCACAATAAAGTCAATCTTACGGACATATTTAAGGTGGTTAATAATACCTACGGACGAAAAGACTTAGTATGTTCGTGAATCAAGTCTCTCAGAACTCTACTAGGCTTTCTGTGTATAATGCGTTAAGGGAAAAAACAGCCTGTGAAATACGGGAACACCTTTTCCGTAGTCATTGGAAATGCAGACTCAGGCTATTGGGAGGAGACATTTTCAGTGAACTACCAAAATACTATATTCAATATGGGCAGATTTTTGTTATCCATTAGTTAGCTGGTGGGGAGACTCTTTACATTTACGTTGCCCTTTCTTTCCACCTTTGATCTTTTGTCGTATTTTTCTTAGTTCTTTTATTCCATTTCTTGTTTTCGTAGTTATTGCTCACATTTCTTTTTATTTCTTACCTCTCTACTGAGGGTATGCAAAATTAATCTCTTCGGTTTCTGGGTGGAGTGCAACATATTCGCGCCAATGGTATTTAGTTGAATAGAATATGTTTGAGCCTAGTTTCTAAAGTTATTACCATGAATCCACAGTTAGTTAAGAGTTTTAAAAAGTCACTATCTTTATTGAAATCGAGATGTAATAGATCTAGACGATCCTTTCCATCACGTTCGAATTATTATACATTAAATTTTAAAGAACTCCTTAATTATTAGCATATTTGCAATAAAAAAATGAAAAAAACCTATAAAAAGTATATTGTGTTAAATAACCGGTTATTCGTGTTAAAATAAACGCTTTATTCGGTATTCGAAAAATTAACATTTTAAGATAACCGTTTTCGACAAAACCAAAAAAACAGGATAAAACCATCTCTCTCCTACCTTTGCATGTAAGTAGGAAATATGAGTAATATTTCTGCTTCACTAATAAAATATCACTCATACGTAATGTGAGAAGGGTCTCAATTATGGTAACATGAGGCACATGAGTAACGACTTATGTTGGTTGTGGCTTAGACCTTACTTGGAAAAGCTATTGCAACTTAAAATCTCAGGTAGTAGAGAATATAGAGATTACGGTGATCCCATAATAAGCTGACTTTATTTCCTTTTCCTCATATGCGGTTTTTTTCATCTCTTAAGGGCTGCACTACGGTTTTTATGAAATTCAATACAAATTATCGCAAAAAGCAGCACTATGACCTTTTCTGAAGATGGTGACCTACGCATTCCTTGGACACGATTCTTCTAATGCAGTGCTTTGCTTTATCTTTTTTTCTATCTTTGCTGTGAAGTTGTTACCAATCGACATAAAAACTTGTTTTTATTGTTGTTTTTGTTCTATTGTCTCCAGCCCATCAATCTTGCGATAGCTTTCTCTTCTCAAGTTCGCAGTTAATATGCGATATGAACTATTATTTTAAATGCCGACTAATACAGCTACCTCGCAAATCTTAAGCAGACGATCCTCCAATGCCATTTTGTGGATTTACTTTTATGGTATGGACACGTAAATTTATCGCCCATCATGCAGCTCGTTTGGACTCGTTTAAATTATGCCACCCAATTTTATTGTAGTAAACGAAGTAGCAGATTCATACAGAGTAGAATCCAACATGTATATGTCATGTCGGCTAGTTTTGTAACCACTCTCCTGGTTGGTTCTACGAGTGACACTAGTTGGACACCGTTCTGAAAAATACCACAAACACCCGAAAACCGCACACTCACTCTGCCACTTACCGAAAGCCTTACGGTGACGATTCATAACGGCCGGATATTCACATAGGAAGGGCTCAATAGTCCCTTCGTCCTTCCTCTCGCCAACTGCGACAGTGGTCGTTTCATCGTAACTCTATTGTGCGGGAATGGTTTCCAAATGACCAGCATCCGATAAACACAGGCACCAGTGTGGACGCATCTCTTCCACCAAGGCGACCTATGAGCGATCAAGTGCGTTTCACATTATACTCAGGCCAAGTTAACTTCGTGATCTTGCTTCAGTTGACCCTATAACCGATTCCACCGTGGATGGATCGACACGCAATGCTGGTAAACTCAGCCCAGTCGTTTAAACCACTGTAGTTTTGAAAGAGATGCAGAGGGTTTTCAATGTGTCCCTACAATTTCTCACCAACCAGGTGTTGGTAATCTCAGGCCACTCAATGAGTCCGTAGGATGACACATAGAAAGCGCTACACAATCAGGTCCGCATAATTTTTATTTGGTACTAATCTTTAAGCGATAAATGTATAAATTTGACAGTAATCTGGCTACTGATTCGTGAGTTATAGCATTTTGTGTGAAGCAACTTTTGTTATTGAAAAAAAAGAAAAAAAGTGAATTTCGAATTTTTATAAAGCATTGCTTTTTGATGAAAAAAATACAGTGGAAACCCAACGATGGCTAATAACATTATCCGGACTCTGCTCCATCGAGACAAATGTTATGGAAGTGGTTTGCTGAATTTAAACGTGTTCGTATAGCAGAAATGATGCAGAGTGCAGTGGATGACCAAATGAGGCTGTTATTCTAGAAAACATCAAAAAAATTCACAAATTGGTTATGAAAGATCGTAAATTGAAGGTGCACGAGCTAGCTGACATTGTAAAGATATCAGATGGCAGTGCTTTTACCATTTTATACGAACATTTAGGTGTGCGATAGCTCTGTTCATAGTGGTTGGTGCCTGACCTCACAAATTGTGTCACAAGTCGATCGCAAAATTCAATAAATTCGCTTTCGAATTGCTAACTCAACCACTTTACTCTCCAGATTTAGCCCCCAGCGAATTTTTCCTGCTTTCAGATCTCACGAGAATGCTTGCTGGAAAGAAATTTAAGTCCAATGATAAAGTAATCGCTATAACTGAGGCCTATTTTGACGGTAAAAGTGGTATCGAAAAGTTTGAAAATGTCTATACTCATTGTATGGCCTTCGAAGGCAAATATGTTGAATAATAAAATCGAGTTGAATTAAATTTTTTTTTTTTGCTTATCCTACGGATTTATTGAGTTAACTGTTATGTGATAAAAGGGCGCTGATGGCCGCTCAAATATCCATGCAAATTCAGATGTGTCCTTGTATATCATCTTAAAATAGTAGTGAGCATGTTTCCGTAATGGCCAATATCCCAGCCTGAAAAACACCTGTGCCATCCGGAAGACTGAAGTGATGATTCAGATAAGCCTTCACTGAGAAGACTATGGATCCAATAACAGACTTTATTTTTGAGCCATCAGTGTAGACCCTGATGTCAAAGTCAATAAGTGGATATTATCTATTTCATTTAAAAAGGAAAAAGATTCTCACTCCGAATCTACTGTCTAATTTGAACACTAGAGTGCAGAAGTCAGAAGTAGAATGCAGGCCGACCGAGAGTTCCTTCAGAAGCCTAGCGTAATCATATTCTCCACCAATACTTCATATAATGATAAATGTAATGCGCTAAAAGCAGCTGCAGTCCGAATGAAAACGTCAGTCGTCAGTAGGTGCAACAACATATCAAGAGCTGCAGATGGAGAGATAGAAATTAGAAATTTAGAAATTTTCCCAGCTCTCTGACAACCGTTGCCATCCTCCTTTTAAGTTTCATGCTTTTGAAAAAAAACAAAAAAGCTTGATTATTTTGTACTATATTACACTTCTTCTCTAATCTTTTAACTAAAATTATCACAAGAAACCCATATATGTTTTGCAGACTTCTAACAATATATTTATTTATTTATATTTTACTCTAACTTCGTTCTAAATAAAAATAATAATAATTTCTAAAAATAATACTCCAATAATTCCTAAAATTAAAATAGCCTGGAATAACCTTTTACCATATATGTGCCTTATAAATAACTTCTTTCATTTCATGCCAAAAACAGGAAAAAAAATAGAATCTCATTAATATTTCTCAAAGCTATAACAAATAACAAAACAAAAATGGGGAAAAAATAAGTACCAAATACATATTCAATTAAATCTAAGAAACATTTATCATAATTTTGTTCTAAACAAATCCTTTAATGCAAAAAAAAAGAAAATTCGAAATAAAATTCCAAATAAAAACCTAAGACTCATATATGACTTTAAAGCATTTATTTAATATTACAGAGTTTTATCATAAGTTAATAAAAAAAAATTTTACACTTGTAGCTCTAAACTAGAAAAATAAAAAAATATTGAAAAAAAAGAAGATTTATTATGAAATCACTTTGATGATTTACGAAAAAAAAAAAAATAAAATAAAATAAAATAAAATGGATAAAACCTAACAGAATAAAAAATTAATAATAAAACCTCTAATAAACACATACGTATGGACAGCCGGATGTACGGACAGACACACTTTTATATTTAATGCAAACTAAAACGAGCATTGAAACATAAAATTTTTCGATTATTAAATAAAGGGTCCGCCATCTAACGTTTTTTTTCAACTAGTGCTTATTTCGTGAATAGTAACACTTAGCTCATGTCTGATTTGACAGATAATTAGTTTTATCCTTCCCCTGAATATGGTTGTGTATATGCTTCGCTAAGTGGGCCTGCGATTGCCAAAAAAAATCATCTTTTCAGATGAAGCTCATTTTGATCTTGGCGGGTATATAAACAAGCAAAATTGTCGCATTTAGGGCACAGAAAATCCGCACGCATACATTGAAAAGCCGATACACCCAAGACGAGTCACTGTTTGGTGCGGATTTTGGTCTAGAGGCATAATTGGGCCATTTTTCGAAAATGAGCAAGGATTGTCTGTTACAGTCAATGGAGATCCCTATCGGGCCATGTAGAACGAATTTTTGTTCGCAAAAATTGAAGAGGATGATATTAGCAACATTTGGTTTCAACAGGACGGCGCTACGTGCCACACAGCCGAAGCTACACTCGATGTTTTGCGCCCTGTTTTTGAAGATGGCATTATGAGCCACAGAGCTGATGTCGTTTGGCCACCTCGTGAAGCAATATTCGTGAAGCAATTGGTGAAAAAAAGCTGCAGACAATCGATATGCTTAAAAATTAGACCGATCGTGTAGGCTACTGTATGGCCAGCCGAGGCAGCCATTTGAATGAAATTATTTTCCATTATTAACCAGAAGGATTGTACTTTCAAATAAAAAAGAAATTTGAGAAAATATTCAGTAGTTTTGTTTATATCATTTAAAAATAAATATTTTTTTGGCGGACCCTTTATAAGCAGAAGGGAACAACAGGATCTAAAAAGAAATATTCTATTCTGTACGTTCATATTGTTTTTTTTTTCTTTCACTCTTCTTATTCTTACAGATAGATGACTACTTTGCGCTGAGACTGAAGCTTTCCATAATAAAAATGTGAAAAAAATTGAAAAAATTCAACAAAATTAGGTAAGGATAGAATATTTGATAAATATTGCACAGTGGGCCTGCTGAGTATGTTTCAACCTGAAATAACCCATATGGTAATGGAATATATACTGTTCCGTTTACACGATTGAATCCAAAACAACTACAAAATTGGAAAAAAAAAACGTTATTTGATGCAAAACATTTGTGGCTTCTAATTCTATCGCACATCAAATTGAGGTGACGAAAAAAATTCACTAAAAATTCCAGTTTTTCGATATAGCACGTCAGTAAGTCTGCGTATTTAATATTACTTTTTTAATCAAAAATAATAATAATTTCACTAATTTTTTGCGTTTTCGGCAAAAGTGTAACAATAAATTGAAAAATTTACTTAATCTATGTGCTCTTGACGACGAAATATGTTATATACAGATTTGTTCGGAAACTTAGCAACTTTTTCTATCAAAGTAATTAAAGACTCGTATATTATTATTAAATAGATTTATTCAAAATGAAATTATTAATTGTTGTTACCATTATTACCTCTATTATAACTATACTAACAAAACTTTAACTTTATTCTCTACAAAGTAATAAAATATTAAAACGAAATTAGCTCCTTAAGTAGCTGTTCGAAAGTTAAATAAATTTCAGTACTTTGTCTAATAACCTTTGATCTTTACGACCTCTAAACCCCGATTTGGTACAGATTTGATTAGATTTGTTAGCATTTTTGTTAGTTTTGATTACAGCTCCAATTTTAAGCTCTATATAGGATTCAAGTCATAGATTGGCCCTTCTCAATCACTAGACTTGAATCCAATTATTTGGAAACTATTATTTGATCAATTTTGCAAGTGTTTTAGGTCAATGCCATGTCGAAAAACACAGCCAGTGGCTAAAGTTAGCTAAAATGCTAAAATGCTCCTAAAAAAATCGTTTTCACTGTTGCCCAAAAGCAATCAAAACAGTGGCAAAACTACATAAGTTAAGCTTCAAACTGCTTCTTTATCCACGGCATTCGCCAGACTACTTCGCACGAATTAAAAAACTGCCGCTGTAACTGAGGCCTATTTTGAGGCAAAAGATAAACCGTTCTACAAAAGATGTATTGAAGTATTAAAGCGGTACTGGAATGATTGCATTATTCGTGATGCATAAAGCTAACTTGAACAAAAAAAAAGTGTTTTCTTTGTTAGACCCGCAGCTTTACAGCCCATGTGTTATATCTAAATTTTAGCTCATTCTACAATACTTCCAAATATTGGGTATACAAGTTAACAATGTCGATTTTTTGCGTGAAAAATATATTTATTATAATAACAAAATGAATTTATACATTGTTCAAAGTATTGTCCATCGTTAGCCACTACTTTTTCCTAACTCTGGCAGCATATGAATTCCGCTCCAAAAGAACTGCTCCGGTTTTGAGGTAAAAAATGAATCAAGCCAATTTCTGATACCCTGTTCCGAAGTCAAGCGTATTCCAGTTATGGCGTTCGGCATCGATCAAAACAAATGGTTGTAAGAATGGGTAAGATCTGGGCTATAAGGCAGGTGAGCCAAGGCTTCCCATCCAATGTTTTCCAAATAGATTTTCACCGGTCTTTTAAAATGTGGCCGAGCGTTGTCATAATAGAAAATTATGGCCTTGTGTCTGGTCGAAGATTCTGGTAATTTTCCACTAATTGCTCTCTTCAAACGAATCAATTACTTTCGGTACAGGTCGAATGATGTCTGACCCAATATCAACAACTCATAATACAAAACACTCTGTATACCACCAAATACAGGGCATTACCTGGCTGGTTGACCAGGCTTCAAATATAACTTTTTCGCTTGGGATTATCGTAATGTATCAATTTTTCACCACCATTAACAATACGATGCAGAAATGACTTCTTTTTGTAGCGTTCAAGCATTATTTCCGATATGCAAAATCGTCTTTCAGCTTCTATCAGCTTCAATTCATACGGGACAAAATTTCTTGCTTTTGAATTAATCCCAACGTTTTTTAATGTAGATAAGGTTATCAGACTTCCCCGAAAAACATCCTTTCTTTAGGCACAAAATTCGACATTAGTATAGCGATTGTAAAAAATGTGTGTTCAGACTTTGGCGTCTATCGAAGACTGAATTATAATTACAGATGCTTACCCTCAAAAATACTAATTTTTTTATTATTGCCACATACCATATCTGAGAGTTATGCCACATGTTGTCCAAATCGACATTCTTAACTTGTAAACCTAATAATTTTATAGTTTTGAAAAACAGTTTGAGTTCTCTTTTTACTCGGTTCGATATCACCTCATCACAGCACACTGTACCAGTGGACTGTGATCAAAAAGACGAATAAAGTTGTTTTGTTATAATATGGGTTCACTAATGCGTTGTCACCGCAATCTAAGTGAATAGATTTTAACAAAGCAGCGCATAAAGAACATTCTCTCCATATATCTAATACTGAAAGAAACAAACACACACACACACATTTACACAAACATATGTACATACAGAAGTTAGTATGTGTCACAACCACAGAGCGAAAGCAGCAAAAAGGTACTACAGGTGGACGACGGTTTAGATAAACGAGCTCATAAAAAATAACGCATTTAATGTGTTTTTGATGACATGTCAAGCCAAAAGAAAATGAGAAGAAAGGACCTGAAAGTTTTTTTTATATGACACAAAAAACAACAGCAACAACAACAGCCGCAACAACATCAACCATTAGCAGCAATAGCAACAAGAAAATACCATGTTTTTCTTCTTTAAAATACATGAGAAAAAAGATACAAAAAAGTATAATGGTACCACAACAACGGCAGGAGAACAAAAAAAATATGTAATAAAATAAAGATAAAGGTGAAATGATAAGAGTGGTTGTATATATTCCTTAATACCAGTTTTTTGTCTTTTTCTCTGTTATTTTTTTGCATAATGAAAAACAGTCAAACCTAAAGTGCGTATGAATAGTAAACAAAAGGAATAAAGAGGAAAAACTTTCTTTAAATATCCTGACAGGATATTTTTAAATATATTTCAAACGCTAAATGTTGGTGAAACTTTTAAAAATAAACAAAAAATCAGATCAGAAGAAAATGGAGATGTTTCATTCCTCATATCTCTTTCTATCTTTCGTTATCATCTAAATTTTATACGTCCGGATGTAACGAGTTGATAGAATTTATGAAAAGTTTTGTTTAATATTGGAATTATTTTAAATAAAACTTTAGTACTCGTTGTAAAGGCTTTTTTTTGTATGAGGACTGAATTTCTTAAAATATTATTCGCTTGTTGAACTACTTATACGAATTAACCTCTGTTCATATCATATTTCAACTTCGGTTTGCTGGATCGTCTTTTTGTTAGTTTTATATTATTGTTTTGTTATTTACTTGTAAACTGAGTTTTATAAATGGAAAAAGTAAAGAAAATTAAAAATCAAATTTATCGTGGTTGTATGCGGTCAAACAGTTGTATAATATAATGTTATGAATATCAAAAATATCAGTCATATACCATTTTTGTAGTGTATTCTTATTCCTTGCCTTGCTGTTCGGTTTCATCTATCTGTTCAATTATAATTCGTCTTCAAGTCTCTTTAGCTTTCACTTTTAATCTTCTTTAATTCTTTGATTCTTAAATTCATATAGTGCCTCATGTCCTTCTCAGTATAAGACTTTCGAAGCATTGTAACCATACTTGAGGTTAGGAAGTAAATTGGCAGTGAAAAGATGAAATATCAAAATTGAGCTGTCAGTCTTATTTAGTAAAATATTGGGAAATTCTAATTATAGAACGCTACACTCTTGAACAAAAAATTTTAATTGTGAAAGTTCGCTGTTTGAAAAACTGAGCGAAAACAATGCATTTTTTTAACAAAATCATCTTCAGTGATGAGGCTCATTTTCAATTAGGTGGTTATGTAAATAAACATACCATCGCATACGTGGCTCACAAAATCTACAAACAGTCTTAGAAAAACCAATACATCCAAAGAAAGTAACCGCATGGTGCGGTTTCTGGTTAGGCGGCATCATCATAATTTTTTCAAAAATGAGCAGGTAAACGCCCTCACGGTGAATTCTATGCCTACCAACCCATGATAACTAATTTTTTGTGTTCACAATTGGCTAATTTTGACATCAGGGCCTTTGGTTTCAGCAGGACGGCGCCAAGATCCACAAAGACAGTCAAACAATTAAGTTATTGCATGAGAAATTTGGCGACGTCAATTGACCGTCTCGGTCTTGTTATTTAGCGCCGCTGGATTATTTTGTTTGAGACCATTTGAAAGCTCGGGCTTACGTGAACAAACCACAAACAAGATAAGCAAAGCTTTGTTGTAAAATGAAATAAAATTTTGAGAAAAGAGGTGGACATTTGCCCAACATCATACTCCAGTATGAACAAAAGTGAATTTGTCAAAAAAAAAAAAATTTATTAAGCCAATTTACTTCCTAACCTCAAATTTTCCCACCCTTTACGTCAGTGTAAGACCTACACGGTCTTATATATATTAGAAAATTAAATTTCCGGATAGTAATCTATATCTCATTAGTCCCCCACACGTGAAATAAATTGCATTTACTATTTGTAATTTGTCTCGTCTAGCAATCGTTGTGTCCCTCTGCGTGCTCAACACAACTATAGGGTACTCAAATTCCAGAACCCCAACAATTTTATAGTTGCCGATTGGAAATGTAAGTGCAGCGTCTTGCAATTTGCCCTAACTAAGTCCTGACCTGTCTCCGTAATGTTTCATGAAAAAATTGTGTATTTATTTGTGTCTCCTAGATATACAGTGGGGAGTGGATGTTTTGAAATTAAACTGAAAAGTTCTTATACTAATTTAAAAACTCATTCAAATAAAACAGAACTTCAAACATTTGTTTATTGTTTAGTTCTTTCAAATAAGAGTATGACATTCCAATACTGGAATGAGAGAAAGCCAATCATATAAAAGAATCCCCATGCACTTTGTGCCTAAATAGAGATTATTTTATATTGTTAACACTTTTCGTACAGTTTCTTATTGTATGTATGGTTTTTAAAGTATTTAGTCGTACTCTCTACCCACATTCGTATTAGATTTAATACCATAACTCCAAGGCTTTGATGAACTTCTAATTATAATTTTCCATGTGCTTTTTAATTTTATCCAAAAGTTTCCATTGGATTAGAATTTCAGCTTTATGGTGACCACTAATTTATCTAAGAATTTTATAGCGAATATAATACGAATGGGACCAGATTTGTCTTACGTTTTTGGGTAACATTGTAGAGAGTATGTCTAATTACTTTAAAAACGCCACATTAAATATGAAGCTCTAGGAAGAATGTTTAAAATATACGTTCCTTTCTGCTTAAGTGAAAAGTTCAAAACTAAGTGCAATGCGGATTCTTTTAAATGATTGGCTTTCTCTCATTCTAGTGTTGGAATATCATACGTTTTGTTAATGTTTTTTTTTTTTTTCAAAGGACTTAACAATGAATAAATGTGTGAAATTTAGTTTTATTTGAATGAGTGTTAGAATTTTTATAGGAAATTTTACGTTCCACTTCAAAACATCCACTTGTTTTGTTCCCCATCATTCATCTGATGTTTGACATCATCGCCTAGGGTTGCCAGTAGGGAGATCGGACGGTTATTATTCGACCGGTTTTAATCGTTTCTGTTGGTTTTGTCGAATACGGTTTTTTCAAAATCTCCATTTTTCGAATACCGAATAAACCGTTTAATTTTACGCGAATAACCGGTTAATTTAAATAGGTATAGCTTTTACACGTTTGTATATTTTTTATTACAAATATGCTCATCGTTTAACTATTATTATATAGCTATTATTTTTGTATGTATGACAACCTTGAACGTCTCGCAAAGTAGATCGGTATGCACACTTGAGCAACAATAATTTTTTCTCATCTTCTGTAAATAAATATTAGTTCTTATATATGGAAAATGATTAAAAAGACTCATTGAAAGCGACCCAAAACCCCGGCCCAGAACAGCAGATATATTAGTTAGTGAAGCGTAACAGCGTAAATACATAAAACCAGTGGTTAGTAATGTTGTGAGGTGATATCGCTGTTGAAAATTGTCAGACCGTGTGGCCTGGGATTGAACCGGTGACTTCTTGGTTAGAAGTTGCCTTACCTAACATACCATAGTGACACACACTATTAAATACGTGGCGATGAATTTACATACAGTCCTGTTAGAAGTCTAAGCAACTTTTCTTATCGAGGCAATTAAGGACTGGATTCGTATATTACTAATAGATTTATTCAAAGTAATAATAATAAATAATAGCAAATCTTTAATTCCATTCTGTACCAAGTAATAGAATCAGAAATAAGAAATTAGCTCTTTGAGTAATTATTCGAAACTTAAGCAACTGTCAGTACTTTGTGTAATAAATTTTGCTTTTATGACCTCCGGACACCATTTTGGCATAATTTTTATGAATTTTGTTAGAATTATTGTTTGCATTAGTTCCCACTTTAATTTTAAGGTCCCCGTCAGCTTCAGCTTATTTTTAAAGCAACGTGGTCCAGCGCTGAGCTTCAAAAATTAAGAATTATTTTATTTAAATAAAAGAACCGACTAACCGGTTATTGGAATAATTATTAACTGAAAACTGGTTTTTATTAAATTTCATTTTTTCGAATTTTTCGAAAACCGGTTTTTGAAAAAAGTCGAATAATCGATCTCCTTAGTTGCCAGATTTGAAATCAAAGAAATCAGTACGCACGTGAAAAATCAGTATATTTTATAAAAAATCTATACACTTTTCGTTAAAAATAAATTTCAGTGCAAAAAAGACCAATAAAAACAAAATTTATTTTATTTAAAATCATAATCATCACTCTGAACAGACATTTTTACAAGACACTGTTACCCATTGGATCTATTGTGCCCCTTTCAGTCTATAGTTTGTTCAGCAGATCTGCTGCCTATCTAATAAACATCAGCAGATCTGAAACCATAATGGTGGATATGTCACAAACATACAATATGTGTTCTGCTGTCTCTGATGCCAGTGAGCGCAGTCTGCAAACGTTCACATCTGTGACCACCATCCTCTTCAGATACGCTCTTAGTCTACAGTGGCTCGTAAGAAACTACGTAAGAAGTTTAAAGTCCGGCCTGCCATACTAGAGAACCTCAAAACGATGCCCAAATTACGAACAGATCGCTGCTTTTAAGTAACGAAGTGTCCTTTGAGTATTCTAGTGTTCCCAGCATCTGGTAATTTCCCAATAAATGGTGCTGGACCAACACATATATCCGCACCGACTAGTCAATTGGTTTTCAACTTGTCTTCGGTTGACCAATTTTTACCGTCAAAAGAGCTTTGCAGACACCCAAACAAATAGTATTCAAACGGTACAAAGCTCGGTTTACGGTTTATCGACGAAAAGCTAGGTTAAGTGATATTCGACCTGTCACGGCTGGCCAGATTTTTACCATTTAGAGCGTTTTACAGAAACGGAAGCATATGACAGTCAAACGTTTATACTGCGTATATATCAAAGTTTCCCAGTTAACCGCAAGACATGGCATTTCCGTGATAGAACACACCACCTCTTCATTTGTCCAATTCTGGCCTCTTGTGTCGTCCTTAAAGTCGAATTGAGAGATGTAACGATCAGTAATAATAGTTTCGCAAGGAGATATCACTTCATAGTGGCTAACCAACTTCCAACTCTACCAGGCATTCAACTTTACTTTGAAGCCATTTGTGTTAGATTACTGGTCTTGGATATTGATTGCAACATTTTTTACTTTCATAGTTGGTCTATTTTCAGCGCCTGTAATGCCCCCTTTTAAAACTAGTTGAGTTTCATTTCTTTTCAGCATCTGATGATACTTAGGTCAGTTATGAATTCCGTTCATTTACAGAATACTCACCTTACACTTTCTAAACCTTTCAGAATAGTTTTGTAGCGTGTTTTGCTCTTTTATAGTAAAAAGCATTATATAAACTTGACATAAATTTATTTATATGAATGATGTATTAGAGAACTGTTCTCACAAAAATTAAAACTGAAATGCCTGCTATCCAACACTTGTGTGTATTGAATTATGGATTTAGGTTATGTGAGTTAGGTTACGTGGTGACCGCCATAGAGTATTTTTGCCCAATATATTTATATCAACATTATTAATAACTTTATCAGTTTTAAGGCAATTATGACAGTTTGAGATTCCGTTTTAATAACATTTGTTGTAAGAAAGGTAAAGCAGACAATTTTATAATACACAAATTTGTACATAAATTTTTTTTTTTTAAACACAAAGCTTGTTATATTCTTTTTTAAAGCATTTATGAGAAGAGCATTTGAATACTGTTTTTTTTTTAACTAAAAATTTAAGAAAAACTTCTCTTTTATAATCAAAAACATAAAACCTTTCTAACTAGTAATTCAAGAAATAGAATACACAGAAGTAAAAGACATTTGCCTTGCAGTTGATAATAAATTACTTTAAAAAACCGCCAACCCCATCAAACTTAAAAATATTAAATGAAAAATTTTAATATATAAATACACCACGAAAATAATTTAAAACGATTTAAGCCCCATTTGAAAAAAAGAATAATAAATTAATCAATATACGCACACTGATATCAAAAAACTTTTAACTGCCAACCCACTAGATTAGTTTTCATTTAAAAGAACAAACAAAAAGAAACAGCATAACTTATACAAGCATACACATAAACACATAAAGTAGTAAATACCTTTTCATATGTTTTTGTATGTGCATAACGTTTTATTATTGAAAAGATGCAACATTAGCAACATGTCAAATTGTCTAAAGTTATGTTTACGTGAGCGGAAATTATCATTGTTTGTTAGTAGCGTATGTATGTACATATGTATGTGTGCACATATATACATTGGTGTGGGTATTCTTATGTGTTTGTTTTAATCAAATATAGTGTTTTGATACAACGGGTTTGTGTATGTATTTGCGTTGAATCCAAGAATACTTCGACTTTAATTCGAAATGTTAAAGCACGAATAAATAAGAGTATAGAGGTATCTTTTTAAGATAGTTACAGTGTGATATGCTATATATCGTACAAAATTTTAAAATAACATAACTTCTTTCGAAAGTATAATAAGCAATAAGAATTAAATAATTAATTTCATATGTTCCTAAAACAAGATGTTTTAAATTAAAAAACCATCACCGAAACCAAAAAAGTCTGACAGATTTTACTCACCCTTAATTTTAATATTCAGAAAGTGATATACTAAGTTCAGTACAAAATTTCACACAAATTTTATTTGATAATGTTACGTCTTAACCTTTTTAAAACCTTTTAAAATAAATACCACGTAATTTTTGTTTTATAGTTTTTATTTCCTCAGTTTATTTTTATACAGTTTATATTAATACAGCAACTTATTTATCTTGCACTTAATATTTGTATACAACACATTTATTTACGCCTAAACACGACTTTACTTTATGACTGCAAAATGATGACTACGTCACAAACCAATAAACAAAAATTCAACAATATAATCCCTGATGCGGTGTATTTATTTCTTAGGCATTACTTTATTCATAACAATAATAATGGGGGACCTAAAAGAGAAGATTGTGTGGGGTTCCTAATCGAGCAATACTATAATTTACGAGCTATTTTTATGATGGACAATTACCAATATTTGACCATAAGCGCAACAGTATGGCCAAATTAATGAAACTTCCGGCGATATTATATTTTTATATAGAATATGAATGAGTTTTTGAACCGTTTTTAACTATTAACAAAACAAGGCTTCACCACAATGCGAGAAAGAATAAAAAATAAACAAAAAAGTGTCTTGCCTAAAGTGCACTGGTATATTGGGCGGATGCAGAGTGCCACAAAGAAAAGTCTACAGGGATCAGATAGCATAATTTTACTGGCCATTTCACTTTACCTTTATGTAGGACGAACATACGTAGCTGATAACTTGTTTGTAAAATATACAGCCACAGCAACTAATTTCCTAATAGTTAAGTTCACGATCGTGTGTATATGTTCTTGAATCCTAGCATTTGCATATTGGTAATATTTTAACTATATAGCAACAAAATATATACATTTGCACTTGCTATTTCGCCATTTAAAAAATTGAATTTAAAAACGCAATACTGCAAAAACAGTTTGAAATTTTTCCAAATTTATTTTTTGTTGTGAAGTACAATTTTTGCGGTTAGAAATGAAATATTATTTCATTCATAAGGCTACCGCGTCTGGCTTCACAGTACCTCATTCGATCAGACAAAATTTCGAGAACTTTTTCGAGCGCATGAGGTCGTATCTCGACAATGGCATCACGAATATTGGCCTTCAAATGCTCAACTGTCTCTGGTTTGTCGGCATAACACTTGTCTCTGATAGCGCCCCACAGAAAATAGTCCAACGATGTCAAATATCAGCTTCTTGGCGGCCAACTGACATAAAAATTTCGGCTAATTAAACGGTCATCAAACGTTTGACGAAATAAATTGACTGTGACATGAGATGTGGGGGATGTTTCACTAGCCCGTTGAAGCCACATGAATACCATGAAGAGCGAGCACAAAAAAAATCGGTTATCATGGTGCTATAGTTGTCTCTATTGATGAAATATGACATATGGGCCAACGATGCCTCCGCTCCACAAGCCGCACCAAAGAGTCACTCGTAATGGCCTCTGTAAAATCACCTTTAGGTTTTCTGAGCCCCAAATATGGCAATAATGCTTATTAATGTACCCACCAAGATGAAAATGAGTTTCATGTAAAAAGATGATTTTTTTTGGCAAAATTTACATCATCGGCCTATTTGCAGAAGCGGAGACCAAGTGGATGGTCATGCTACTTCAACTCTTGAACTCTTGAACGTAAACTGGTACGTGAATTGTCTTATTCTTGGGAACGATGACGAGTTGATGTTGATGGACTCTCACGCACACTCACAGCCACAGCTTATATTTTCGGTAGTACGCACTGTACGAGCGCATCAACAATGAAACCAGTTTACCGAACTTTAGTAATAAACTTGCCTATACCAGGCACTGTTGGTCCTCCTCTGCGTTCAGATTTTGTACGATATTTTCGTGGAATTTCCGACCAATTATCTTTGTTTTGAAAATAAATTTCCAATAGATTTCAACTTGGGTCCGGCGATTCATTTCGCTCAGTGGTGATAATATACTGAATTTTGTGACAGAACAGACTGACATAATTATTTCCAGATTTAAATTAAACGCTGGTCCAAATTTAAATTGATAGATGGCCCACCCGATAGTTCTCGCTGGCCATTCCCTATTGGAAGGCACGCCAATAGACTTGGAATTCACTCGGAAGACTCCTGCAGTAGCTGTGGTTCTGAAGGTTCGCAATAAAACAACCTGCTTTGATAGAGTATCACAATTGGCCCAATATTTTGCCTAATTGAGACGTTTTCCTTCAAGGAGCGTTAGTCACTTTGCCTAATCTAAAATAATGGAAAACGTGACAAGCCGAAAAAAAGGTGTATAAATAAAATAAATTATTTTTATTTTTACAATCAACTGTGTTTTAAAACGGTATTGTAAACTAAACCAGAAAGAACGCTCCTAATCTATAGAAAATTATTACAATTGCAGAATTTACAATGTAAAATACATATAATCGTGAATTGGACTTTTAAGTAATACAATAGTTTATCGAATCATCCAAATTGTCAGTACATCAACTTAAGTCGTCATGCAAATTGCTCAAAAATTTAATGAGTTTTCTACTTTTATCCGGTTTTTTGACAAATCTAACTCACTATTTATATAGGGTCCGCCAAATAATTTTTTTGGTATAAAAAGAACTACTGAATATATTCTCAAATTTCTTTTTTATTTGAAAGTACAATACTTCCGGTTAATAATGGAAAACAATTTCATTCAATTCATGGCTGCCTCGGCTGGCCATGCAGTAGCCTACACGATCGGTCCAATTTTTAAGCACATTATCGATTGTCTGCAGCTTTTTTTCACCAATGGCTTCACGAATATTGCTTTTTAAAGCGTCAATTGTCTCTGGCTTGTTGGCATAACACTTATCTTTAACGGCACCCCACAAATAATAAGCCAACGGTGTCAAATCGCAGCTCCGAGGTGGCTAAACGACAATAGCTCTGCGGCTGATAATGCGATCTTCAAAAACAGGGCGCAAAACATCGAGTGTAGCTTCGGCTGTGTGGCACGTAGCGCCGTCCTGTTGAAACCAAATGTTGCTAATATCCTCCTCTTCAATTTTTGTGAACAAAAATTCGTTCAACATGGCCCGATAACGATCTCTTTTGACTGTAACGGCCACTCCTTGCTCATTTTCGAAGAAAAATGGCCCAATTATGCCTCTGGACCAAAATCCGCTCCAAACAGTGACTCGTATTGGGTGTATGGGCTTTTCAATGTATGCGTGCGGGTTTTCTGTACCCCAAATGTGACAATTTTGCTTGTTTACATACCCGCTAAGATCAAAAAAAATCATACGCAATTTTCGCACACATTCTGCAACATTACCATGATTTTCAAAGTAATGTCGCAATATTTCCCAGCGTTGTTCAAGCGTATACACAACCATATTCGTTCAGCGGAAGGATAAGCCTTATTATCTGTCAAATCAGACATGAACTAAGTGGTACCATTCACTAAATAAGCACTAGTTGAAAAAAATGTTAGATGGCGGACCCTTTACCATTTAACAATAAACAAAAATAATAAAAGGGAAAAGGCAATGGGCTGTGAAACAAATTAGAGAGGTGTCAGTTGAACTGGGTAATTTGTATAATTGAAACAGCGAACACAGTTTTTCGAAATCTCATATGAAGATGACATAACAGTATATACCATTTGTTTTCATGTGTTTGATTAAAATCCTAATTGGGGATATAAATGCTGTTTAAAATTTTTGTAGGAAATAATTTTTTTTTTTTCTTATTTCATTGAACTACTCTTCTTAACCCTCACTTGCACTAAGCTTTGTTAGAGCAGCTATATTTTTTTAAACTTTGTTTCTAACTAAATTGGGATCAAATAATCAAAAAACAAAAAAATTTCAGCTTACATTCGAAGCGTAGCTTTTATGAAATGTTGTACATATATAACATGGCACATAAACGGAGCAAAAAAGCCAATTTTTTGTAATAGAAGAAAATAATAGTTTTATTTCTTTTTTATTATATTTAATGTACTTTGAAGTATTTCTAGGGGTTTATACTTCTATATTAACTTCCATAAGATTATTACATAGTTTTTCCATTTTATATTTTTTAGGTGAACTTTTTGAAAGTGCACCTTGATTATGGACCCTCAGAATTCGTATAGTCTATTTGTTTCAGCTCTAAGCACTGATTTTCTGATTCATCGAGCAGCTTAACCCTTTTCAAAAATGTTACCTGAAATGTTCGCTTCATCAGCAAGAATTTTTTTCAATAACATTTCAGATTCTGCCTCAGTATCAGAGTCATCCCAATCCAATTGACTAAATGTTCAAAAAAGTAAACAAATGGCTTGAAAAGAAAGCAAAAGTAAAGAAAATTGCAATAAAAAATATTAAAGGAAATACTCCGTTTATGCGCCACATTGTATACACACAACATATAAAATATAGTCCCAAAATATCGTCTGATTAAAATGATTACAATTTTTTTAATTGTATTTCACTTGTTTATAAACTATTGTAATTAGAAAAAAATTTTCACTGAATTATCTTAATTTGTTATAGAAAATTTAGGCACTAATTTTTTTATAGAATAAATATCAAAAATCTCAGCAGACTTAACCGAACGAAAATTATAGTAAGAAACACAAAAATTTGTTTGCTTCAGCAAAATTAGTAAAAAATTAGTCTAAAAGCATAGAATTTCATTTTGAATTACTTCGATAAAAAATAGAATGTTTGTTGATAAGATAAATGTGCTCTCGAATAGTGATGTTGTATATAAACAACAAATGCATGAAAGGGTTAATAAACAGTTCTATTGAAAGGGTGTTTAAAATTTTCACTCAGCTATCTATAATCCTAAGCTAGGATATACATCTACACTTCCTTGGAATATACCACCTCTCTAAGAATGTTTTTTACTTGTTCTTTTTCGTGTTTTATTATTGCACTAATTCTGTGTACATCATCATCGTCAACTCGTACAACATCATTTTGTACAGAATTTACAGCCATCAGCCAGCCACCTTAACAGCTATTTTAGTACATGGCATTTACTTTAACAATTTTTGACACATTCCCAAAGGATATCTAGATGAAAAAGAAAAAAAAAATTAAAACAGAGAAGAAAATAAAGAGAATAGTAAATATAGAAGTAAAGTGAATTTTTTTTGCATATTAAAGTTAAATTTAGTTACTACACAAGAGGCTCGTAATTATTTTATAGATTTTTGCTAGAGAGCGTGAGAGGATTATCTTTTTGAAAACTTTAAAATCTAAAATGAACTTAAATAAATTTTAAATGAAAGCAAAGAAGATTTAAAAGTAATTTTAAATGAGAAATCAAGTCAAAGCCATCACATGCATAACTTATAGTTGAACAAATTCTTGTACACATAAGTTATAAATACAGGAAATTTTATTAAAAAAATGATTAATTTTTAAAAATTTATGTAAAATATTGCAAATGTTTAGAAAAAACCCAATCAAACTCAATTAATGATTGTTTATTAATCTTGTTTTTAACGATCTCTTATTAATTTCATATAATTTTTCTGAAAGTCCATAAGTTTATAGCTAATAAGTCATGCCAAACGCTGACAATGGTAAATCACCGATGACTGACAACGAACTTTTTTTTTTAAGTCAAACACGACTCTATAAACTGATGGTCAAAATTTTCGTAAGTGGAAAAAATTTATTTTGTCTTGCAGGTACTAGTGAGTCCCAATAGACTACTTATATATGTATCAGACAAAATCCTACACCGATCAGCTTGTAGTCGACTCATAGCTGACAAAATCCTAGACAGTTTAGTTCGACTCACTCGTAATCGACAATTTCGCTTAATTATAGCTTTCTTTTGTATACTGACATGCATAACTCCCCTTGTTTGTGTCATTGCCACGAGGATTCATCAGTAAAATTTTTCATTTACGATAATTTCTTGCATTTTTCTACTCGATACCGATTCTGTGATGATGATTCGTCGATGAAAATATTATATTAAAAATGTCGCTCAAAAACGCCACCGGGTACTTTTTTCCCACGTTGTTCTCTTAAACAGATAATAATCATTCAACGCTTACCTAACATCAGTGTTAGTTTACTTTTAGAATTGGATAGATGGGAGTGGAAGCTTCACCAAACAAGGCACACTTGAGCACGTGCAGTGATCCACATAATTGTTGTACCTGTTACATACACCAGAGTCCTGGTAATCAAATAGAGACACCGCACAGAAGCACTTCACTAGCCAGACAATCTAATGAATCCGGCAATCAGAGAAGTCATTGAGAAAGGTCAAGTGTGAGAAGTCTGCGCCGTGCACGAGACGGAAACTGGAAGATAAATTGGACCATGGTCTCCTCTTCCTCAGACAATCCCCATCCACAACAAAAGTCATTTGCAAGTAAGCGCAGCCTCTGTGCGTGCCTTCCATGACGCAATGACCAGTGAGGATAAACACAACAAAGAAGATATTCCGACGATCAAGTTTGAATAGTTGATTGGTACACTTCATATCCCACCCGGGTCAGGTGAGTCTAGCAATAAAGCAAGAGCAACATTTGGTCCAGGCGAAATATATACTTACGCTTGATCGCAAGCTTGATCCCGATACCCGGGATGTCCCTGTGTCCAAAACTCAGGTGAGGTTTACACAAAACTGGAGTGATAATGCCGCAAGAGAATCTTGACAGTTAGAGTTGAAGTTCATACCCGATTGCTCTGATTTCAGCCTGTCTATCAGAACAGTTATATGAATATCTTCGTTAGGAGCACCATTACCTCTCTTCTGTAAAATTACAATCACTTTGGCCTAAAACACACTACAGTAGGCCGGAAGGCGAAGGAAAATACTAAGATTGAGTCTCTCGGAAAAAAATCAACTAACTACCTTGTTGCCTAGTCTGGAACCGTCAGTATAGACATCTACTGAATCGCTGGGGATGAGAGACCCAGAGATCAAATCTTCCGTACTGGGAATCAAGAAATGGAATCTCCTATGCAGTTCAGATCCAGATGAGGTATAGTCGATATCACCCAGTATCAAGGGTTCCTCAGATGGAATAGTGAAGTTTGGCTCGTTGCCTCGCAAGTACCCCCTAAGGAAGCCATCCAAACATTACAGAAAGAGTTCTTGTAGGAGTGGTACGTAACGCAGCTGTAATCTGGTTTGCAGCAGATCTCTTGATCTTATCAAAGAGTCTGACATTGTATTTTTTTTCGAGGGCAATCCACCAAAAGACCACCCTATCGGTTCAATAACTGCTGAATAAATCCAGCGTACAAAGCTAGAACTGAGACACCACATCGCAACCATTTCTCTTCTGCAGCAGTAAGTCTCACGCTGACACGCGTGCCTTCTCAGCCAACTTAACTAGGGGTCAAGAATAAGGCACAGATATTTAACAATAAGGCTCAAGCTAAGCCTGGTCCAATTCACACTGGGAAACGGTAAGTGAGTGAGGTTTTACAAGCTTCTTGCGCCACCCAGATATAATCCTCAGGAAAAAATTTAGCTTGTCCGACTGTGCGTACGGGAAAATGCTAGACACTACAATGGTGATATCACCCGCGTAAGCGACAATCCTATCGCCAGAGAATTAAAGCCTAGTTAGAAGCGTGTTAAACGCAAGGTAGTAAAGCAGCACAATATTGCTAATATTCATCTTCCTTCCTGCTGACTTTTAACACGGACATTAACTTGTACGCTTTAAACACAACGATTCTAGCTACACTTATATCTTCTTTATCGCGATACTGAAGGACTCCTCTATTTGGTGTATGAGTTGCAGAAGTCTCCTCAGAATTTTTTGTGTTGTATCATTTATTTAATTTACATTTTGTTACTTAAAGCACTTTCCTTTCTCTCTATTACAAGTTTTTGAACGTTATATTTTTAATTTATTTTAAATTTAAAAAAATGTTAATGTGAAAAAAGGCTTTGAATATTTTGCCAAGGCTTGTACTGTCATTTATCCTGGTACATCTATTAAAACATTTTAGATTTGTATTACAAATTTACTTTAAATGAAACACCCTTTATATAAATTTTAATTTAAAATTCGCTTAAATATAAATATTTTTTTTTATTTTTTATTTTTTTATTTTTTTTTTTTGTTGAGGGGGTTCATTTAATAATTAATGCCAATTTGTATCACAACACCTTATGTGTGCCTGTAAAGCGATGCCATTTGAATAGCAAGTAAAATTACCAACACATACAATAACGAATACACCTGCATACATTACTAATACACTCACACATTTGTGCACATTTTGTATAAATGTTGTTGTAGTAGTATAGTTTAAGTTGTAATAAGTAAAGGTAATGTTATTTAAATGGCCTCAACTCGTATAAGATTAACATTTAAATGTCATTCCACGATGGTTTGTTTTATTTTTATCCCCAATTTTATGAATATGTATGACACGGCTACAAACAGCAACAGCAACACAGAATTATCAACAACTTGTGTTCTTTAGACACATACAAATGTTAATACAGATGCTGGTGAGGATGATGATAATGATAATGATGATGATGATGATGATGGTGTTGATGATGGCAAAAATGATAATAATGATTATGAAAATGTAGCAAAAACAAGCAACTAACGAATGAACGAACCAGCTATTCGAATGTAAATTAATGTTTAACTGGTGTATAAACCAATGAATGGTTATGTTGTATACACACTCATATCCTGAACGTACTATAATATAATGAATACCCTGTGGTAACATTTAGATCCTATATACACCAGCAGGCATATTACATTTACAAAATTAATAATTTAAATTTACATTTATGTTAAAATTACACACAGAAACAAATAAAAAAATAAAAAAACAGCTGAAATGCAAAACCAAAAAAAAAAAATTCATGCAAATTACTTACAGTGGTCCATAACAATGAAATAGATTTTTTATATATTGAATACTTACATATAATTCAAGAAAATATAAGCTTTAAGCGAAATTTATGTTTAAAAATAGTCAATATTATGAAGTAGCAAAAGTGAATGATAACTATCATCATTGAAGGGTGAAGGCCAGATTTTCTTGTAATATTACTTTTCTATTATTGTTGCTGTTTTGGTACGCTTGAGAGCAACGAAATTATCAAATTCAAATGAATGTCATACAGTAGTAAAAAAATAAAAATTCTTAGAATACATTTTTACATAAGAACACAAACTAAACATTACTCTTACCTCTACTCTTTTTTAGAGGCTTATAATTTTGATCTGGCAACATTGATTTATTTGACAACCGATATAACAGCTGATAGTTACTTGGTTTGACTTTTCATTATGGGTAGACTTACTACCTCGATCAAAATATTTCCAGAATAACTCCCTTATGGCAGTCTTATCCTCCCGTTTTTTTTTTTTTTTTTTTTTTTTTGTTGAAGTTGGTACATCTATTGTTGATATCTCCTCCAATTCTTAGCGTCATAGCTTAACATTTATGTGTGTTGGCGATTTTTTACAATTTTGACCGTGTTGAGGTAGCTAAAGATATGATTTGCCTGGCTGAATCCGATCCCACATTCATCAAAAAAATACTTACTAGAGACGACGTGGGTTTATGAGTATGACACGCAAACCAGACATCAGGCAAGTGAATAGCGTTCACCAAATGAGCCGAGATCATTTTCCTCAAGAAAGGAATGCAATACTCATGGTTTTCATGGATCACAACGCTGTAGTGCATCATGAATTTTTTCCAGAAGTCCAGACAGTAAACAAAGAATATTATTTGGGCGTGAAGAAATTTGCTGAAAGAGACCAGAATTGTGGGCAGAAAACTTATGGATTTTGCGCCATGACAACGCACCGTCGCACAATGCCATTATTATTCAAAATTGTTTGACGAAAAATTCAACAAATATCATCC
The DNA here is from genome assembly GCA_023159175.1 of Wohlfahrtia magnifica. Classification (NCBI taxonomy): domain Eukaryota; kingdom Metazoa; phylum Arthropoda; class Insecta; order Diptera; family Sarcophagidae; genus Wohlfahrtia; species Wohlfahrtia magnifica. Next base: position 233,799 of record JAKWBJ010000523.1, read on the forward strand.
AACAGTCACCGAATTCACCTGATTTAGCTCCTTGTGACTTCTTTTTGTTCAATCGAGTTAAAGAGCCATTGCGCGTTTCAGTAGCCGAGAGGAAATAATGGAAAAATCACAGAAAGCACTGATGGACATACCGAAAACCGAATATAAAAAATTCTCGAAGATTGGATCGAGCGCTGGTATAAACGTGTTGCATTCGATGAAGGTGATAATATAGATTTAGATGAATAAACTTGTATTTTTAATTTTCTGAATAAGTTCCAGGAACTTTTTCATGAGGTATTGGCTATTAAATATGCAAATGGGTCAAATGGTCTTTCTAGGTAATTGTACTATATATATACTTGCGTTTCAATACAATAGAAATACTTGTAAGTTAAATTTGATCCATTTTTAATAAAAGCCGCAAGATTTAAATTCAGAAAAATCATTAATAAAAGAAATATTTGCAGTCATATCTGAAAATTATTGAAATTCAATTCCTCCTTTTCTAATGTTAAGGTCCAGCTTATTAAACTGGTATTAATAATATCAATTTGATTGACAATATACTTCTTGATGCCTTCTTAAGACTAAGTGAGCAATTATGATGAGAGTTGATCGTCCCACCAGATTATGACAGTTTATAATGAATAATTATCTTACAATTGCATCAAATTTTTGACATCAAAGTTGCAGGTCGTTTGCCATTTCTTATATACGTTTTAGAATTTGTTTGACAAATATTTGCAATATTCTTTCTTCTTTTCTAATATTTTCAAAAATATCACAGATCTGCCACTGTTTTAATCTTAAATTAAAATTTTATAAATTTGTATCTATATTTTTGTTTTTATATGCAGTTATATGTATTCGATATGATTCAAAGGTACAAATAATATATATAATTTACGAAAAATAATTTGTATATATGTTTTTATATGTATATTTATCATCATCAGCAATGCTGCACGCATATTACCATTTTTTTTTCTACATAATGTCGAAATATAAGTAAACAATACCCTTGAGTAAAATTCTATGTAAATGTAAATAACAATAACACCATGAACTACAGCAATGATATTATAAAGTGTCAGCCAAATATTATTATTTTTTTTTTTTTTTGAAAATGCTATAAAAAGAACTACTGAATATGTTATCAAATTTCTTTTTTATTTGAAAGTACAATCCTTCCGGTTAATAATGGAAAATAATTTCATTCAAATGGCTGCCTCGGGTGGCCATGCAGTAGCCTACACGATCGGTCCAATTTTTAAGCACATTATCGATTGTGTAGCGTATCTTTAACGGCACCCCACAAATAATAGTCCAACGGTGTCAAATCGCAGCTCCGAGGTGGCCAAACGACATCAGCTCTGCGGCCGATAATGCGATCTACAAAAACAGGGCGCAAAACATCGAGTGTAGTTTCAGTTGTGTGCCACGTAGCGCCGTCCTGTTGAAGCCAAATGTTGCTAATATTAATAATTTTTGTAAACAAAAATTCATTAAACATGGCCGGATAACAATCGCCATTGACTGTAACGGCCACTCCTTGCTAATTTTCGAAGAAAAATGGCCCAATCATGTCTCCGGACCAAAATCCGCACCAAACAGTGACTCGTCTTGAGTGTATCGGCTTTTCAATGTATGCGTGCGGGTTTTCTGTGCCCCAAATGCGACAATTTTGCTTGTTTACATACCCGCCAAGGTCAAAATGAGCTTCATCTGAAAAGATAATTTTGGCAAAATCGGCATCCTCTGTAAGTCGATCGCAGGACCACTTAGCGAAGCATATGCACAACCATATTCGTTTAGCGGAAAGATAAAACTAATGATCTGTCAAATCAGACATGAGCTAAGTGTTACCATTCACGCAACAAGCACTAGTTTAAAAAAACGTTAGATGCCGAACCCTATATTTTGCTATATTTGGAATTGTATAAACTTATAAACATACTTACGTATAAACGTCAAAAAATAAATCTACATACATATGTATATATGTATATATAAACACTTAGAATTAAATCTTATAAATACGTAAATATTTATATACATATGTATGTATATAGCATTAAATATGCATATGAGTTTATAAGTAATCATTTAATACGAGGTTTAATGGAAAAAAAATAAGGCTGCTAAATACAAAAGTTTTTCTAAATTTTAGTTAATATAACGCGTTAGACTGACAGTTTAAGGCAAACCTAATCGAAGAAACTTACTCTATATTCGACATATCGCGCTTGCACCTCTAAAGTGAGTCAACTTAAGATTTTAGAATTTTCAATAGAGGCAAAAAACCTTTCTATTTAATAGCAAATTATATCACAAAAATAAATCTTTGGCAAATAAGTAGAGAAAATAATGTAAGATTTTTACAGCGGTCAGATGTGACAACTATATATAGTTTTCCTGCAAAAAGTGAATTTTGACAAATTTGGATTTGATGCAGCTTAGAGTTACAAGTGTGATATGTATGTAAACCATAAATGTCATGGAATTACTAAACAGCCATCGTATTATTGATATATGTGTCTGTGTATGGTACATATATGTACATATATATGCATGTATGTACATCTATATATATGAGTACACGCTTTTTTAATTTGCATGTAAAGCCTCATCATTAACAACAACGATTTGACAACAATGTAACAAAAACACAAAAATAATTGTAAATATATTTTTATGTAAATATTTCATAAATATTTACATATCGAAAATGAATATTAACTCGTTGCAACATTGCCTTCAAATGTCTGTAGAAAGGAATTTTGTATTTTAGCGTATGTAATGAAATACGAACATATGTATGTATAGCAGTGACTGTAAAATGTAATATTTTTTTATATTTCGAGTATTGTTTCAATTTAATTGTTTTAAAATTTGACTTGATTTTAGAACATATGACTATCAAGGTTAAAAAAAAATATATAAATAAATCATAAAAAATGCAGAATATCAAAATTTTGTCAAAGTAACTAAACTAAGCTAATATCATATTAAAAAAACTGATTTCAAATAATAAAGTCTAATAAACATTCAATATTTTTACTAAATTTGTTATTTTTTTTTTTGCAGTATTTAAATTTTCTCCTCATAAACCACTACTAAAAAAGGTGTTTATGAGACTATCCGAATTTGAATATGAAATAAAACAACAAAAAATTAATTAAACGTCAGCTCATCCTCAAAAAAAATACATTATTTTGCCTGGTATATGGTTTTCCAAACATATTATTTTGCTCGAGTAACATGATTCTATTCGTAATCGATCAGAAGATAGGTGATACTGAACCATTACTGGCAAGTATGGGATGGGCAATTTCAAAGTTTAAATTGAATAATGCAACAAAACACAAACGGTTTGAAATTTCGCCAAATTTATTTTATTTTTTCTTTCGTGAAGTACAATTGTTCTGGTTTGAAATTCAATATTATTTCACACATACATATAGATGCCGCGGCAGGCCTCACAGTACCCCATTCGATCGAACAATTTTAGAACACATTTTCGGGGTCGTTTCTCGACAATGGCATCAAGAATGTTATACTTCAAATACTTAATTGTCACTGGTTTGTCGGCATGACACTTGTCTTTAACGGCGCGACACAGAAAATAGTCCAAAGGTGTAAAATCGCATCTTTTTGGTTACCAACTGACATCACCATTTTGGCTAATTAAACGGCCATCAAACATTTAACGCAATAAATCGAGTGTGGCATGAGATGAGTGGCAAGATGCACCATTCTGTTGAAACCAAACATCATTCACATCAATGCCATGAAGAATGGACACAAAAAAATCGGTTATCATGGTGCGATATGTGTTTCCACTGACCGTAATATATGCGCCGTCCTCATTTTCAGAGAAGTATGGGCCAACGATGCTTCTGCTTCAACAGCCGCACCAAGCAGTCACTTACTTGTTTGGCTTTTGTAAGACGACGTTTGTGTTTTTTGTAAGCCCCAAATACGGCAACATTTGCTTTTTAACGCACCCACAAAAAATGAAAATGAGGTTCATCCGAAAAGATGATTTTTGCTATTTTTTTCAATAATTTTTTGAAGTTTTTGCAATTTCCGACTAATTGTCTTTGTTTTGGAAATACATTTTCAATAAATCCCAATGTTGATCAAGCGTAAATCAAATCATTTCATTCACTGGAGATAATATACTGAATTTTGTGACTGAATAGAACGATATAAGTATTACCATATTCGAAATAACCGCTAGCTTAAATTTAAGTCGATAGATGGTCCACCCTATAGTATGACTACTGTTTATAATAGTCCAATATAAGCACATATTTTTCGGTTTGATTACACGGTGCGACAAAAAAATCCCTGGCAAGTGATAATATTTTTCTGACAGGCGCTGCTGAGCAGATCAAAGATCTGTTTCTGAAATTTTCGAGACACCTCCAAAATCCGGAGCTAATATAATATTTAAGAAAATATTTATTTTGAAAATTTTGTTAAAAAGAGACTATAAAAGAAAATCAGAAGGTTTAATACATACACATATGTGACGTCAGACATCCATGCAGTTTCGAAGTGTCTGTCATCTTGTAAGGTGAGATAAAAGATTGTTGTGGACTGTTTGTCATCTTTAACTAAACTCGGTGCATTCAACAGGATTTAACTTTGGGGATTTTTAGTAATGACGGCCACCTTCGAAACTAAAGAGCTGAGTGCTTAGCAAACAGAGAATCTCGACGGGTTTCCTTTGAGTCTTCTAGTTTTCCTGTGGGATACACAGGAGGCAATTTTAGCTCTTGAATTGAGAGACAATAACTTTGAACTGAGAAAGCGAAGAGGAAAGTTTCAAAAATTGCCTGTTAGATCTCGAAAGCAATATTACTACTCAATAAAAGCTAAATTAGACTACTTTTAACTGAACATTGTAGTCTTTAGATGGTGGGTTGGCGTGGTGTAGTGGTTAGAGCGCAGGCATACAAAGCAAGTAGTAGAGGTTCGAATTCAGAAACAAAGCTATGAATGCTTCGTGAATAGTCATATGCTGCCTAGAGAAGTGACGACAAAATAAAAAGTCTTTACATACAATTACCACGTGAGTGAACTGCTATTTAAGCTCACGGAATAATGTTCAAAGTGGAAACTATAGAAACTACAAATATTGCATTTTTTTCTTGTCAAACAAGATGAATAGCTTCGCTTGAAGCCTTAACTTGATATGGTAAAATTATAAGATTGAACAAAACAAAAGTTTTTTTTAACTCGATTGAACAGAAAAAAGTCGCAGTGAGCCAAATCGGACGAATTTGGCGGCTGTTGGATGGTATTTTTGCATTTTTCGCTAAAAAATTTCGAATAATTATGGCATTGGGCGACGGTGCGTTATCATGGTGAAAAAACTCATCAGTTTTCTGCGAAAAATTCTGGTCTTTTTCTGCAATTTAGTTCACGTAAGCGTCTCTTTGTTTAGTGTATGGCCTTCTGGCAAAAATTCATGGTGCACTACATCGTTGTAATCCATGAAAACAGTGAACACTACTTTCTTTTTTGACTGAAAACGATGTGGTTTTTTGGTGTCGGTTCATTTGGTGAACATTACTCACTGCCTGATATCTGGATTACATGTCATGAGTATGAACTCATATGATCCTTTTTATGAATGTGAGATCGGATTCAGCCACGCAAAGCATGTCTTTTGTGACCTCAGCACAGTCTCTTTTTTACATGCAATTGAGGTCTTTTAAAGGATCCACAGGCAATGTTCAAGTCCTTGGCTCTCTCTCTGATGGGTAATTGCGGTCAATGACCAACATTTCTTTTACTTTATCAATGTTTTGGTCGGCTTTTGATGTCGAAGGTCTGCCAATGCGTTCATCATCATCGATTAACTCACGACCATTTATGACCGCTATCTTTAGAGAATTGTTGCCGAAATATTTTTCCAACGTTCGCGCACCATAAATCTGTTTTTTAAGCAACATTTAAATCCCTTTCTAAAATTGTAAAAAATCTCCAACACACATAGAGATAGATGTACTCTTGGCTACGTAGCTTTTGCAACTGTCAAGCTATGATGCTAAAATGCAGCAAGAATATTAGCAACAGATAAACCAAAACAAAGAAAAAAAAAAACTCAAATCGGAATGATGGAACTGCCACACGAGGGTTATTCCGGGAACTTTTTGATCAAAGTGATACATGAAATTTAGTAGATGCAATGACTTCTAATTTATCAAAAATTACTGTTTTCATATGTTGCAGAAGTGGAATGTAAAATTAGGACAAAATTTATACAATAAACTTAGCTCTCTGTCTTCAGTAGGCTAGACTTAGTAAACATGATTCGATAGCTTACTTCCCTTTGGCAGGAAAGTAAAGTATGATAAAGCATAACTTAGTTTTTAACTAATCCTTAGTGACTCCTTACCACTAGAGTTTAGTCTATAGAAAATGTTAGCTGATACAAAAATTACTTCTGAAAATAAAGAATTATTAAAATATTATAAAATTTTTTAAAAAGGCATCTGATAGTCTCTGAATATCAATTAATAATCAAAAATTTCTTGATCGAATGTATCGATCGAATGTACATTATTATTAACTTCTTTTACACAAAAAATTTTTTCTTCAAAAAAACAGTTTTATACAGTTGTGTCAACCGACCTGAATATTATTCTCTCTCTGCTGTATCTATTTTATAAATATACTAAATTATTTAAAGCTTTTCATATCATGCTTAACTGAAGCATGTTTTAGTGGCATCAATTAGAATATGAAAACGCTATAATTCGTGAGCACGTAGCTTCTTCAATTAACTTAATTTTGTGCTTTTCTCTTTTGTTATTTTCTTCTTTTTTCTCGTTTTTTATTAGTAAAGTGTTTTTTCTTCTGATTATTACTTAAAAATCAAAGCATACACTAGTAAACATAGAAAAACACTTTGAATATTAAAGAATCTCGTTAAGAAATGCTAGGATTAGCAAAACATAACATATACATACATATATACTTACAAAAGCAAACAAACCATCATTCATAAACACACATAAACATGTACGTACTCATTCACAATACCCATATACAAACATAAGTATCGACTGACACTTACTCATGTTTCCTAGACATCTAATCAACACATTCAATAACATTGATTGAGCCACGTACTATGTGATACGCACTGTCGCTAAAAATTCTTATTGTTATACGAGTATTTTTGTATGTATTAATGTACATAGATTTTTAATAAATATTAAATGCAATACAAATAGCAAAAAACAAACAAAAAAAACACTAAAACGTGGTGGCAACAAAATTGCCAAATTTCTCCAAAGAATCACTCAAAGCATTAGATAAAAAATATATAAATAGAAGTAAAAATATAATGAAAAACGAGCAAATATACAATATACTCGTACATATATTATGTAGCCAAAAGTGATATTATATCTGATTTATTTCTGATTATTTAGGTCCACTTAATTTAAAATTTAGAAAAATATACTGAAAAAATTTACTTTAATTGCATGGCATATATTGAGAAAACAAAGTGTTCTTCTGATTCGATTAATATATGCAAGATAAAGCCTAAAACCTTCCACTATTAATGCACTATTGTTATTTAACTGAAACTCAACAAATAACCTACATCTATGGTGGGATAGGTTACCGTAGGTACACAGAACTAAATACGTAGTAGAAAATCGAAAAAATATGAAGATTTTCTAAACAATTATTACGTTTTCTGCACCCTGTATGATTGTAGTAGAAAGTCAAATAAATCGTTCAGTTCTGTGTGTAACGTTCATTTAGTTTCTAATTATGAAAATTTCAGTTTGCCCAAAAGTAAACGTGTGTTTGGAAATATACTACATTCGTTCAGTTTAAATATGTAAATGTATGTTCAATAAATAGCAATGCCCATTCAATTTACATAAAGTAAACGTATATTATGTAACTACTTATGCACATTCAATATCTTTTGAGTTTAGTGATTTAAATAAAACATTTTTTAATTATTTGTATCTCTTTTGTTTAAAACAAATTATATTTTGTTATATAAAACATATATAAATATAAAACACTCTGCGACAGAGAAGAACGAAGTTGAAATACTTGTAAAGTGATTTTATTCTTCTGACAATCACTTTCGAGTTCAACAAGAATCTGATTTTGAAACACCTTCTAAATCTAAGGCTTTTCGTACCATCGTTCATTTACAAGCAAATAACGTAAGTGAATATTATCATTACTTAAGTGAATATTATCATGTTTCTGGGAGGATTTGGAAAAAAGTTAAATTATATGTATATATTTCACTTCAGTCATTTTGAGATATATGTCTGCATTTCTGAAGCAAATGTTTTTAGTCAAATTTTCTTTACACTTTAAATGTGTAGAAATATTTTTGAAATATTTATATAGGAACTGTACTATTTTTAACTTAAATAAGGAAGAATGTTAAGTTATGAATAAGATTTTAGAAATCCGTTACAAAATTTAAGAAGTTATTAAACTTTAATGTAATGCAACTCATGAAAGTAAAGCAATTCTTTTTATCCGTAACTTAACATTTTGAAAGTACCTATTTCGAAAATTTCCAAAAAAAGATTTTTTTGTACTCGATAGCGTCTATGAGGAAAATAGTATCACTTCTGTGTTTTTTTTTTTTTTTTGTTATACTGTTTTGGATATTATAGACATAATAATACTCTATATAATAACGAATATCACTTTTAGCAAAAAATTTTATTTTTTGTGAAGCTGAATAATTATTTTCTAATTTTTAATAAATCACAAATGGACGACGCTCGCATCATGAAAAGGAAATATAATCAAAGCCATTTTTGTGAGGTTTGGAAGTAAACAATATTCATAAAGAGTAAAAGAGGTGAGAGTTGCAAATATTTTGAACAACAATAATTAGACTCTATTGCTTAAAGAATAGTTTGCTATTACAAAAAAGCAATCAACAAAATTAAAACAAATCGAAAATAAATGGGTAATTGAAGAGCTAGAATACTGATTTAGTTGCAAATGTTTTGACCACCACTGCATATGATTTATTATCTTTTATGTTCACAGAAAAAAAAAAATTTATTACACGAAAATATGAAAATGCAAATATATTAAATACCTTGATACGTGTAACATAAAATTCTGTTGAAATATTTATTTTCTTATGATTTCTTATGCGGGCACGTTTTTATTATTTCTATGTTAGTCGTGGTACTTTCTTAACTTTTTTTTGTTTAAATATAAAAGCAGAATTTTTATATCTAAACTCTTATTAGATTAAGAAAATATGAAAATTCTTTTATTTTTTTTTCATTTTCAAATTGTTTGTAAAATTTTTTTAAAATTTGCATGAAAAATCTTTTAATTGAATATAGCGCTTTGAATATAAGTTGTTGAAATTATGATATGACCAGTTGAATATATTTCCCATGCTACTGCTGGCATAGTACTTCATAAAATTGAAAAAATATTTTTTTATATTTTTTTTAATGTACATACTCTCTTAAACAATGAAATCAAATTTGCCATTGTAGTACCATTTCATTTTACTGACAATAAAACTAATATTTTATTTGATTGAAAAATGAAATTGTTTGATTGATACATGCATGTTTGAAAAGTTTTCAAACAATTACGTTTTACAAGTGGCCCTCTTTTGTTCAATTGCAATTGATTTTTATTTACAACTGTTGTATAGTTGGTTATGTACACACAAACATATAATCTGCTACCTAACCAGGTTACAACGAGGAATTTTCATAAAATGTCAATTTCAAATGTACTATTATTTATTTAATCTCTTTTTTTAAATATTTTTAATGTTTGATTTTTTTATAGACGTAGCACAGAAAAAAGTCAAATGATATTATTTGTATGATATCGTTGACTTTTTTTTGCTTAGATATTTTTAAAAATAATATACGACTACCGTAGACTTTTGCAAAGTCAGTTTTATTTTGAACCTACTCTACACTTGCTGTATGTAAGGCCTTTAATTGCACGGTGCTGCAACATCTGAAAACATTGTAAGTTATAGCATTTTTCTGATAGCATCTATCTAGTACAACAAAATTTTGTTTTTGATATTTTCGAAACACCCTAAAAATCTCGAGTTATGTGTTAAATATCGATTTTTCGGACCTTCAGGCACTTATAAGCTACTAACTAAACTGAATGTTAACGGATTTAAGCTTATCAGCGGATTTTTAAAAAAGTCAAATAGACCTTCTTACTAATATAGGGTAGGCCACTTAAAAGTTAAAATTTAAAATGCAATAAAACTAAAACGGTTTGAAATTTTGGCATATTTATTTTTTGTTGCTGCGAAGTATAATTTTTCCGGTCAGAAATTAAATATTATTTCATTCATATGGCTGCCACGGCTGGTATCGCAGTACCCATTCCATCAGTAAAATTTTCTACAACTTTTTCAAGTGTATGGGATCATATCTACGCAATGGCATCACGAATGTTGGCCTTCAAATACTCAATTGTCTCCGGTGTGTCGAATTAACACTTGCATTTAATGGCGTCCCACAGAAAATAGTCCAACGGTGTCAAATCGCAGTTTCTTGGCGACCAACTGACATCATAATTTCGGCTAATTAAACGACCATCAAACGTTTGACGCCTTAAATCGGTAGTGGCATGAGATGTGTGCCAAGTTACACCAACCTGTCGAAACCACACATAACTCACATCAATATCATGAAGAGCGGGAACAAAATCATCGGATATCATGGTGCAATTGCACGCTTACATGTTGGCGCATAACCATGAAAACAGTTTCACAAACTTTAGCAATATACTCGCATATACTGGGCACTGTTGGTCCTCCTCTGCGAATAAATTTTGTTCGACATTTTCGTGCAATTTCCGACCAATTGTTTTTTTTTGGAAATAAATTTCCAATAAATCCTAATGTTGCTTCAGCGTAAATTGTTTCATTTCATTTAGCGGAGATAATATACTACATTTTTTGAAAGATTAGAATGACATAATTATTTCCAAATTCTAGATAACCACTGGTTCAAACCTATGCCGATATATGGCCCACCCGATATATACTTATGAGAAGTTTAAGTAGCCTTCACCAAATTTTTTCCGAGTTTATATGAGATTTTGTGCACTATCAGAAGAGTAGTAGTAGTATCGTTTCCTAAGTATTTAAGTTCCATTCTTTTTATCGCAACGTGTATTAATGTTTAGTAAACGTCTCTTAGAATCTTTTAATTCAGAGCAGGTTTTCCGCACAGGTCATGTGCGGATCACATAACAAGCCTTTGGATTATTACTGAACAGTGCGTTGAGTGGCGTTTTGCATATTGTCTTACTTTTATCGACTTCGAAAAGGATTTTGGCATTTGATAGGCATTAGCCATTCGGCGTACTCAATATCCGTTTATGAAAATTGGTAAAAAGTGTTTTCAAAAGAACACCTTAGAGACACACTAAATCATTAACTTTATACAGGCGCAGCTTAAAGAAATTTGTTATTACCCTATTGTCCCCGGTGAACCATTAAAAGAATAAATGATAATAAAACAATCTTTAAAAATACTGATTGATTTTTAGTCACTCTTAGAGTTGAAAAAAATATATCTGTTTTTTAAGCCTTTATAAGTCTTGTCAAGCATTCCCACTAAACTTGATTTGTTGGCAATAAACGCTTAATCGACTATAGACGTCCTTTTAATGGAGGTACAATAAATAAAATTTCACAAAGGATTTCTCTGTAATGAACTTTACCAAATAGAAACTTTAAGCAAAATCTTAAAATTCTATTCCGAAATTTATGGTACCAAATGTTCGGTTCTGACCAATTATTTGTTTTTACTTTATTTTTTTAATATTTTCTCTCCTTTTTTTGCTTTCCGCAAAATGAAAAATGAAAATATAGGAAAAATAAAAATAAAAACAAAAAAACTGCTGTATTGTTGTTGAGAGTTTGATTTTTATGATTTCAATGCCTTTTTACAGTCGGATATTGTGCACTTTTATGCTCAATCAACAATTTTTTTTTTATTTGCCTTCACTTCTTTATTCAAGTGGTCTATGGAAAATTCAATGAACCTGGTTAATGCAGATTGAAAAAATCTAAATCGTTGAAAAAAAAAAATAAAATACAAATAAAAAAGTGGAATATAAATGAGGAGAAAAAAGAAAAATTTTTGCACGTTATAGCGGTTTCTGTTCTATAGACGATGGATAGAAATTGAACTTTTAATAACTTATTTCATAAATAAAAATATAATCACTTTTGTTTAACAGCCTCAAGATGCTACACAGCGACATCTGAAAGATGATTGTAAATAAGAGTTCTGAAGATATATTGCATAATATGGGAATAGTTTGTTTATACTGTCAGTGAGCATAAAATTTTAAAAAGGTTTTTCAATGTTCATTCAAAATTAAAAAAAAAAAATATTCGCAATTTTTATAATTATTTTCAAAGAAAATCTAAGTCCACCTTATGAGATCAGTAATCGAGTAAATACATAACTATGTTTTCACCGGCGAGGAATTTCACTTACTCTGGCAGTGTGTATTTTATAAAATCTTACTATCAACTTAGCAAGCAACTGAGAAGACAATGAAGGCGTACTAGAAATATAATCATCAAACTATTAAGATTTAATATAACGAAGACGACATGCCAGCGGCGTCAAAGAAAACTGCCCAATTTCTCCTATTTTATTTATAGCAACGAAATATGCAATCCTATCAAACACAACCAACCAAAGAAGAGGTATACAATATAAAAATTACCAACAATTCGAAGACCTTGACTACGACGACACACAATGCGTTGTCCAATAGACAAATATAAAAAAATCACTCATCATGGAGATCGATCAAAAATATATTTTTTTAAAAGCTAATTGTCGGCTGAGTATAATACTGAAAGATATTGTAGCAAAGAGAGAAATAAACTCAACTAATTTATAATAAAAAATATTGTGTAAAAAATTGGATTTAATGTGGTTCAAAAAAATATATATAAAAACTGTATTTTTTTAAGAAGTTAATAAAAGTTTGGTTTTTTAATTATTTTACAATATTATAAACAAAACAGGATATATATTTCAAATTATGTTAATTGTTTTTATTTTTTACTGCTTTATATCAACAAAAATTTAAAATTTTTCAAATTTTGAAGAAGTATTAAAGAAAAAAGTAAAAAAAAATATATACATATTTTATTTCTATTTTTGAAACTATGTAACATGTTCTATCAAATAAAAAAAATTAGACCCAACCTTATTGTACAATTTAAAAAATCTGCAAATATTAAAAATGTATAATATAGAGAATTTTTCATAAATTTTACTGATTCTAAATAGCTTAAGCAAATAAAAAATTAAAAATAATTTTGATTATAAATTTATCAATGATATATGAACCCAGAAATAATTAAAATTATTATTTCAATTCCAAATTTGAGGTAAAATATGTTAGATTACAACACATTCTTAATTCTCTTACTTTTTGCAAAATCCACAAAATTAAAAACATATCGCTATTTGGATTTTATTTATTTATATCAGTAACTAATACATAACATTTTTTTTAATCTATATGTATATAAAAGAGGACTATAAAATGCATTGTAATTGATGTTCTCCCAAATGCGCCAACCGATTTTGCTTTGTAAGCCTTAAACGAAAGGTAAATTCAATACCAAGGTTTTTATGTATGTGCGGTTTTTGTAGGTTCATTGGTTCACGAGTTATGGACGTTAGAGAATACGCCTTTGCATTGCGTAAGTTTTACTTGAAAAACTGAGTCAGAAAATATTTTTAAAGCTGTGTATGTAAAACGCATGTGTGGCTTCACTATTATGTCACGGTGCTACGCCCATATAAAATTTGTATTTATATGTCTATATTTTTAAAACGATAATAGTAAGGGATCTGAATTTGGCTAAAATAACTTTGTGGTTAATCCGAATGATGAGTCAAAAATTGGACCGAATTGGATAAGTGGGAGTAGCACCTCGCATGCAAAGATTTTAGTATATCTTTAGAACGGTAATAGTGAAAGGTTCAGGATTTAGTCTAAATAATTTCGTAGTGAATCCACATCTTCAATGGAAATATGGGCCAAATTAAAGAAGTGGGTGTGGCGCCTTCCATACAAAATAAATACTGATTTTTGTATACCTAGGGATCAGTAATAATAGACGTTTATAAATTTGGTCCAAATAACATTGTGGTCAATAAAGATCATAACCGGAAAAGTGGGCGGAGTTTTTTAAGTGGGAGTGGCACCTACCATAAAAAATTAATATTGTTTTTTGTATATCTAGAGAACGGTTAGAATGGCAGATTCTGAAATGAATTCAAATGACTTGGTAGTCAATACAAATCATTAGTTTTAATGCATTGTTTTAAATTTTTCTATTGAGGAATGCCTTTTATAAGTATATAGCATAAAGGCTTCCAGCAACTCGGGAAGGATTACTATAGGCTAATATAAAAAACAATCTTAAGATAGGCTTTGTTTGATTTAAATTTATGTGGGCGGTAGACGAGACCGGTTTTCATTTATCAATTTATATTTTTGTCAGTAAGATCTATGGGTTTGACGCACTGTACGACGCACTTGTACTACTGGCTGGTATACAATAGCAGTTAACAATAACTACAGACGTTCATTAAGAGATGTCTATGATACATTTTGATGATATGGTGTCCAATAATATATGGAGGAGAAAATATAACTTTCTTTGCCATACACTTTAGAAATGGCGAAGACGGAGCTTGTACTATTTACCCAGAAGCGCAAGACTACGAAGAAAGCAGTTCGCAGACATCTGTTAATAAACGTCTGAAGTTTTTGTTTGTTGGCATTGGAACTCTCTTTAGGGGCAAAAAACCTCGGTGATACTCTGGACCACCGATTTTTATTTTCTAATTGATTTAGTTTTGAAAGGAAAGAAATAATTGTCCTCCCTTATAATATGCATTTTTATATTATTTATATGTAAATTGCATCACAAACTTCAACCATTTGTTTTTTTTATTATTTTTACTTTTTTTATCATGCGGATACCTATTAATCAAAGACGATGCAATTTTTATTTTTTAGAGAACAAATCATCTTTTCCTTAGAGAATTAAATATTATTTGTAATTATACTCCAATTTAAATAAATAGATATTTAAGTGAATTATTTTTTTTTTTTAAATTCATTGAAATGTTTTCTCATGTGCACCATCAATGGGCCTTCTTGTAAGCCAATTTCCGACGCACACACTTCCTCTTTTTCTTTTTTTTGTATTTCTTTTTATTTATTTGTTCACTAAATGACCTCAATATAAATAAAGAGGACGCTATTTTCTTTCTTTTTAAAGAACGAACCATTTTGAACACCAGAAAAAAATAATACATTTAATCTACCACAACAGCTGATTCACAGAATTGTAGTAAACTAGAAAAATCGTGTGACAGCGTTGGGACAATTATTGTCAATACTTCGTTTCGCCTCATCTTGTGACAGTAAATTTTGTATAAAATAAGACATCCGTGTGAATACAGACTTTTTAATTGGAACATTATTATTGTTGTGCGCTATTTTGTCACAATAAAATTTGGTGCATTTGAGTCAATCGAATAAGGAGGAAGTGGAGACATACCAACCCCTACTGTGTTACTGTCTTATACTTTCTAAAAAAAGGCGTCGATTTTTAGGTAGGCAAGCTATTGCTACACTTTTGGTTTATAATTATTTATTATTATCATCATATCAACCAAAGACTATTGCAGGACACTGCGACCCATGGTTTGTTCAGCAGATATGCTGCTTTCCTAGTGAACATCAGCAGATCTGCGGTATATGCGGTACAGCAAGGGTACGGACCGATATAGGGATCCTTTCGGGTATAGAACCTAAAATTTTTCTTCAATTCGCTAAGGGCTTTAAATGGATCTGAAATAGAAATTCACCCCATTGACTTGCAGACTTTCTGCTTTCGTTGGAGTGGCTACGTTTTGTTGGCTTTTTGTTCTCTCACTCTCTCGTTCTATCTTCTTACGTGGTCACCGAATGATATCACAATCAGTTCTAATGAAGGTTGCACAAATTCTAACTTAACCTAACCTTAACTAGCCTTCGGAAGCCGTATTACATACTTATGTTCTGATTGAATTTGCTGGATATATGAAGCTAAACATAATTCGTTTTTAAGTAAGAAAAAGATATAAAATGTGTTTCCAAGTCCCTTTGTTCACATGTTACTACTTACAGCACCTTTTTTATATTATATTTAGTAAAAATGTTTCATCAAATATACCTTTAATCAAAGATAAAGACAAATTTGGCATAATCTACAATTCCTTCACAGACACTTGTGATTAAAAAAAATTCATTTATAATAAAATAATCAAGTTATTTTATAAAATACATTTGTTTTTGCTAACACACAAACACCCTTTAAGAATTTTATAAATATGGCAGCATTTTATTTTCATTAAAAAGATAAGTTGAAACAGTTAAGGTTCATTTAGTTTTTTATATAACTTCCTGACTTCTGTCTCACTTTAATAATAGATCATCATGTGCATTTAAATTGAATTTCTTTTTTTTTTTCGCACAAAAAAATCATTTTGATTTTCATACCATCAGCCTCTTAGGATTCATTTATTTCATCGTCTTGTGTCTCTTGTGTTGTCATAATGCAGTGGTAAATTAATGCAAAAATGGCAACAAAAAATGAAGGAAAAAAATACGCAAACAGACAGAACCAAAATTGTATGTGATTGCATTTCGATAACGTAAAGTGTCAAGCAAAATCAGGTGAAATAATACACTTAAGAATACTTGCACACACAAACCTCCTTCCACATTAACTACACATGCAGATGGAAATTGACATGCACACAAACGCAGTCATTTCGTCAGGCATACTGCATGCATACCTTCTTATATAACCCATACTCTGCATGCATACCTTCTTATATAGCCCATACACTGACATTAAATTAATGTCATATCCTCAATGTTTGATTGCCAAAGGAAAGTCGTTTCTGGGTATTATACAAGTGTTCGCGTAGCTGTGTGAATAGTTGGGATGGCACATGAATATTGCTTTAAACATCTGTAAGTAGTTAACACACAGCACAAAAACAAGTAGAGTAGAAGTTTTTGTGCTGAAATTTTTTTTCTGCAGTAAAGCGTAAATGCATCAAAAAGAAGACATGGCTTTAATGGCGAAATGGGTAATGTTTTAAATAAAGTTTGCAGTTTCGTTTTCGGTTTTCTATTTTGTGCCTTATGGTGTGCACACTCGCTACCCCGCTGGGCAAGTTCTTTAAGTTTGGTTATATGCCTGCTGTGCAAATGCATATAGTATTCGGTTGTTGTGTGTGTGTGTGTGTGTGAGAGAGTGAAAGGGTATTGAAATATATTGCATATATGTATGTATGTATGTATGTATATTTTTAAGTACTTATGAGGGTGATAAAAAAAGAAATGGAAAGAGAAAGAGATAGAGCGAGTTCTAGTGTAAAGAAAAAGAAATAAAATTCTATCAACAAGACGAGTTGACGTTGTGCCAAAAATCAGACTTATTCATATATTTACATACACACACACATTCACACTAACACCACACAGCCACAGCCACACTTACACTCTTAAGTCACTAAGAGTGAGTGAGTTGAGCAATTGTACACCACAATAACCACTGCATGGCAGCTGATGGCAAAGTGAAAATCACTACGGAGCTTCCACTTTTTTTTTTGTATTCCCACTTTTTGCCTTTTTTCGGTTGTATTTCCGCACCAACACCATGGCAACCAACATTTGTACATTACTGAACAATATTCATACATATACAAACATACATATGTATGCATAACTCTTTACACACACGTTCACACTCTAGGTTTACTAATGGTATGTGTATTTGTGCTGCTTTTGCATATTTTTGTTCAGTTTATTCCATCTATACTTAACATATGTATGGATGTATGCATTTCACTTCAACTTTTTTTTAAGCATTTTGAGTCCCAAAACTATGCATGTATTTAAATCTGAAAATGTTAATTGCAGTCGAGTATTTATCTTAATTAAGCATTTCCTTTTTGCCAAAAAAAAGGAAAAAACGCTTAAAGTTTAGATACATATACGACAAAAAAAGTGTACAATGCCAAGATATAGGAGAGTCCCTATTAGGAAATATTGCACAAACAAATATTTTTAATTTTAATATGTTTTTTTTTATTAAATTGTCCTAAATTTTAATTATATCGAAAGTTGAAACATTTTACACTCATGATGGTGTATAGTAATAAAGAAAAATTATAATAAATTACAAAGCCATGTGTAAAGGCAATTCTGTCATGACAATAAGATAACATGCGCACTTTTCAATTGCCTGACAAATTTTGAAGACAGTAATTGACATAAGAAAAATTAAAAGAAAAATGTGCTGATTTTTTAATTTGCAAAATAAAAGAGAAAAATGGCTTTTTTGGAGTCTGCGCCACTTTAGATAACTATCATAATTTTTGACAACTACTATTCTTTCGTATTATTAATTGTCATATCCACATCGCCAGGTGCAAATGTCGTCTAAATAGTATTACTTAAAAATGGTTCATTTTCAACAGATACCACATCTTTTATAGCAACTTCACAGGACACTTTGAATTACTTTGTTTGCTGTGTGAATTACTAACAAAAATCACAATCGTTCATACCAAATTATTGTTGGTGTTTACGCCTTATTGACACATAAACAAACCAAATAGACAAAATTATTTATCAGTTTAATTTGCATACTACAGGCAGGCAAATTTAATAAATTTGCAGTGTAAAATGTGCGATAAAAATATTTTAATTAAGAGCTAAAAAGTATTCTAAGCTCATATGACATAATTTTTATTCTTTGCAGCGATAAAAATTAGAGATCACATTGTTTTTCAAGTAATTAACAAGGCTATTAATATTGAATGCCATACAATTTGTGTCATTCCCTCTAAAAATTTTGAATTGTGAATTATGCAATTTGGCTCATAATTAGGGTTTGAATTATGAATGAGTTAATGAATGGCAAAAAAACTTGTCGTGGGTTCCATTAAGACGTTTAATTTCCAATATCCCGCCATTTTAAAATTTGTCATGCGCCCATTTGGGCCTGTTCGACAAATGACAAGTTAAAAAAAACTACGCCATTGGTAAAAGTTAAACGGTATACGATTCATTAGCGCATTGAAATTATTAAAATTCTCTACAAAAATGGTACAAATTTCTGTAGTTCTTTTCTTTTTTTTTGTCGTGGAGCATCTTCCCGGCAACTGGAGGAAAAATTTTTTCTGTTGTGGCAAGTTTGTCAAATTAAGGAATAAACCGAAAATATTGCTGTTGTAGCTAATAATGTTAAGATAAACCCAGATTTGTAATACATACAACGACCATACAACGCATTTCGCATTTAAAATTCAGTAAACACAAGAACTTATGCCGCCTGATTACCAACAATATCGTGTCTTTTTATAATAGGCCCTTTAAATGCAACATCGAAAAATAATCTTGTGTCATGTAGCTCATTTTGACATCAGAAACTATGTCAATAAACAAAGTTATTGATTTGCGTCTCATAAAATCTAAAAACTATTGTTGAAAAGCTTCTCTATGCTAAATATGATACAATTTGGCGCGGTTTTTGGTATAGCAGTGTCATTGGACCTTATTTACTCGAAAATAAAGCTGGAGCAACTGTTACGTCTTGTATTGCCAGAATTGCAAGATATTAATGAGAACCACGTCTTTTTTCGACAAAACTGCAATACTTGAAACACAAGTATCGATGCAATTGCTCTTTCGCCAGAATAGTTGCCCAGTAGTGTGATTGTGATCTTGTGATTTGACAACTTTAGACTTTTTTCTTCGAAACGGTACGATTCATTCTAAATAAACGGTAGTGGATATGCAAGTATTTTTATAAAAATGAAATCCCTTATTTGGATGTTAAATAACTGCCATTTATTCTCAGTTAGTCATTATATCGGGTGGGCCATCTATCGGTTTAAATTTGAACCAGCGGTTATTTTAAATTGGCAATACTTATGTCATTCTATTCTGTCACAAAATTCAGTATATTATCTCCACAGAATGAAATGAATCGATTTACGTTTAAGCAATGTTGGGATTTATTGGAAATCTATTTCCAAAAGGAAATTACACGAAAATAACTAAATTTGTTCTCAGAGAAGAACCAACAGTGCCGGTTATACGTAAGTTTATTACTAAAGTTCGTGAAACTGGTTTCATTGTTGATGCGCCAAGACGTATGCGTGTTCGTACGTGCGTACACTCGAAAATATCGAAGATGTGTTGAGAGTGTGCGTGAGAATCCGTCATCATCAACTCGTCATCGTTCTCATGAATTGAATATTTCACTCACTAGTTTACGTCAAATTTTGCGACAAGATTTTAGTACGACGCCTTAAAAAGTTCGATTGGTTAAAGAATTGAAGCCGCGTGACCATCCGCTTCACTAGATGGGCCAACGAGACTCTGCACGATTATATCTATTTTGCAAAGAAAAAAATAATCTTTTCGGATGAAGTACATTTTCTTCTTTTTTAGATACGTTAATGAGCAAAAATGCCGTATTTGAGGTTCAGAAAACCCAAACGTGGTCTTACAGAAGCTAATGCACACATCACGAGTGACTGTTTGGTGCGGCTTGTGCAGCGGTGGCATCATTGACCCATATATCTTTTCTAATGAGATCGGCACAATCATTACGGTCAATGGAGACATGCACCATGATAACCGACTTCCTTTCATGGTATTGATGTGAACAACCTTTGGCTTCAACATAATAGTGCAACTTGCCACACATCTTATGCCACATTAAATTTATTGCTTAAAAAGTTTGTTGGAGGAGTAATTAGTCGAATGGTGGTGATTTCTAACCGGAACATTTGTTTTGTCAACAATAAAATTAATTTGACGGAATTGCAAAATGCTTTCACTCCAAAACGATCAACTTCAAAACAGATTAATCTAAATTAGTTTTATTTATACAATAAAATAGTAATAGTATTCAATAAATAGCAAGAGTATGTTTCCAGTGTGCCGCTGCCGTCAGATAAATGCCAGGGCAGACCATCTTAAAAAAGAAAAAATTAAAGGTTTTCGACGGCGGTATTTCCTCATAACATTAGCTAGTAACTGGTTATGAGTATTACTACCGTTAAAAACTTCTCTATATGCATTTGCCGTTGGGAGCCGGCGTTTAACTGCAGGTTCCTTTCAATGAGCTTAAAAATAGAATCATAGACTGAGAGAAGGCCCCATGTTCCTTCATGGAATATTATGGAAATTAATATAATATATGTTTCCAGAATGATAAGAAATATCATACTTAACGATGATAAATACTTTGAATAAATTAAATTTACTTTTATATGCAATAAAACAGTTGGTTTGCAAGCAAATTGCTTCTCTTTGGAATACAAATTTTCTATTGAATATTAAAAATTTTATGAAAATATTATGGAGACACCCATAAACAGTCAATTTTTCAAACAGCGCATACCACTTTTTCTCTTATGTTAACTTTTTTTTGTGACACACATTCCGCTAAACACTTTCTCATTGAATTTCAGTGCAATTTGTGCATTTTACTTCACATTTTTGGCCTGCAATGCCTACCGCAACTTATGTCCGCTGTGTCTTGTGTTTTGTCAATGATATTTGTGCGAAAGTGGGTGTATGCGTCTGTGTGTATGTGTGTAAAGGAATTTCACATTTTTGTTCATATTAAATCGTGTCATTTTCAAGAATTTTTTATTTGTATTTGTACTACACACACATACATATATATTTATACACACACACACATATTTGTTGATGTCGTTGCTCGTTTTTTGTGTCGATTTCCTTAGAGGGCTTACGTATGTACGATACGCTCTTTCGCTTGTTCATTTCAATACCTCAATATTGAAATATATATATATATTTCGTTGTCATTGTGTGTGTGTGTGTACGTGTTGGTAAATTGAAAGTGTTGTTCTTACATACATATAATACACACTCGTATACAGTCAATGGGTTTGTGTGGCATTAATGGTTGAATATGCGTTTGCGTTTGTGTTTGCATTTGTATTTTTTTATTTAATTTTTTTTATGTCTTTATTTTTTTATTTGATTGTTAGTATTGCAGTTGGCACAAATTATTTATTGTATGTTTTATGGTATAGAGTTCCGTCTGTTCTGGTAGTTTGAACTAAGTTGAATAATCGAGTGAGTGCATTGTTGTAGTTGTTACTATATATGCTATATCTGCATATGAATATATATATATACTTTTCCGACCTTTCAAAAAAAGTGCATTTAAGAAAAATTGCATTAAAAATAAGGTCAATATATGATAAATTATAAATTTCGATATTGCATGTATGTAGGCCGCTGAAGTCTTGCTTCATAGTGCTCAGTCAATATAAAAATAATTATAATGTGGAAGGTACATGTATATAATAAAAGGTGTAGTGCAAATGTATATACAATTTTAAAGGTATTCAAAATAAAAACCTTTTTTATTGCTATTTAAGAATGAAATTATATTTAAAATATTAAAGTGGTGAACGAAGAAAGATAAATGAAGTCTTATTTTTAAGTCAGTCTTCTATAATTTTATCTCTAATCTCTATAATTCTTAGCAAATTTAGTACACAATTTTCTTGTGGCAGTTTTATAATTCCTTATATTTTTGTAATTCCAGTTCCGTGGTACTCTGTGCAACATTTTGTCACATAAATGTTATCTTTTACTAGACTCCTGTTGAAATTTAACTTTCTCTAAAGATACTACCGACATTCAAATTGAAGATCAAACGGGTTAGGGGGTTTATGTGGACTAGCTTTTCAAATACTTCTCAGCAAGTAGGCAATATCTAAAGGGATATTAATTTGGGCTTGAATGGTCATCAAGAAGATCGCGAGTATCCATATCGAGCACAATTACAAGAATATGTCGGACAAACATCAGCGTATATACACGGCTGCACGTGATATCAGCTTACATATTCTTACGAAAATAAAAACAAAACACATCAGCGCCTTAAAACTGTATTGTGAAATTTTGGTATATTTGGTAATTATGTGTCACCCTATCAATGCCGTACTTATTTGCGTATCTGACAGCACTGCCAATTCAACTAACTTTGGTAACACCATCTTACATGTTTAAAATTAAATGATAGAGGATATGAGAGCATTTGAGACATTTCCGGAACTTTCCAAACTGTAGGAAATTAGGCATATAAGGAGGCTGCTTTGCCTACGTAGTTAGTTATTGTATTGCTGTCGTAAGATAAACACGTATTTAAGCGGAAATAAAAGTGTTGTATAAGCGAATATTACGTTGTTGTAAACTGTATAAAAGTTATTCTGTAACAAATAAAAATATAACTGCAACAACAACAGTCCTGGTGTTTATTTTATTTTAACGCCATTTAAACGAACTCAAACTTTTTAAAAAGGTTAAAACACAACAATATTAATAAGTAAAAAACAAAAGTCTTACGCTTAATCTCAATTAATAACTCGAAGTTTATAGTGGACGACACACATCCGACAGACAGAATACCACCTTGACCAAAAAGTTCACGGAATTTATTCAGAAAATTAAAAATACAAGTTTCTTCATCAAGTAATCCCCATCTGCTGCAACACACTTATGCCAGTGCTTGATCCACTCCTCGAAGCATTTTTTATATTCGGTTTTCGGTATGTCCATCAGTGCTTCTTGAAATTTTTCCTATTATGTCGATTCAACAGAAAGAAGTCACAGAGAGCCAAATTAGGTGGTTTCGGTGGCTGTTAAATGGTACTTTTTGCATTTTTAGTCTGGTCTCTTTCGGCAGATGGCTTCATGGAAACCTCTCATAGCGCCCAAATAATACTCTTTGTTTACTCTGGCAAAAATTCATGATGGACTACATCGTTGTAATTCATGAAAAGCATGAGCATTGCCTTCTTTTTTGGCTAAGAACGACGTGAATTTTTAGTCTCGTCTCATTTTTTGAACACCATTCACTTGCCTGATGACTTACTAATAAACACACGTCACCAGTAATGATCCTTTTATGAATGTGGGATCAGATTCAGTCTCCCAAGTCAAGTCTTTTGCGAGCTCATGAAATTGAGATCTTTTGGCACCAGTTTTGCTGCTACACGACGGAAACCCAAATCATTAACCAAAATGTCATGGACGTATACATAGGCAATGTTCAAGTCCTCTCTGATGGTTATTGACCAACATTACTTTTACTTTATCAATCTTTTCGTCAGTTTTTGATGTCGATGGTCTAACACTGCTTTCATCACCTTCGAATGACTCACGACCACTTTTGAACCGCACCTGCCACTGGTAAACGACCGGTTTCTTTAGAGAATTGTTGCCGAAACACTTTTCCAATATTTCCAATGCTCTCGCACCATTAAATCCGTTTTTTACGCAAAACTTATTACAAGTTCGTTGTTGCAAATTTAAATCCGTTTCTAAAATTGTAAAAAATCGCTAATACACATAGAGATAGATGTACTCTTCCTTTTGCAAATAGCAAGCTATGATGCTAAGATTTAGCGGGAATATTAACAACAGATGTGTTAATTTAACAAAAAAAAGCTCAAATCGGGGGTTATTCCAGGAACTGTTTGATTGAACCAAACCGCATGAGAAAGGCTCTACAAAAAGTAGGGCAATCCCACCAAAAACATACTAGAAACACACATCGTCCTTTCTCCTCCAATATGCGGTCATCGGCGCAAATATAACAAATTGTATAACTTTTACACGTTTCATTATAGGTATTGAGATGTTAAATAAAAACTGAAATTTGCTATTATTGATAGACGCTTCTCCGTATACGATAAAAGCTGCCAAAGCCGTAACGATGTATTAGGCTGTACTAATATAAGTTACGTGGATTGTTAATGGACTTCAGAATCTTTTAAATATCCAAACAAATTGAAATTTAAAAAAAAAGTATTACCGTCCGCACCAGTTTTTACTCGTTGGGGAAGTTTAGTTGCAGCCAGCCGCTTAAAATTCTGAAAAGATTTTAGAAGTGCTAAGCACATGAAAGTGTGCGATGGACTTGCTATAGATAGACTTCAAAACACAAATACAAAAACAAAGTATTGGCGACAAGAACGTTGTACTCTATATCCATAGCCAATCAAAAAGTCGATTTTGGATTTTTTGTAACTTGGCGTTTTATGGATTTTATATGACGATATGTATGTATGATTACTAAGTATATTGAAATGTAGAACAAAACTTTTTTCTATTAACGAAGAGCATATTTTTACAATGTTTTAATAATATTTTCGGATATTTAATGCATATTTAATGCACATAAAATACTTTTTTCCCTGCTTATATCCATATAACATTTAATCGCTAGATTAAGCTCGTCCACTCTGTATAGGGGTTAGGATTAAGAAAAGATTGTTTGTAAATATAAAACAGAAATGAAAATGAGAAATTTATTGTTTTTTATTTTGTTATTTTGTTCGACAGAGATGCGAATTATAGTTCCTTTTATTGCTTGTGGTTTTGTCATTAAACATTGGTTTTGCCACGAAGTAAAAAGAATTCTTTCAGTTTGTTTTTCCTTTTAATTTTATTTCAACATTAGAACAAACTTATTGTTGTTGTGATTTTTTTTAACATGCATATTGTTGTAATGACATTCAGTTGTGTGATGTTGTGCGGTGTATTTGATGGTATGATCCCAGAAAATACTGATTGTGGCTTTAATTTTTCACTCTATAGTCGTCTTCCTTTGTAAGTGTTCAGTGAAACATGTATTTGGCACCAAAGCCAAACAATCTTTACTGTTCGATTCCATTTATTTTTTTTATTTTTTTTGACTCCCTTTTTTATTGTTGATGTCTTTACTATACTACCACCTCCTCTAAAGAAATAGTTTGTTGGTTGATTTTACTATATATGCGGTTAAACATATGTATGTATGTATGTATATATGTATATATGTATATATGTATAAGGGTGTGTGTATGCTTGCAATATTGTATATTGTGCAATGGTCCCACAAATCGAATGTCAATTTTCGACTCATTTTACGGAACACTTAAACTTGTCGTTTTTCTCGTTTTGTATGGTTTGTGCAATCATTTTCGGTTTCTGTTCTTCTGTTTTCTCAGTATTTATTTTTTATTTTTTTTTTTTTTGCAAATAGTAGTTTGCTTCAATTGCAGCAGCTTTAATGATTTTTCATTCGGCTCGAAAGAAAGAAGAAATACTTCTTTTTCAGTTGGTAAATATGTTTTTAATTTATTTTTTTTTTTTTTTTTTTTTGTACTGGGGTGCATAATGTGCTATAGATTTGCAGGAGCGTTTACATAAGCGAGGAGTTGGGTAAAGAAATAACTACTATTTCATGGTTTTTATTCAAAATATTATGTTTTGATTCTTTTACAGAAACGCCTTTGTTTTTCGATGGCAGCCTCAGTTGAAAATACAATATTTGTAGGCGTTGTTGGTAAGACGGAGAAACAATTTTTTGTGTTTTAGAACGCCTGCTATTTCGCTTACTTTCCTGATTATATTGGGCTTTTTTTGAAGTTTTCTCTTTTAAGTTACAAAGTTGTTTTTCTTTAATTTTAGGCCTTATCTTACATTTTGTAAAATCAAATTCGGAAATTGCATTATCAGTATATGTAAAGAATACAAATTTTGTTAAAATACCCTACAGTAAGTAGAAAATTAATATGATGTATGAACTGTAGCATAGTTTACCCTGTAACACCCAAGAAATGAGTATAAAATGAGTATGAAATTTTATTTCATTTTTTTTATACAAAATTTGCTTAAAATAGATTAAAAATAAATTTTATTTTTTATGAATATGGGGTCTATCCTCTTTTTTGGACATACAAGTTAATAATGACAACATATGGCATAACTATGACATATGGTTTGTGTTAATAACAACAAAAATAGTATTTTGGAGGCTAAAGATCTGTCATTATAATTCAGTATTCGATAGACGCCAAAGTGTAAACACACACTTTTTGCAATCGCTACAATAATGTCGAATTTTTTGCCTAAAACAGAAGTTTTGGGGGGAAGTCTGATAACTTTCTTTCATTTGAAGAATACTGCCGTTTAAATTTATCGATTGTTGGTAGTAGCTTACGGTTAACATGCACCAGCTCAAAAAACTTGTAAACGATGGTGCGCGCGTTTCAAAAGTGTTGATTTCAACATAGAAGGCAAGAAGACGCCTGGTCAGCAGAAAAATTTTGATGATGGGGAATTGGAAGCATTACACAAAGAAAATTATTTTCAAACATAAGTAGAACTTGCATTGTCATTAGGAGTCACACAACAAGCCATTTCCCTACGTTTAAAAGCATTGGGATTCATTCAAAAGCAAGGAAATTCAGTCCTGTATGAATTGAAGCCAATAGACCCTGAAAAGAGTTTTTGCATGTCGGAAATGATGCTTGAACGCTACAAAAAGAAGTCAAATTTGGTCTGGTCATTGTTATTGGCAATGAAGAGTGTTTTGTATTATGAGTTGTTGATATCTAATCAGACGATCACAGGGGACTTGTACCGAAAATAATTTATTTGTTTGAAGAGAGCAATTAACGAAAATATTCATATTCCAGAATATTCGACCAGATACGAGGCCATAATGTTCTATCATGGCAACGCTCGACCATATGTTGCAAGACCGGTAAAAAACTATTTGGAAAACACTGGATGGGAATTTTTGACTCACCGGCCCTATAGCCCTAACTTTGCCCTTCTTGACCACCATTTGTCTCGATCGATGCAGAATGCCCATACTCGAATACAGTTTTTTTTGGCGAGAAATCCATATGCTCCAGAAAGATGGGAAAAAGTAATGGCTAACTAAGGACAATACTTTAAATAATGTATCAAATTCAATTTGTTATTATAATAAATGCATTTTTCAAGCAAAAAAATCGACATTATTAACTTTTAAAACAAAAATAAAAACAAACAAAAAATAAGGAGATTAAATAAAAACATCTAGCGTGGACAAAAACCTGAGAAGATTTATCGAAAACATTGATTTTGTAGTAATTCACAGGGCAATTGAAATCTAATTGCTTATAATTTGGGCAGTTCGCTTTTAAAGTTTTGTGTGCGAAATTATGTACTTGGGCTCATAATTGGAGATTGATTTAAGAATGATAGAGCGAATTAAGAACAATTTTATCAAGTGACCATTTCATTAAGCTTTCGTTGTTCGTTTAATGAACCTTTCTTTTTATCTAGTTAACAGCTGATGAAAGAAAAAACTGATGCCTTTTTAACAAGGCAGTCAAAGAAGGGGCTTCTATATATCTTTCTTTACCACGTCTGTACAATACTTTTTCATTATTGACTGAATTCGATTGCACAATTACTTTTGTGTATTGGGCTTTTTGGTTTTCAAAGTATAGGTATCCCATACTTAAACTCACACATACACACACACCCACACACAAATACTAGTTTACCTTATGTAAAGGTATAAAAATTTCTATTTGATTGTATTTATTTACAATTGTATTGAGTGCGGTCGTTGAGGTTGGCTTTTATTTTTTTTTTTTTTGTAATTTCTGTTTCATC
The DNA here is from genome assembly GCA_023159175.1 of Wohlfahrtia magnifica. Taxonomy (NCBI): domain Eukaryota; kingdom Metazoa; phylum Arthropoda; class Insecta; order Diptera; family Sarcophagidae; genus Wohlfahrtia; species Wohlfahrtia magnifica. Next base: position 262,416 of record JAKWBJ010000523.1, read on the forward strand.
CATTTAATCGAATATCGCGGTTATTTTCCTAATTCTATACTTTGATTTTTCTTTCTTAAAAGACTGCTGACGACTTCTCTATACTTTCTTCTAACGCTTTTTTTTCTTCTTGCTGTAGTTTTAGTACGAGTGTGTTTTTCAAAGTGGAAAATGAATTGAATTTGCGGTCAGCATTTGTGGTTATAATGCCAAAGTTATTCTCATTGCACTACACAGTGAAAGTTAGTCATTGTTGTGGTTACATACTCTTTGTAGTTTATTTTATTTAATTTTCTCTACTCTACTCATACCAGTTTTTATTCCTTCTTTGTGCTTTTCTTTTTCTGCAATGATTACTGTTTCGCTATGGTTGTGTGTTAAATTAAGTGAAAACTCAATCGTGTTGGAAGAAATCGGGGTTCTTTTTTTTTTCTCTTGCGATAATTATATGAAAAGGTAAAACATGTTGGCAAACGGAATAAATACAAAGAGCGTTAAACGTAAGTTGAACGACATTTTTGACAGAAATAGGGGTGGAGTAACACAAAATTTTGACTTTGATATGAACAAATTGTTTTCCAATAAATTTTTGACAAGCAATTTTTAAATTAAAAAAAAATGAAAAATAATGTTGTAATTTTTATTTTGAAAATCTTTTCGTCTGTAATTACAACATTTAAAGGTAACATGTATGAACTTTAAAAATATACACTGCTCGCTACTTGAATAGCACACCTTATATAGTTTTTAAAAATCGTTTAATATCTCAAATATTCAATTATATATTAACTGCCAGAAGAGGTTAGAAGCGGAAAATTAACGCTTACAAGCAAATGGGCTATTAAATTTATGCCCTGGCTTGAATAAGTGCTGCAAATCTCGAGTATTGTTTATTGCACTCATTATCTTTTTTGTATAACATCTTCATAAATTTTTGATTATTTTTATCCATTAGATTAGTCTGTATTTTTGCTGAAATATACTAGGAAAGAGCCCATTAGAATTTTTTTAAATCGTAAAAGCGGTTTTAAGCACCCCTATACAGAATACAGTTTTTATTGTCGTGTTTAAATATGAATGCTGTAAATGCCTTATAAAAAACTTGCCATTTTGACCATAACACCTCCGGCTTAAATATATTTTCTATCCATATAATGTGGTTCCTTTCGAAGATAATCAAAATAACAGCTATATTCATCAGGACCTTCTACATTGAATTTTTTCATTTCAGAAAATTACATGATGCCACTCAGTAATTTGAGTCATGTGAGATCAGCAAAAGTGGAGCAGTTTTCTTTGTGACATATCTTAATGGGTTGCTTATTCCTTTTTTTCTTTTTATATGCTCAGATTGAAGAGCCAGCGTTTAACCAGGTTTTTGCGTTTATTTTTTTTTTTTATCAAATTCATATGTTTGAACTACAATAAATACGTAAATTTATTTATAATATATTTTTAATAAAACAGAAGAAACATTTGATTAAAAAAATGTAGAACGCTTCACGATTCTGCGTGACATCCTTGCGCAGGGGCCATACTAATCTTCTCCGTATCGTTCCAATTTTTGTATATGTTCCACCGAAGATATTGGGTCCTGAGAATAAGAAGGTTTTCTTAAATACAGGTCTCATGCCTGTATTGTGTGTGGCCATTTACGTTTTTCAATATGTGAACAAGAGTCGAACTATTCCTTTTCATCTTCTTTTAATGTTTTTTTTTTTTTTTTTTTTTTTTTTTAGAAGTGTGCTAACAGGTCTCCTAATGAGCCCATAGACTAAGTAAGAAAAAAACAAAATTTTGAAAAATCTTCATTTTATTACTCAACGTAAATGCCTTCGAACGATACAACGAGTATAACGATTTTCCAACTTTTTGATAACACTTTTATAGTACGATTTCTCAAAATAGGTCTTAGCTCCAGCAATTACATTACCATTAGACTTAAATTTCTTTTGGGATCTGAAATCAGAAAATAGCCGCTGGGTGCTAAATCTGGAGAATACGGTGGATGGGTTAGCAATTCGAAGCCCAATTCATTCAGATTTGCTACCGTTTTCATCGATTTATTACACGCTGTATGGTCTTGGTGAAACAACACATTTTTTGCAAACGTGGCCGTTTCTTTGCGATTTCAGCCTTCAGTCTAAACAAAAGTGCACAGTAATAGTCGCTGTTGATGGTGGTTGCTTCTTGGAGATAGTCGATGAATATTATTTCAGTTGCATTCCAAAATACAAACGACTGTTGCGTCCTTGTTCGCTTTGGATTCGGTTCGTCGATTCGTCTTTTGGATTCTGGTGTGTAATAGTGAAGCCATATTTCATCCATTGTCATATATCGACGATAGAGTTCAATTTTATTGTGATTAACAGCGCCAAACACTCTTCTAAAACATCAATTCGTTGTTATTTTTATTCGACACTGAGCTCACGCGATACTCACTTTGCACAGAGGTTTCAAATGTCCGTGTGAAAAAACGTTACCATTTGATATCTTTACAATGTCAGCTATCTCCTGTAACTTTAATTTACGAGCGTTCATAACCAATTTGTAGATTTTTCTTGATTTTTTCTGGAATAACAACCTTATTATGATTTCTACTGCGCTCTACATCATTTGTGCTGGTACGACATGTTTAAATTCAGCCAACTACTTATCTATCATTTGTCTCGATGGAACAGAGTACGGTTAATATTCATGATGCCATTATTTGGTTTGCACGGGTTTTTTTTTTTTTCATCAAACAGCAATGTTTTATTAAAACGCTAGTTTTACTTTTTTCAGTAACAAAAGTTACTTCACACAAAATATATAGCTCACTAATCAATGGTTACATTGCTGTCGAATTTATACACGTATCATTTGAAAGTTAATACTAAATAGAAATCATATTTTAAAATTATCGTAACGCCATATATGTGTCCTCCTACTGACTAATTGAGTAAATTCATATTCAAGCGGCGAACAGTACAGTCAATTCATTTTGATTAATTTTGGATGCCAAAACAAACTAAGCTTTCTCAAATTTCGATAGGAGTTGACTGACAGCTGAGAGTTGACAATAGTAGGGGATATCATATTTTGTCATATATCGGATGGCTTTATAATTATGTTGCTGTAGGCATTTTGTACTTTATCGATAAAATATTTGACCTACTCTTCGGCTGACCAATTTTTATCCTCAAGAGACACCAATATTATATAATACGCTCAGTATATCAAACTTTTTAACCAATTGTAGTCGGGGTTGGCAACCCACTGACTATTATATTTTAAAAAACCCAGGTGGGTTTTTTTACTTAAAGATTTCCTAGTTTATTTACAACAAAAATACGTGTTGGGGCTCAAAAAGATAATGAAAAAACATCTTTTCCTCACTCCTGAGCCAATTTTCAAATCTAGTTTCAGAATAACTTCTCGTGTTTTAAGGCGCTCTAACTTTAAAGCCGATTTTGTAGTTCTTTAAAGGAAGTGATTCGATTTGTGATGTGATGATAAAAGACAAACTCATACCTCATACACATGTGTTACGTTTGCTTTCTTTACACTTTTTATTAAAAAATGGAGAATCCATAGTGTTTTAACCGTGGAACTAAGTAATTCGCTCTAAAAGCGAATGTATACCATATTTCAAACAGGCCATTATAGTAAAACGCATGTAAAGAAAGCCCGTATAAAGAGGTGCGAGTATATTGTATCCGTCGCAGCAGCCAACGAAGCAATGTTCGGAGCTTTAGCAATTCATAGTACACAATGCTGCCTTAATCACACCAAGAGTGCAAAGTTGCACTATAATACTAAAACAACATGATTGTATAAACAAACAAAAAATATTGTCGACTTGAACGAAATTGGAAGCAGTTATAAAACCCAATAAAACCCAAAACAACCTATAAAAACCGCAAATAAAACCCGGTGGGCTGGTTTTAAAAAAAAACCCGGGCTTTTGCCAACCCTGATTGTAGTACATATTCTACGTGCCCCTAAAAATGTGTATAGTCTGGCATTATTATGTTGCAGTACAAAAACTTTTCTCTCCTTATTCCTACATTCATATTTTAATATCTTTTTCCTGGTTAACTTCGTTTGCCTCTAAATTTTTACATAATTTGATGTACACCTTTATTTGGGAAATACTTTCATGGTCAATAATTTTACGCTTATGTAGTTGCAAATGTTTTTGATATATTAATAAATCTAAATAACTTTACAACCTCTTTTAAATGTGTTACGATAATTATAGAATATCGTAATTTATTTATAGAAAATAAAAACTTATTTTTAGTTGTTCCTCTGCTGTGAAGTGTTTTATGTGTTTAAGTATTAAAATATGTATTTTAATTTTAAAATATTATAGCTTTTTGTCAGTAACTTTACTCTCTTTAATATTGCAATTCAAACTCATACAACAGTTAAATGAACTTCACTTAATTGGAGTTTTACTAATATTTGTGAGTAACTTTCAATGTGCTTGTGTGCATGTGTGAGTGTGGGTGTATGTATAAACAATTAGTGGAAAATATACTCGTTAAAGTGTGTGCGTAATTTTAATTGAATAAACAATTTTCATATTGAATATTATAACTAATGAGAATAATAAACTCATAAACGAAGTAGAAATACAGTCATTATATGAGCCTTTATTTTGAAAGTGGGGCAAGTTCATTTAAAGGGAAAATAGTAGTATTATAATACTATAATAGAGCATATTATATATATCTGTATGAAAGAACTTATAGTTAAAAAAATCAGATTTGGGAGATAGAAGTTCTACTTCATAATCTTGAAAATGAGGCAAGGCAATGTACATCCTTATAAGAAAATTGTCTCATAAACACTATTGGACTGAAAGCTTAGATTGTCTGGAACCTTAAAATATTGGCAATTTTTTTAAAATTTATAAAATGTAAAACTTTAAATATCTCTAAATAAAATAAATATAGACTTACCCTACTTTCAAAATAAACGGCTCATATGTATGTATATCTACATAAAGAATCATTAATACTTATGTGAATGTATTTATGTACATATAACATTATACAAATAAACACTTCATTATAATTATAACATTATAATTGTATGTTTGTATGAAGTTTACGCCTCTACTAATTTTCTCTATAACATAATTTTAAGCTTCTAACAAATGCTAGAAAAATTAAATAAAAGCCGGGGCAATAACAAAACACTTTACTCTAAAACTTTTGGTGTTAGACTAGTAAGCTATTTATAAACATCCGCTAGTAGTTTGATAACAATATGCAACAATATGATGCGCTATGGTCGCCTTACTTCAAAAATCATCAGCTTTTCAGGTTCTATGGATAAGTTTTTTTTTCGAATTATTTTCTAAAATTGACAATTTTGAAGAGGTTTATTCATACGTCTTATGATAACTTTGAAAAGCCTTACTCGATTTCGTTACGACATACACTCAAAATTATATCAGCTTTTAAGTCATTCTTATATAATTTTTTAACATATCGAATATTTTTGGAGATATTGAGAAACAAATTATAAAAAAAAAAAGTTTATAAATTATGAACTTTTTGATTTAAAAAATTCACAAAAAATTGAAAGCAGCAAATATTTACGATTTTCACTATTAATTCATAAAGTAGCATACAGTATAAGAGAAATAGGATAAACCATAATTAATAAAAATCGAAGGGTAAATACATATTTTATTCCCAATAAAGTGAAAGCACACAGTTTTGAAAAAAAAAGTAAAATAAAAAATTGCTGTAATTGCCGAATAACGGCTCTCCTGTAGTACATCACAGATGCATATTTTATATTCGGTTTTCGGTGTTTTCTGCGATTTTTCCATTATTTCGTTCCCTGTAATGGTATTTAAATCGGTTGAACAGAAGGAAGTCACAGAGAGCCAAATCAGGTGAATTCGGTGGCTGTTGGTGGCTGTTGAAATTGTGCGACGGTGAGTTATCATGGTACAAAATCCACGATTCTGGCCTCTTTCGGCTTTCGACTGTCTGGCCTTCTGGTAAAAAATCATGATGCACTACACCGTTGTAGACCATGAAAAGCGTGGGCATTGTTTTCTTTTTTTTTTTTGACTGAAAATCTCATGATGTTTTTGGTCCCGGCTCATTTTTTGAACACCTTTCACTTGCCTGATGTCTGGATTACGTGTCGTACTCATAAGCCCACGTCTCGTCTCCTGTAATGATCCTTTTGATGAATGTGGGATCGGATTCAGCTACGCATATCATGTCCTTTCCGCTCGTGACACTGGAAAACGACCGTTTTCTTCGTTGTTGCAAACTTACATACATTTCTAAAATTGTAAAAAATCACGAACACACTTAGAGATAGACTTACTCTTGGCTATGTAGCTTTTGCACATGTCAAGTTATGACGCTAAGATTTGGCGGAAATACCATCCGCAGATATATCTACTTAATAAAAAAAAAATTCAAATAGGAACGATGGGATAGCCACACGGGGGTTATTCCGAGAACTTCTTGATAAGTGGTAAGTGATCTTTTTAAGGAGCTCGGCAAAAAATTATGTCTCAAGTGACTATTAGTTGAAAGTAGTAAAGCAAGCTAGAAGGCCGTCTAACTTTACATCGGCAACAAGAACCCATCTATACCTATCGCACATGCCGCGAATATGAAAAACATAAGAAGCTATAGTCAGTTTATTAAAGAATGTTAGTAATGAAAAGCACAGTTCGAAAGTGTGTTGCGTTTTAAAAGTAGTTGCTATTTTAACAAGCCTTCAAGGTGGCTATACAAAATATTGCTGTCTGCCCTGAGTCTATGATAGCAGAGACCGAAAAAAGCAAAGACTCTAAAGCACACTAGGCTTACATAATGTAAAATATCCCGCCCTGATCAATAAGGGTAATGTAATCTTACCACCGCTAGATTTAAAGTTGGGCTTAGTTAAAAATTTTATTAAGGCACTAGACAAGGAATCTTTCAACTGCAAAAATTTTCGAAGGCGTTTTTTAAGGTCTTAGGGGCTTAGGAGCCACATTTGAAACAGATGAGAGAACTGACTGGAATTCATTTTCACAAATTGTTTTTAACTTTGAAGGAAACTACAGAAGTTTAATTTATAAAGAAATCATTCGTCGTTTGCTTGAAAACTTTTCAAAATAAGGAAAAATCTAATGAAATATGGTGGCGTGGTGTAGTGGTTAGAGCGCACGCATCGTTTCGAGCCCCCAGCAGAGGACATGCCGAAGAAAAATTTAATTGTGGTTTCGCATGTTTAATAAAAATAATAAATATATTGTATATAAATATAATAAAGAAAATAAAAGAAGAAGCCCCGCGTACCTCTGGCGATGATGACAAACATAAGACAAATGATTAGGAAAACACACTACCTACTGGGAAAAAATTACAATTTTAAATTAAATATCACCACCAATTAGCAAGTATTTTCACTACTACGCAAAAACATATGGTGGAAGCTACAGTGGATTAATCATCTACTTAGCTTGAAAGATCAAATTGATTAAAGAAACTAAAACAAAGCAATGGTTGCTTTGTGGAAATACAATATATGCTAGAAAAGTAACGGGGAGAAATAAAGTGGAATATAATAAAAAAAATTGCCTATTCAATGCTTATTTTTGGTGTAAAAATGTAGCTCAAAATACATTTCTTACATTCGATCATGGATCGTCGTTGTCGGGCAGTATGACAATGAAAATATCATGGGAGCTTTTATTTGGTTTCTTATAAGAAAATGATAGAAAACAAAACAAAAGTCGAAATCCTTTTTATATCATACTTTGTTAATCTTTTTTTTAAAAAATTCCGTTGTTGGAATTTTTGGCAATTACAGCAAAATAAGTTTTAAAAAAAAAAAAAACTAGGGACTTTAATTTTATTGGAAACAAAGTATGTATTTACCAACCGATTTTCATGAATTATGGTTTATTTTATTTCATTTATATGCAACTTTATGAATAAATAGCGAAACTGGTAAATATTTGCTACTTTCTATTGTTCAATACCTCCAAAATTATTGGTTTTATTAAGAAAAGGTATTATGATCGTAACAAAATAAAGCCGAATAAGTCATTCTAAAGTCATTATAAGATGTATGAAGCAGTCTCTTAAAAAATCTCACATATTTGAAAAAAATTCTAAGAAAAACTTATCCTTAGAATCTGAAATGCTGATGATTTTTGAAGTTAGGCGGCCATAGCGCATTAAAAAAACATATTGAATATTAAAGGTATTTTTGCTTGTTGGATAATGTACATATGACATTGCTTTTTTAAAATGATTTTAAAATGTGTTGTTCTACGATTTAATATTAAATAAACCGTTAACTAATCAAAAATTTGTTTCCAAAATGAGTTAAATAAACTTATATTAATTTTCCGGTAAAACCGATACTATTTTAAATAAAATAAAATTGGGTTTCCTTTATAAAATTATGATTCCAGAAAAACCAGTATATTTTTCTTTAATAAATTTAGCAACTCTACAGCGAATGATTAGCTGCACCTTTGAATGTTTAAACGACAAGTAAAACTCGCTATATGGGCATTGTGGATATCTTTAGTTTTTGAGAACGTAGAAAAATTGACAAATTCCGAATCTTTTTAATACTCTAGCTGAAAGCAGTTAAGTTCAAATACGCTTGTTGTTTGTGAAATTGTATTTAGCTTTTACTGCTGAGTGGTCAAAAGACAAAATATCAAAGCAGTCTTAACATTCCTTATAGAAAAACCTGGGCGCTAATTCTGGCATTCGTATACGAAAGAATTCTTATTCGAACTAACGAGTTTTTGCCTACTTGGAATTCTGATATTGGATCACTAATGAAATGAATAGAAATTTCTAATAACGACTTTCGATATCGAACAACAATTCGAACGTAAGCTGGCAAGTTTTTACTCATAAACAAAGAAGCATGCGAGATAAGCTTTTTCACAAGAAAATTAGTTAAATAAAGGCATTTGAAAATTTATTTAGGAAAATTAAATATATTTAACCATTTTTGGTCCAAAGTGAAAAAAAAGAATCAATGCAAAATGAAATACTTAGGAACTTTATAGCAAAGCAAACAGACTGAGCAAAAAAGTTTAATGCCAAATACTTCGCAATGAAAAACTACCTTGGATATCCTTACCTTTAATTTTAAAGCCTAAGAACACGACAGCAAAAGATTCCATGTTGTGGCGCAAGGTGCCACAAAGAAAAAATTGTTTTTCTATTTTAATTTATCATTTTTTACTAGATATACGCTGATCAAGAAATAGATGATGGGCAGAATGAAGAGCAAGTATTTCCCAAGTATGAATAAACATTTGACTAAAACAGACTTAGAAGTCCCTAGCGAAAGTCTAAAAACTCTTAAAAGTTTACTATTTTTTCGATCGTTTTTGCCAACAAAAGTAGCAGAAGTAAATTAAAAAAAATCTTTTTAATCTTCGTAAGGCTTGAAATTGTTCTGTTTGTCTTTTCTTCAAGCAGTGTAAGTACTAAACTACATCACTTATTTATTTTTTGATTTTATTTATTTATTTTATATTTGCAATCAATTTTATGTTTTTTGGAATACTTTATCGACTGTTGTGGAAAATTTTTGTAAGTCTCTTACAACATTTAAGCTATAATTCTATTCGTTTAGTATCCAGTAACATCATTAGCATATTTTACAATATCGAAATATCTTTCGAATCGAATTTCATTTCGTTCACGAATGCCAGAACTAGGCACAAGTCTTGTCTTCAAATGAATATCTACCGAACCTACTTGAGGGTATGATGATTATTTTATATAAATATAACGCATACGCAACTCAAAGTTTAATAACAATATATGAAATATTGCGAATTACTTATGTATATTACACGGTGTGACAAAACAATATCTGGCAAATGATACTATCTTTGAAATTTTCAAAACACTTCCAAAATCTCGAGTTTCGGGTAAAAACTGAATTTTTGGACCTTCATGCACTTATAAGCCAATAACTTAGCGGAATATTACCCCATTTTAAGTTTCTCTTCGGATTTGGAAATAAGAGAAATAGATCTTTTAAATGATATTTACTCCATCAGTTTTCAACAGATTTTTAAACCCTAGGTTTTCATTTTATTCATAACTTAATATAATTCTTGAATTAGTTCATAAAAATAGTGCGCAAAAGGCATCTAAACCTGAAAAATGTAGAAAGCATTGGATGAAAAATGTGTTTGCCTGAGAAATACACTTAGATTCTTCAAGTCTACTTAAACGACATATATATTATTTAAGAGGTCTATTTCTCTTCTTTCCGAATTCGGAAATAAGCTGAAAATCGGGTAATATTCAAATAAGTTAATGCATGAAGGTCCGAAAAACTGGCTTTTTACCCATTACGCGAGATTTTGAAGGTATTTTGAAAATTCCAAAAACAGATCCTCGTTTAACTCGACAGAGCCTATCAGAAAAATAGTGTTATTTCCCAGATTTTTCAACATCGTTCATTTTTGTCGCACTGTGCTATTATTTTTAAACCCTTCGCTTATTTTTATGTTTCAACTATTAAATATGCTATTTGATTGCTATTAATTAATGTTAAGGGGATATTTTATAAATTTCATATATAGTTATTAGGCAAGGAAACACGTTGATTGGTTTGTAATAGTTTTTAAATTCAAATAACTTTATTTCAAAAATAGGAAAAAAAACATATTCTGCCGTTAGATGCAAATTTTTAACCATTTGTTAAAAACCTATTTGTTGACTTAATATTTTGAAATGAATCTCTAATGTAATAACGCTTAAACCTACCTGTATAGAGTTCTTACTCTATTTCGTATGTATACTTAAGTGCATTCGTCCAAAAATAATTGCATAGAGACACATATTTAATGAAGGTGGTGGTATTGTGGTACATGTACTCATATTCGTTAGAGTGTCCTTTAGATTGTAGAAATGTTTTAAGTTGAAATTACGTTGAAACATTATTTCGTGGTTTTTTTTAACATCGATTACCGTGCAATGTGGTTTATTCTGTTCGCAAAGTTTACGTTAAACTACTTACTATACATACTGAACTAGTACTTACAATAACACCAATACCACCACCCACCTTATACAATTACTAGCAACAACAAAAGTATAGCAGCAATAATAATAACGACATTACAACAAAAACAAAACGAAATGCCACATTAAAAGTACTTTTATCGCTTCTCTAAATGTTTAGTATTGTAATGAATTTCGTATATGACTGTAGTATGTATGAGTGTAATAGTAGTAGCAGAAGCAACAATAAGAACAACCACAAAAGCTGTAACAGCAACAACAGAAGTAATAACAACAATAGCTAAATGACGGCAATGATTATAACGATAATATGGAGGACGATAGAGATGTTGATGTTATTGTTGTTATGAGTGTTGTTGTTGTCTCCATGTTTGTTGGCCAAAGAGATAGATGCGGCATGTAGCAGTGGTGGTAAAAAATATAGTGGTTTAGCAAAAATTAAAGGGTGTAAATAGTTGGCAAAGTGTTTATGGCGGAGGGTAATATGAGATAATAATTAGTAATATAAGAATCATAATACTATTTAGCATGTTCAGGAAGGTCATTGCTCACAAGCTAATTAAAAGAGTTTTACACATAATCTTACACGAAAATTGGGTTTTTGTAAAAATATACATGGACATATGCACAGAAATTAGATATAAATTTTTTTGCACTTAAGGTCTTCGGACAAAATTTGATCCAGAGTAAAAATCGCGAATTTCTGTTTTTCTCAGCAGCACAATTTGCAGTAATTCTAGAGTAATAAGATTTAAAAATAAGGATAAGAACAGTGATTGATGAGTCTTAGACTAGTTTGAGGCCGTATCTGAGTTGTTAAATAAAGAGGTTGGTATGTTGCCTATACTTAACAATACGTTCAAAATGTAACAGTCGATGAGCAACTGGCGGTATTGGTAGGAGTGGAAAAAAATTAAGAAGTTATTTTAGGAATTATTTTACATTATTTTTAATCCTAGATGATGACTGCCACAATTTTTTTTTTTTTTTTTTTTTAACCACTCTACTGTACTATATCTATATACATATATAAAAATAAGTTGTCTTATATTCGTCATTTTATAGCTTAAGAACCATTAAGCCGATTTACAAATCAATATATACTTTGTAAATGTGTAGTTTCACTGATGGCTTAGCCCAACTGGGCGGTATTGCGCTCACATAACTTTTTTAATTATATGCTTATATTTTTGAAACGGTAGCAGTAAGAGTTTTTAAACTTGGCCAAAATAACTTTGTGGTCAATACAAATCACAAGTCGAAAATTGGGTATGGTACCTTTTATACAAAGTAAATATTGACTTTTGTATATTTTGGGAATGGTAACAGTTAAAGTTTCTAAATTTGGCCCATATAACTTTAAAGCCAATATAAAACATCAGTAGAAAAGTGGCAAAATTCATTAAGTGGAAGTGGCACCTCCAAAACAAAGTAAGCAATGATTTTTGTATATCTTGGGGACGGTAATGGTGAAATGCTCTGAATTTGGTCTAAATAACTTTGTAGTCAATATCATCAATCGAAATATGATCGAAATTGAATAACTACCATACAAAGTAGATACATATTAATTTTTATATATATATCGAGAGGATTAGAATAGCAGTTACTGAACTGGGTCTATGCGATTTAGTAGTCAATACAAAAAATGGGCGAAATTGAATAATCAGGCAGGGTACCTCCCATACAATGTAAAAGATGAGAATATCCTGAAAACCTTTAAAAGGAAAGTTTCTGAATTCGGTCTAAATGACTCACCAATTAATACAAATAACACTGGCAAAAAACGCCTTTAAATAAAACTATATTTTGATGCGCTGAATTTAAGTCCGTTTTCAGTTTTTTTCCATCAGGCTCAAATATTTTTTTATGGGCGTGGCAAATTTTTCGCCAAAAATATGGTAGTTATGTCAATATATTTCATCATAACTTGAAAACGACTTGACCGATTTTGATGCGAGTACAACCAAAAGTTTAGGAATTTGAATTCAGCGCATCAAAATCATTATATTTTTGTTTTTGTAGACCAGTGTAATCAGTCAAAAATTGGTAAGAATTGTATAAGTGGGTGTGACATCTCCCATACATATTAGCTATTATTTTTTGTATATCTTTAGAACAGTAATAGAAGAGTTTCGAAATTCTGTTTAAACAACTTCTTAGCCAGGACACATTACCGGTCTATAACTGGACGAGATTAAATAAGTAGGCGTGGCTGCTCTCACTACTGTAGTAAAAACGGTAACTGTTAAAGTTTCCTGATCTATGCATAGCAGTCAAAAAGATGTAGTGATTGGTAAAACGGGTATTGTACAAAGGACATGGGGTAGAAGCTATTTATATAGGTATTCTTATCTATATATATACAAATAAGTTATCCTGAGAAGTACGTTTTGTATGTTTAGAACACAAAGCCGCCCAGCAATGCGGGAAGAGTTAAACTAGCTTAAAATAAATGCTATATGTAGAAAAAAACGACATTTAATTAATTTGTTATTAATTTCACAGCTGCTATTTTTATGCTCATCCCTTCACTATTGTTGTATAGCCGAGCATGAAATGCTTAGTTTTTGGTCAATGGCATGATTTCCTATTCAAGCATTAAAACCTGCCATAAAGCGCATACTATACGACGATATAGAAAATTCGTACAGTATTTTGTACAGGATTTTGCCATGTATACAGCCATAATAACTTTATTTAATGATTATATCTTTTTTATAGTGGACAGTGTTAAACAAACTTTTTTAAAAATTGTATGTTTAGTTGGGACAAAAACAATTTTTCAGTGATTGATAAGATTAAATAAAACGTAAAACTCATCTTTAAAAAGATGAAATAGCACACCATAAATTAAATAATTTAGCTCATTACGTAGACTTAATATTGTTCCTTTTAAGTTATTGAATCTTATAATATTACTCTGAATTACAATGGAAAAATAAGCCACGTAAAATTAAAAAAAATTATAATAAATTTTATGTAAATAGTTCCTATAGCCTTAAAATAGTTGTGAATCTCTGTATTATAACCATAAATCTCTACTATCAATTGATAAATATTTTTATATTTTCTTTAACTGCTAAAGTTTGTTTGAATGCATTTAAAAAAAATTCTTTTAATGTTGTAGTCATATGTTGAATTTTTTTATTCGTGAAATAGTATTTAGATAAAGAAAAAAGAAAAAAATCTAACAAACGAGAAATTCATAGCCGTTCAAGGTCGCCTGCCTTTACATATATTCCACAAATTTTATTTCGGCAGTATGTGTCTACCAAATTCGATATTTTACTTGCTAAAAAGCCACCTTGGAACAAGAGACTATTGCAACTGACTTTATAGCAATTAAAAAGACTTTTAGCGGTCGAAATTAATCATTTACCAGAAACTTATGTAAATATTTTGCCATTTGGCTGTAAACGATCTTACTTCTAATATTGACAAACTCTCTAAATTTGATGGAGTATCAAAATTTAAAACCCTACATTAATCCCTTATCCTAAGACTCTCGAAGAATTTAAGGCACTATTTGGAAGCCATGAGCCATACGAGCTGATTTGATGATCATTGGAAAGAGCAACGTCTCAAAAGAGAGATATAAACATACTTTTGGGTAGTCAGGCTGATGTGAAAGCTTTGGGATCTTACAAGATGGTCTGTCGCAGATCTTCTAACGACATGGCTGGGCAGTATAATATTCATATTATAAGGTTACCCCATCACAGTGTTATTCCGGGGAATTGTAGGGCTGATGCACCGGCCAGCCGTGGAACTACTACCGAACTTACGACCGTTGGGAATCCCATTGGGAACATGAAAGCTTATGACTTACCATGTGGTAATAGACACCGTCAACGCCGCATGGGCGGCTTCGGAGACAAGTAAGATGGCGTAGCAAATTTGTCCAAGGCTGAATCTCTAGCACCAATAAAGATCTGCTCAATCTCTAGGGAAGCACTCTCAGCATAGTTGTCGGTATCATTACAGGGCATTGTGTAACAGGCACTCATACCAGGCGGCTTGGTCTGGGTCACCTGCCAATGATTTCTAGAGAAGCTGCAGGGTAGAAGGGTTGGAGGAGACAATTATTACTATTGTATAACAGACACTCTTTCCAGGCGGCTTGGACTGTGACACCTGGCCAATGATTTTTGAAGAATCTGCATGGAAGCAATTCTTGACCTACTGTTACCGGTGTTATGTGTCAGATGACAGAGGCAGTTGGGCTACTACCATACGAGTGGGCTTACGGAACTGACAAGTGAGAACACTGAGAAGCTTAGCGATTTTATTATGAATTCCGTGATGTTACTAGAATAGGGCGATGAAGATACATTGAGGTATCACACCAGACCATTTTGGCCTACTTGTTTCCTTTCATGGAGACAGCCCCTTTTGCCTACCTACCCTAGATTTTGGTGTTCCACAATTTACGTCGCTGTACAATAATGTCACTAAGGCTGTAAAATCACTATCTCTATCACTTTCATACAATTTATAGACATTGGTTTTGAAAAGACATATTGTGTTCAAGTGATAACTCGGGTTGCAATATTCTGGAAAGTACCTGTCAAAAGGCTTAGGTTTACCCTATTTAGCGAAAATTGCTTAGCTGAAGTTGGCCTGTTAGGGATTAGGAATCGTTTGCTATGACGCTGTTCCGTGCAATTATGCCAGTAATCGGTGAATTCCTTCTTCTCCAAGTTTCTAAGGACTTAATTTCATTAACTGTTCATAAGTCCACAGAATGACTTTGGGCGAATTAGGTGCAAATTTGCTCTTCGCTTCGCTAGATATTCCGTAATTTCATTATCCTCATAACTCTCATGTTCAGGAGCCCTGTTAAGTTTAACGGCACTAAAACTCTCTCACGTGCTTCTTCAGGGAAACCTTCTTTCAAAAATATGCCAAAATATCTTACAAAATCGTACTTAGTTTTTAAAGAGATCCATTTGGCTCAGAATCTAAAATGACAGTGTAGTCTGCATACAATTGCCACCTTCACATTGTTATTAGTTATCATATCTGAAGTGGATAATAATAAGTAAAAAATTGGTACCAGAATTTAAGGACTCCATTTTTGAATTTTCGACGTTTGTGTGGAAGTAGAAACTGCAGTCAATTAGAAATGATTTAAACAAAAGATAAAGTGTCTTTTGTAATAAATGTTTTAGTCACAATAAAGGTCTATTATGACATGCATACTCTTTCGTAAGCCTTCTTGACTTCCAAAAATATTATTTTTACAACTTTATGACATTGTGCCAGCGTACGGTGATTATGCCGGACGCGATTCTAGAATTGGTATTAATATTTTTTGAGAGTCTTTCTAATACCTTAGATTGGTAGTTTATCTTTTTGCGTTTTTGAAAATGTGATGTAATATATGAAACTGACCAGAGTAAGGTGAGCCAGTCATAAAATCCATAGTTTAAAAGCAGTACACAAGTTGTCAGGATGTATTCTCTTTATGACTTATCATGACTTGTTTTAAAATCAACTTCAATGTTTGGGTTCTATTGGGAGTACAAATTATTTTGGTCTGTTATTTTTTAGTTCAAAAACGATAATGAAGTAACAAATTAATCGAAATAAAATTTTTTCAAATCACTGTTTACATCCTTTCCTACCTATGAGCCAATTTCCGAATCCCGTTTCAGAAAAGCTTATCATCTTTTGAGGCGATATAATTTTGAAGCCATTTTTACATTTCTTGAAATGAAGTAATTCGCTGAAATGGTAAAAGATATTGTAGCCAATAATCAGAAGAATCAATGTATGAAGAATACAGTGAGTGCGGCATTTGGACGTTTTCGACAATCGTTTGGCAACATTTGCGATATGAGTCCGAGTGTTGTCATTCAAAAGAATAATTTAATTACGTCTTTATACTCCAGCCGTTTTTCTCATAATGGACGGTTCAATCGAAGTAACTGCAATCAGCTTTAGCAGCCCATAGTACACAACACGTCCTTGATCAGAGCAAAAGTGCAAAATTGCATTATTAATACTACAACAACGTAATTTTAGCAGTTATAAAACCCAATAAAAACCAAACAAACCCATCAAAGTACCCAATAAAACCCGGTGGGCTGGGTTTAAAAAAAAAAAAAAAAAAAAAACCTTAGGGTTTTGCCAACCCTGATTGATAGTGATAGTATGCTATAAGTTTTATGGCGTCAGTATTTTCATAATTTTGTGATGAGCGGATCTGTCATTAAAAAGTACAACGAAAAAACTAAAAAAAACAGCAGATCTTACTACAGCAGATTTTTTTTTTTTTTTTGTTTTGTTTTGTTTTTTGTGGGTTACTGTAAACAGAAAGCGTGTTAATAGAAACCATTACATTTAATTTCTTAAAAACAGTTAATTGAATCTATAATTGAAGCGATTTCGTCATCAAATCTGCAGGCAGTAATGAATATCTTTTTGTTAAGATATCACACATAAGTATCTCAGCGTGGATCCTAATTCAAACTAATTATTTTTAAAAATAAGAATACAAATTTTATAAAATTTTAATAAGACTATACACAAATTGAAATAAAAATCAATCATATATATTAATTATAAAAAAAGTTATTTGAGTTTCTTAATGTAGCCAAATTCATCAGCCACCCTATAGCTCTATAGTAGTAGGGTGCTTAAAATACATTACCGCCTATTTAGTATTGAAATACCGCAATGCTTCTAATCTTTTTTCGTCTATAGTATTACTGTCTATGATTTTTTGTTCTATCTATTTCGTGGCTATTGTTTTAAGTATCGTTTTAATGTTATACCAAGTTTTTGTCATTATTACTTTTTTGTCACTCTACTTTTAGTTTTTGCTTTTGTTTTTATATATGTATTTATGTATATATTTTGCTTTAGTGGTCATAACTTTTTGTTGTTGTAAATGAAACATATGCTGTTTAGTCCATTTCTGTTGTGTTACAATTTTTATGGAATAAAAAATTCTTTTCTCTCTTTTTTTGCATTTTTCACATTAACGTGTTCTACATACTGGTCAACTGAAAATAAATTGTAAATGTGTATCATAACGTTTGTATCGTAAAGTGTTACTTTACATTTTCTACATATAAAATAATTCTTTTCTTTTTTTTTGAAGGACACAACACGGCCACGGTACAGCTTGAAATTATTGTCATAAAATGATAGGGAGATAGAGAAAGAGAGAGAGAGAGAGAGAGAGAGAAAAATTAAAATTACATACTCATTTGTAATATGGTTAGAATGGTACAGCCAGCCAGTCAGCCAACCAGACTTACAGCCATGCAAGCAAATAGTGAAAGCAACTGAACAAATAAACAGCGCTAACCAAACCATTGACCGACTAAAACAAAACCAACACATGTTCATTTAATTATAGTATATACAAATACATTTACAAGGACATATGCACATATAGACATATAGTATACATACTAAGTCAAAACGTGTGCATAAAGGACATATTTTTTTTATGCGTTTATTTATGTGAAAATAAATATTTAAAGACCTAATTTTTCTGCTTTTTTCTGTTTCTTGTTTTTTCCCTGTTTATGTAATCGTTATAATAATTTTATTATTTTTTATTGATTTTTATTTAATGTTAAGTGGAAAATGCAATAACTGTTTCCATTTACCATTATTATTATTATTTCCTTAGAAAATTATATGTGAGTGGATATTCTTTAATGCAATTATTGTAATCTTATTTTTAAAAAGTAAGTATTTTTATATAACTGAAGTATTTTATATATACGGTAACATGCATAGAATTTATATAAAATTAGGAAGTATGTTGATAAATAATGGTTTATAAAATAGGCAGTAAATAGAAATAATATAATACTGACCGCCTAAAATATTTATGAATTATTTATGATACAAGCTTTTATTCAATGTGAGTATTTTTATATAAAATTTAAAATGCATACGTACGGGTATATTAAGCTATTTGAGATCAATAATGATTTTACAATAACTAACTTTACAATGTACCATAGTTATGTCATAATTAGCATAATTACATAAGCATCATATATAATAGCCAACATAAAGATGTGGGAAAAATACTTTAAGGAATAAACTTTCAAGTTTTTTTTTATAAAGCTTTATCAACATAGAGCGTTGGAACAGTTTCATTAATGGTTTTGGCGAGAGCAAATTTGTAACCCTGGATATTTGTTTAATAGAGTTTGGACTAAAAGAATAGAGTTTCAACTTCCCTCCAGATAACTCCATCTGAAAAATAAAAAAGAAGCCCCTCTGACTTTCCCACACCACTGGTAATGATGACAAACATCAGACGAATGAACAGGATAACACGCCACCTACTGGGAAAAAATTACAATGCTAAAGCAAAAATCACCACCAGCTAGCAAGGATCTTCACCACTACGCAAGCTACAGCGGATTAATCATCTACTTAGCTTGAAAGATCACACTGATAAAAGAAACTGAAACAAAGCCAAGGATGCTATGTGGAAAGCCAATATGCCCCCTGGAGGAGTGACGGAGAAGAAAAAGAAAGAAATAGAGTGTGGCATGGGTTCTTGATTTCTAAGCCTACTGCTTTAGGTGTCGGTCGTCACTTCTTTTGATTTATATCGAATTTCTGAGAGATTGCTCTATGAGAGTGGCTACAGATGAGATCTTATCCGAATAGTTCAAGACAAATTTTTAAGTACCGCTCTGTTCTTTCTCCTATGTTCGTTTCGATTTTTCAATGACCTGTGTACATCACTATGAAATTGAAAATAAAATGGCTGAGATTCTTCATATTTTTCGGTGTCATACCAACTTCACCAAATGGCACAACATTCGTATCTTTCTACGAAAAAAAAACTACAGATTTCCTCTCTAACGATACGAAACGATAAAGGAGAGAAGATGTCAGAGTAGCAGTGATAGATTCTACATTCATCGAGGCTCTCCTAACATGTTCGTTAGTTCTTTCATTAGTAACGGATCAGCAAAAATTAAAACCTTTGCTTATATTTCTAATTCTTGATAACAAGAGTTTCTTCAAATTTATTTCTCTTTAGACTTTAAGAAGTGTTAATACTAAGAAGTGTTAGTTGCTTTCTATCTGACATTTCGTGTTTGAAAGTTTAAGCTTTTAAAATCCATATAAAAACCTAAAAAATAAAATGAACAAAATCTAGACTTCTTCGAAAGATATTATATCAATCAAAGTTTTGTTGTGAGTGTAATAGTTTATAAGCCAACAACAAAAAATAAGTACAAATGAAATACAGAAAATAGTTCCCATAAAACATGTAATTTTTTCATCTATACTAACCAGTGTTCATGCATTCTTGTTACTTTTTCTATAAAAGAGATTTTATGTGCAGACATGGCTTTAAATTTACTACCATTCTGAATATGTCCTTTCTATTTAATGCCAATGATTTTATGGTTTTCCCTTAAGCAGATTCAACTATTTCCTCTTTTTTTAGGTTAATTGCTTACGATTTTAAAGGATGTCGTATAAGAACTATAACAAAATAAACTTCAAGTAAATCTAGTTAGAGATGAAATAAAACCGAAGGGGACATGAATGCAAGTTTAAAACAAAGAAGTTGAAGTGGATTAATACAACAGATAAGATTAAAGGAATCAACAAAATAAATAAAAATAAAGTAAAAGAATTAAGAAATCATATTCAGGATTCTACCAGTACAGTACGTTGATTAGAAATAATTTTTGGGGAAATAAAAATGAGATATTTTGCTGTTAAAGAAGATAACCTTTTACATGCAATCAAATTTAATTTCATTAAAATTTCGAGGTTTCTAGACAAACCATAGAAAAGCAGTGCTTTCTGAAAAATATTGTATTTAGTTATTTTTATTGAGCAGTCAGACACGAGTCCAGCTCACTAGACTACAATAGTGATTGATTCAACTGTGATGCCCATATCAGCTCGCGCCTCGGCCCGAAACGAACTAACGAGACTCATGATGTGGCATGCAAAAACGGACTGCCAGTCCTAATATTCGAAAGTTTCGGCTACTGACATAGGAAATGTTCGACAGTCTACTACTGGAATGGTAACCCAGTCTTTTACCACGTGCTAAACCAGCCACCAAGCGCACATTGCATTGCCCCATAGACAGAAAACAAAGAATCACTGATTACGGATTTTGATAAAATATACACTTTTTCGGAGATAATAATCCACTGAATAAAATACTGAAAAGTTTTTGCGATTACTTTGCTACATTGTCGTGAGAGGGCGCTTAACTCAACTAATTTATAATAAAAATACTACAATATATAAAAAAATATTGGATTTTAGAGGCTTCAGAAAAATAGCTGTAACAGCACTATTTGTTATAGATATTTTTAGAAGTTTGGTTTTTTAATTACTATCGAATACTGCAAACCAAATAGGAAAAATGGTTTAAATATTGCTTATTTTTTTCATTTTTTTCCTATTTTGAAAAACGCACTTATTTTAATAATATTATATTTATCTTATTTCAATAATATTAATATATTTATCTTTATATTTATATTTTTGAAGCTATTTATTATGTTCTATCAAATAAAAAAATACAACCAA
Source organism: Wohlfahrtia magnifica (assembly GCA_023159175.1). Lineage (NCBI taxonomy): Eukaryota > Metazoa > Arthropoda > Insecta > Diptera > Sarcophagidae > Wohlfahrtia > Wohlfahrtia magnifica. The sequence continues at coordinate 283,979 of JAKWBJ010000523.1, forward strand.
CTTTGGTCTAAAACTTAAAAAATTTTGAAATTTTAATAATTTATAATTTAGATAATTTTTCACAAATAAAATATTAAAACGAATTTGTATTATCGCTTTATATAATGATTGGGCCATCTATCGGCTTAGATTTGAACCATCAGTTATTTCGAATCTGTCATTCTACTCTGTCACAAAATTCAATATATTATCTCCACTGAACGAAGTGAATCGATTTACGCTTGAGCAACATTCTGATTTATTGGGAATTTATTTCCAAACAAAGACAATTAGTCGAAAATTGCAAAAAAAAAAAAAAAAATAAAAAAACATCTTTTCGGACGAAGCTCATTTTCATATTGATGGGTATGTTAATAAGCAAAATTTCCATATTTGTGACTCAAAAAATCCAAACCTGGTTTTACAGAAGCCAATGCACCCATTTCGAGTGACTGTTTGGTACGAATTGTGGAGCGGAGGCATCATTGGACCATATTTCTTTGAAAATGAGAACGGCGCAACCATGATAAGCAATTTTTTGTGTCCGCTCTCCATGGTATTGATGTGAACGATGTTTGGTTTCAACAGGATGGTGCAACTTGCCACACATCTCATGCCACAATCGATTTATTGCGTCAAACGTTTGATGGCCGTTTAATTATCCGAAATGGTGATGTCAGTTGGCCGCCAAGAAGCGGTGTCAAATCGCAGCTTCTTGCCATAGCCGAGATACGACCCCATACACTCGAAAAACTGCTCGAAAATTGGTCAGATTAAAAGTGGTGACGTAGCCGCGGCAGCCATATTATTAATATAAAAATATTTAATTTCTAATTAATACAGTTGTTCACTACAAAAAATTAATTTGGCAAAATTTCAAAGCGTTTTAGTTCTATTGCATTTTTAATTTTAAATGATGTTTTCTGTGCTAACGTTGTTACTGCTCATTGCTTTGGTGTTCTTGATTTTTAACAACTGAATTTCGAAATTGCGAGCCAGTCTTCTAATTTTAACTGTATGTTGGAGTTCCTGTATGATAGTACAAGTATCATTTGCATTATCCAGGTCCTCGAGTTGTCACGAGAGACTCCATCTTATACCTTTTCTCTGTGAACAAACTTCGCCCATGATCTGATCCATTACGGGGGTGAATAGTAGAGGTAAAAGAGGACATACTTACTTTACTCCAGCGTTATTATGGAATGGTTGTTTTATGCTTCCGTTGTGAAGAACCAAGAGTTCTGCATCCTCGTGCATTGCTCGTATTAATCGAACTATTTTCTGGAGTACACCTTTTCTTCTCAATACTTTCCAAATGTTAGTCCGTTTGATGGTATTGAAAGCTTTCTTTAAGTCAATGAACAGTAACTACAGGGAGTACGCCCTGTTGTATTATGATGCGTAGAGTGTATGGTGTGGTCTACACAGCTTCTATTTGGCAGGAAGTCTGACTGTTCATCACGCCATATGTCCTCTGTTTTTCTCTGAAGCCTTCCCTGTATTATGACTGCTAGTATCTTGTACAAAGTGATTTCTTTCCAGTTATTGCAACCTTTCAAGTCGCCACTCTTTGGTAGCTTCACAATGATGCCTTAATTACAAGTTGAAGACAGCCTCTTAACCTCCCATGTTGATGTGAGATGACGCCGTAGTAAATTAGCATCGGTTGTAATGTCAATGTCGTAAGGTTTCCGTCAGTCTACAATCTTCACCTGCTGTTGCTAATTTCGTCCATCTTTGTACCTCCGCTTCATTATTCGATATTAATGTACCACTATGACCACTACCTGCTTGATTCCTGCTACACTTTTTAATGGGTGATTTTTTAAGAGCTTTTATATTTGACTTAAAAAAAGATAAAATTTAGAGAAATGTATGAAATCCTTATTTGAGTCCATAGAACGATCTATACAATTGAATGTTTAAAAATGATTTCATGTTAATATTGAACGCGTGTATATCTCAAATGGTTCATACGCTGTGTCCAATTTTGGTTGCGGGTTTATCGCTATAGACATGAGCCTTAACATAGCCCCACAAAAAATAGTATAAAGGCGTTAAGTCACACGATCTAAGCGGCCAGTCGACCGATCCCAAACGTGAAATAAACTGTTCACCGACAATTTGACTGTTAGTTCGCGTTATGTATGGCATGTGGCACCGTCTTGTCAGCCAAGAACAGTTCTTCCGCTCTAGGTGAAAAAATTTATAATCATTACATGGTAGCGCTTACAGTTACATTCCTGCCTTCGTCGCCTTTCAAAAGCACGGTTCAATGATGCCAACGTCCCATAATCCGCACCAAACACTGCATTTTTCGGGGTGAATTGGCAGTTTTTTAATGCTTCTGGCTGCTCTTCACACTAAAAACGGCAATTTTGTTTGTTCATGTGTTCATTAAACCAGAAATGAGCATCGGATGGATATTCATGAGCATGAATTTTGATAATAAAATTCGGTAATCTGTTTGCGGTGTTTGTTTGTAAGTCGATTCATGGTTAAATTTTAAACCAAGCTGAACATGTTTGATGGTAACATGTAATACGAAAACAGCTGACCAAAAACAGTGTTGCCAAAAAGAACACCGATATTTGTGAGATAGCCTATCGTCTGGTGTGGTCCTGATCGATTTGGAATGTATAGAATAGAATAGAATAGACAAATACATTAAAAAGATCTCTCGACCGTTCGCCTGTAGAACAATCAACAAGAGAAAGTTGTTCCTATTATTTGCTAAATTCGTATAAAATGAATATAAACATTACTCGCTCTTTCATCCATTCCACAACCTATTTTTCTAACACCAGCTCAATGTATAGCATGCGTAGAGGTCATCCCCAGAGTGCTGGCTTCAAGAAATAAATTATTTTTGTAGTGGTATAAAGGTCGTTTCTCCAGCTCTTTTGTGGAAAAATATTTGCATCTTTTCACAACCTATTATCCAAGCAGCAAATCAAATCAGTGCATAAGTAGGGTTCATCCCTTGAGTACTGATCTTAAGTAAGCAAAACGGATAACATATAGGCGAGATTTTCAAGAACTTTCATTCTCATTTTATTTATTTCCTTAAGAAAAAAATTCAAATTTTTATTTAGCTTTCTTTCTTAAATTTAAAGTAATTTAAATATGTATATATTTATTAAGTTTTAATTTCACTTCCTAGTACTTGCATTCTACTTTCCAACTTTAGTTTCTATTTCGTATTCGTAGTCTGTTGCTGTTTTAACTTTCTTTTTTGGACATGAAAATGTTGCTTTTGGTTTTACACTTTCATAATTGTTAAAAAAATAAAAATGCTAAAATTTTTAGGAGAATATCAAAAACTAATATAAAATATATGTAAATGTGAGCTTTAGAGAACCCTTTTTGCCTTGGCTTTATATAAATAAGCCATTAAAATTAAATGGAATTTATAATTAAAGTAAAGAAAGAAGAAGAATATTGTAAACAACAATATTAATTTTAATATTTAAGTGTTTTATCTCATACTTTTAGATTTAAATTAAACTTAAAAACTTATTTAATTTCTATTAAGTGATGATTTTTGAAAGTACTTTTTGTACGAAAATATAAAACACAGTTTTTGATCTTTTTCTTTATTCTTAAGAATTTCTTTTACATATAAGACAATGTCATACAATAAATTTAATTTTGTTTTTAGACTACCACCAACACTCTTTGTTCTTGTTCTCTTTCTCTCTGGCATTGTCTTTAATAATATAGAAAAATTTATTAATTTTTTCGTATGACATCGCCCACATTGTGTGGCAGAATTTCTACAGTAGATTGGATACAGACTGTTGTTTAATTTATGTGAATATCGGAAGTTAAGTGTCATGAAAAAAAATTAAATTGTAAGCGTATAAAAAATTCTTGATTTGTTTCTTTATCTATATTTAAAGCAAAGACAGCGCACTAGGAATATTTCTCAGAAAAAAATAAAAAACTAATCTTTTTAAGAAATAAGAAATAAATAGAAATTGTATGACTTTTTTCTTTCGTTTACTCCTTCCTAAAGACAGTTTTTTATTAATATCTAAGTTTTTATTAATTTTTTTATTTTTAGTCATTTTAATTCATTTTTCTTGCATATCGCTACAGGCTATTGAAGTAGAAAACTGGCTCAAAGACATTTTAATAATAGTTTTAGACACTACATAGAAAAATATTATTTAAATACATTTTAAACGGTTTTTATATCCTACATAACACAGAATGGTAAAAAATAAAATTTATAATGAATTTCTATAAAAACTAATTGTGTTTGCATGTTTGTTTTAAGTCTAAAGACAGCTAAGCGGCTGAACTGATTTTCTTAAAATGTTTACGGTATCTTTCTGTACATCTCGTAGGAGCTATAGGCTAATTAATTTCAAAAATTCAAAGAGTGTGGTGCCGCTAGGGTTGCCACATTCTGCATTGTAATATTTTTGATATTTATAGAAAAAAAAATCTTGATTTTGAAAACGCAATCCTGACAAACAAAAATATTGACGTTCGAAAGACTTCAATAATAAATTGTTAATAGATGACTTAATATATCGGGTGGTTCATTTAAAAGTTGTAGCGATTTTTGAAACTGAATGCGTTTCACTCTTTTTAAACGTTCATTGGCTTCAATGTTCGGTGCTCGGAAAGCTTGAAAGGCTGAGCTCCCCGGATTGGGGAGGGTTCTTGAACATTGAACACTTAGTACTACACGCTAGAAAAGAGAAACTACTTCTTTCCAAGACTTGACTGAACTCTAATTAACAAACAAGTAGGGCTATTGCAGTAATCAGGGAGCTATATCACTGATGTTTTGGTGGCAGGTGTTGTTGTCACGATGAACACCATGAAATTTATACCCGCCCACTTCACAAAGATACTAAGTGTTCACCCATAATTTTACTGTAACTTTCTCTAAAAAATATGATCTAAAAGGCTAGCATGCTATCATAATTTTCTTTCCGTTTATCTGCATTCCCATTATTAAATCTTATTACTCAAAACTTTTCATTTCAATCTAATCAAATTCAAAATTAGAAAATTTTATGACCGTTAGATATTTGGTCTGTGAATTGATTTATGCAAACAGTGATTTTGATCAATTTTGTGTTGTGACTGTTCATGATTATGTGTGCGATATATAAAAAATTTTTGAAGAAGAATTGAAACTGAAACACAAAATTCTTAAAGAATGCACTTATCAAAATAATTAAAGAATACTTTTAAAATTTGTATAAAGCAAGTACTAAAATTATAAGTCGTCGTAGTATTAAAAGTTACTATCAGAGAAATTTGTTTTGAATACAATATAATTTAGACGCAATACAGTGTTTTCATATGTAATTAAATTCTTAAAGTGGAGTTAATCAATTTGGCAAATGAGATATTCATTTGTAAGTAGTTTTAAGCACACACTAAAAATGTTTAATTTTTTATATGTCCATACACATTGGTACTAAAAACAAAACTTGAAAACACTAAACACCTGCTTGTTTGTTTAGTGCTATTTCTTTGACGATTTTTCGAAACTTAAATGATGATATTTTTAGAATTTATCAGAAAAATTAAGATTTCTTGCAAATTTCATCTGGCAGTCTTGGTAAAGGTGGTCGATGTGGCAGTGGTGCCAAATTGACAGGGTGACACAAAATATACCAAAATCAAGCAATACAGTGTTGTATTTTTATTTTCGTTACATTATGAATTTAAACCTTTCTTATATAAATATTTAATCAGATCACAAACTTCTAATTTGTCCATTATAAAAAACTCGCTGAAGTATCTTTTTTGAACACCTATTACTATACGAATGAGTTAGCAGATCTGAATGATATTTAACATCTGTTCATATGACGGATTGATGTTTCCATTATAAAGGGTCATCCAACCATAATTAATTGTAAGTCACACCTTAACGTAAAGTTTTTTGCCCAACTTAAATTGACATTTCTTTGTTTGAGTGTTTGACAAACTCACTCATGGAGAGGTACACAATTGAGCAGCGCGTTAAGATTGTTGAAGCCTTTTACGAAAATTAAAATGCATTTCGTGCACTTCGTGATTTTTTCGGTTAGCATAATCGGGAAAACAGTGCACATATATCAGAAAACCGGGTTTGTAGGAAATGTGGAAATTCGAGTGCATGCTCTCGCTCTCTCTCTCCGGCCTTCTTGTGGCCGGAAATTGAGAATATGGACCTAGACGTTACCAATGGAATGGTGCCACTTGCCACACAGTCAACGAAACAATGGCATTTTTGTGCGAGAAATTCAATGGCCATGGTATACCATGTCGTGGCGATGTTAATTAGCTGTCACGATCATGTGACTTGACAACGTTGAACTTCTTTTATTGGGAATATTAAAAGAAAAAGTGTACGTCAATAAGCCAAGAATAATTCAAGAGCTAAAGGATGAGATAATTCGGCACATTCACGACATTGAACCTCAGTTATGTCTCAGAGTCATTGAAAATATAACCCGACGAATAAAGGTATGCCACCCAAGCCGAGGCGATTTGGCCAATATTTTACATCACACATAATTGTCTTAGATCCTTCTATTATAATAATAAATATTAAGATAATTCTCTGACAGGGTTTTGTTTTATTTACGTGCGTTTAACCTGGACCACCCTTTACAAAAGTACTTGATGTTTATAGCACCATTATTATGCAAGGTTAAGAACATTTCGTAATGCTCTCGTATATCTCTTAAAATTATATTTTAATATAAAATATAAAACAATAAAATTTAATTTTTTTAAGCTACTAATCACTTCAATTACGTTGTGCAAAAAAATTATAATTCAATGCATTTTAAAATCAATAATACGAATTTACTCTTTAAATGTAAAAAGACTTACTTAAAAAAGCCAATAATTGGCATCGTTAACCAGGGTCCCTAAAAAGAAGTTTGTAAGAAAAATAAACCAGCATTGAACCAACATTATACAAATAATGGTGTATTTCCTGTCGTCCTCTATTATCTATTTAATTATAATTTAACATTAACAATGAATCAGCAGGTTATATATTTAATATTCCTTTTGTTGTATAGGCGTAGTAGCAGACAAGAACTTAGCACAGCAGGTGAATTGTGACAATAAGAATCATTGGTTACTTTAACACGTTTTAACATTGTAACGAACGTATTTAAAATGTCCCATAAATAATATATAAATTTAATTGAGCGACACACACCTACACAGCCATTACTAAGGAAAACTAAATGTCTATTGCAATTAAAAATCACAGTTTTTTACTACTACTACTACTACTACTACTACTACTACTACTACTACTACTATTACTACTTGTAATAAAACACACACACTCAAAATTTTGTACCTGCTCTTTAACATTTTTCATTCGAGTATGTATGTGTGTGTATACGTTGAATTGCTGTAGTATGTGTTTTATCTTTATCTATCTCATAGCTTCTAATTTAATATGATTTTCAGGAAGTGCACGAAAGTAAAAAAATAAAACACCAGACTCTAATTAAATTTCTAAGACTCTCTCTTTTTTGAAGAACATTTCACACTTGAATTACATTCAATCCAATTGAATTTAAACCAATTGTTCTCTTGAAAAGCGTTAAGATACTCATTCTCTTCACTTCTTTAGTATTTAAGCAATTGAATTTTACAAATGAAATCATTATTTTAATTATAATGATGCTAATAAATGACAATGATAATAAAAGATAATTATATTGTATAATATTAACATTAAAGATTTGAATAATGTGTTGCTCAAATTTACAGAAACAACAACAACAACAACAACAACAACAACAACAACGACAACAACAACAACATACCCTGATAAAAATGATGAGAAAATATTCAAAATGATGGAAATTCTTTTCTAATTAATAAAGGAAATGGAAATTATTAATTAAATATTTGTGTGATGATTATCCACCCACCACTTCAAATACAAAATACACAGTGGTTGTGGTTTATTTTATAAAAGAAAAAATATGTATATATTAATGCTAATGATTAAGTAAGATGTTTTAAATTCCGCTTATTTATTAATAATTAAAAATATTTTTCTTCAAGCAGATAAATACATACATACATTAGCAAGGAAGACTTAGCACATGTTTAGAAGTCGAATTGAAAAGTTCCAGTAAAAAAGAAATTTTAAAAAAACAGGGAATGTTCGAAGATTCGAAGAAAAAAAGAAGTCGTCTCTCAATAAGGTGGCGTTCCAAGACAGACTACCAATTTTGTTAAAGGGTAGCTGTCTTAACAAAAATTTCGGGTGATGGATTGGCCAGCGTAAAGCCCTAATGCATGTCTAATAGAAAATTTTTTAACCATATCAAAAAATTCCTAGAAAAATATCATGTCGGAACAATGTGAACGAATATAAAACGAATTAAATCAAATTTCTCTAACTTTTTTGGTTAATATTGTACAAATAATAACGAGCTCTAAAATAGTGTTGAAAATTGATTTGTGCATTGGAGGTGACACTCGAACCACCTAATTGGTTATTTTCTTTTGTTTGCATTTAATATGTAAAAACTGAGAATGAAATATGTCACCTTGATCACCGGAATAACTACGTGTAGCGGTTTTATCGTTCCGATTACAGTTTTTTTTTTTTTTTTTTTTTTTTTTTTTTTGAAAAAATTTCGAGAACATTATGGTTAAGGTGGTATATGTATATCAATGATTTCATCAGTTTTCGACGTCGATGGTCTGCCACTGCGTTCATCATCTTAGATGGACTCACGACCACTTTTGAACTGCTCAACACTTTTTCAATATTTCCAACGTTCGCGCATCATTAAATCCGTTTTATACGCAAAATTTAGTACAAATTTTTTGAGCAAATTTAAGTCCATTTCTAAAATTGTAAAAAATCCTCAGCACACATAGAGATAGATGCACTCTTGGTTACCTAGCTTTTGCAAATATCTAGCTATGGCGTTAAGATTTAGCAGGAATATTAACCACAGATATACCAACCTAACAAAAAAAAACGAAAATCGGAATGATGGGACCACTACACGGGGGTTATTTCGGTAATTTTTTTATCACAGTGGTATACTGTTGTTATATTCGTTTATTAGGTTACTACTGCACCATTCACTCCTAGAGAAAATTCTGACTTTAAATATTCTTTAAAAATCCGTCAAAGGAATAATTTTGTCAGATTTTTGGTTCAAGATCGAGATAGTACGCTCACAATCCTTGCATGTCCATATGTTCCGTATCTCCAACGTCTAGAAGCATTAAGCCTCTCTTCGCTGTGTGAATTGAAATTTATAAAATATGAGAAAATACCTGAACCAGAATTGGTTTGATTGATACCATATCCCATACAACTTTCCTTACCAAAAATTTGATCGGATCGTAAGGGTTTTATCCATTACTGTTACAATCTGATGTAATAGAGATGCTAGAGATCGTAAAAATAGGCTTACCACAGAATAGCTGAAATTTTTACCTATAAGCCACAGATGAAATTATAATTTTACCTAAAAAATAGCAAGAAGAGTCAGGTTATAGTAGAAATCATTTGGTGTTTTTTAGAGGTTTATGACTTTGAGCTGGCAATACTGCTTTATTTGGCAACCGATTGAACAGCGATAGTTGCTTTTTGTTAAGTTTGGTTTGCTATTTTATTATGGATTGAATTCCACCCCAACAATTCGGCGAATGGGTTAAAGCACAAATTGATATTGAATTTCCAGTCAAACTTTTGTTCTCCGATTAAGCATAATTTTGATTGAATGGGTACGTATATAAGCAGAATTGTTGTGTATGGAGTGAGGACAAGCCACAAGCTTTTGTCGTAACACCATTACATCCATAGAAAATTAGTGGGCTGGCTGAGTCATTAGACCATTTGTCTTCAAAAACGATAATGGTTACAATAATACTGTGAATAGTGAACGGTGTGGGAACGCAATTAGAAATTTGTTTGTACCTCAGTTAGCCGGCATTAGTCTTGCTGACATGTTGTTCCAACAGGATGGAACTACATGCCAAACAGCGCGCGCTACAATTGATTTACTCAATGAAACTTTTGTTGAGAGAGTAATTCCAGGTAATGGTATAATTAAATGGCCACAAAGATAGTGTGGTTTAACGATAAATCAGATATAATTTAATTTCGAAGAGTTATTAGCGAAATACCATATATGCTGCAAAAAGTTTGTGTAGATTATCAAATTGCACCCAGCCGTGGCAGCCACATACTTAAACATTATTGTCAATAAATTTCCTATCCAGCAAAGCCCGTTTCATTACTTGTACTTTATATATTTACCATTTAGCCAGCAACCGCTTTAGGCTTCTTTTTATGTTTTAAACGATCTTATTTTAAATTTTTAGTATTTACTTATGGTTTAAATGTAGAAAATATTACTTCAAGTACATGTTGTTTCGGCATTCGATGTAAGATTGCCATTTGCAAAATGACGTCGGACTTTAAAGTTACAAGAGTGAACAAAAAACTTCAAAATAAAATGGAAGAAAAAAAGAAAAAATAGTTACTTAAATGCAAATTTAACAGCGCTTAAAGGAGACTAAAGAAAAAAAACAAGAGCTAAAAACCAAACGCCTTGTAGCTACCGACAAGGCACCACAAATCAATTTGAATACAAGTCGTCGGTAGTGGTAGTTTTGCAATAACAAACTGACAGCTCAGGATGCAAGAAATGCAGAAACGTTAGAAAAAAGTTTTTTTATAAATGGAAAGTAATAAAAGAAACTGATGAAAACTTTAGCTACTACTTCGAAAAGTATTACTACAATATTACGGTAACACGGAAGACAACTTACAGTCTTCAACTACTTACAACTTGGGCTGTCATAGCCATCATGCAGCTTTTTTGTGCTTTGTTACTTCATATTCTAACAGCTACCACGTTCAATCGCTAGAGTCCAATATGCACTTAAGCCGTGGCAAATATAATCGCCAAGGATATCAGATAAGACAACAGCCAATGTAAAATATAACTTAAGCAAGGAGATAAAACATAGTATAACAGTAAAAAGTTCAATGATATACACTTTGTATCACCATCCAATAAAAAAATAATATTTTGTCTACGGCAGACAATGGATTTTTATATTTTCATTTCTTTTTTACAACAATTTTTCTAAATCATCGTCATCGATGCAGAGTTGGAAAAAAGAAAAAGCGAAATGTAGAATAAAAAAATCACTTGATATTTTTATCGATGTTTATATGCCTTTTACTTGTGACTTTGAATGGTTGAACCGTAACGCTTGTTCGTTCGTTCGTTCATTTTTCTTTTTTTGTTTAATTTTCTAAAGCAATTGCTATAAAATAACAACAGTTGTTATAAATAGAAATTGCACTAAAATAAATTAAAATTGAACTGCTGTTGTTTTCCATGTCAGATTTTTTGAGAAGCACAAAGAGCAAACTATAGAAGAAAAAAAATTTTACTTTGAAAAAAAATGCATATTTTATTTTAATGTTTTTATTCTAAAAAAAAGCCATAATTTAAACACTACGTAGTGATTGAATATTTATTAAAAGTTTATCAATAAATGAACAAAGTAAAGGTAGGAAAGAAGTTAAGCTTTACGGGTTATCTAAAACATTGAATATCTAGAAAAGTTTTAAAAACAATTTTTGTACATAAGGTAAAGTACGTAGTTTTTATTAAAAGATAATTCTGTTAAAAACAAATTATGAACCTAAAATGGAAAAGAGTTTTCAATTTTATGACTATATTGTATTAGGATAAGTACTAGCATCTTAAGTTAAAAAAAAAATGTTAATAAATATAAGCTCGGTAAATAAAGCGCAGCACTTATTAGATATAATTAGCCAATAATGACAATGTTAAGCGTGAACTACTCCAAATATCTCTGATATTACTTACGTCACAGTTACTACTACCCATAGCATAGAAATTCTGGTGTTCGAAGTATCTATCTTCCGATTATAAAAAAGCGTTAATGTATCGAAAAACGATGCTCTTTGATCTTGTACAGTATGTGTTAGCATTTTGTAATACATGCTTAACAAAAGCAAAGTGAATATATTGGGTAGGATAAAAAGCTCGCAGCGTTTTTATTAATGACTTTTATTTAAACAAACACCAACCGACAAGCGTGACAGATAGCGGATACACCTTATTAAATTATGCAAAATTCAGTGGTGTTTACCGTTTTTTTGGGTTAGCTCTTGTTTTCAAAATATATCGTTATATCCAAAATGAAGAAGGTTGCACAATTTATATTAGCGTAACTCAAAAATGGTTTTAAATTAATTTGTTTACTTAAAGTCATTATTTTTTCCCACAATACTTATATTTATTTATTAACTAGCTAAACCCTGGTGTGCTTCTCTACACCCATCGTAATTATTATCTTATATTCCATTCCAATTTTGGTCTCTTCCAGTTAAAATCCAATTATTTGTTCCTTCTAGAAAGATACCGTAGATTCTGATTTTAGTTCTATACAGTCTTCAAAAAAACACATATTCATTTTTACAACAAAATTCATTTTGTGGTATTTTAAACACAAGTATAAGATTATGGTTAATTAAGACAAAACTCTTTTTAATCTACGCCGTCATTTTAGAAATATAATTTTTTTCTTTGGCAAACGAACAGTGGAATAACAATACTAAGTAAGTACTAGGGCGGGTCGAATAATAGGGACAAAAGAATCGCCCAAGTGATAAGTAAAATCATATTCTATGGATCAAAATAAGAAACTTTGCCCCAAGAACCATATCTCTCAAATAAATTCCGATATTCCTTGTTTTGACCCAAAGTCAAATTTTGAAAAATCCCACTTTGACCCATTTAAAGTGCCACAATCGAATCTAAATGTATGACCGAGCTCCACTAACTTTGGAGGGTCGAACCACCCACGCTAATGGCACACACCCTGGAACCTAAATGGGGGAGTTGCATAGAAGTTTATAAAATATCTGAAAAAAATTTGTTACACTGGAAAATCTAAATGCTATTTAAAGGCGTTTGTATGTGCATGCGGATTGGTTCCAGAACGCCTCAAAGAGTTTATTAAGTTTAAGGCTAACAGTCGATGCATTTGTGATGTAAAATGAAGAGCAAGGAGCAACGGTTATGTCATCAATACGTACCGCCATCGGTTGAAGAAGACATGGATACATGGTTTACAATACACAGAAAGATACGATTGTTTTACCTTTGATGTGTGACAGATTTGTTGTGCCTGTTAGAGTAGCATCAGCATTGGGAACCGCTCTTTTCCAAGATTTCGAAATGAAAGATCGGCGTGGTGAACCTTTCATCATGGCTAAATCGAAAGTTCGCAGAGAAAAAGACAAATACAAACGAGAAGTGCTTTGCAAATGGTTAGACGATACCAATATGTTAGCGGAAGTATCATACTAGGTTGGTAAAAGAACCGCATCTTGTTATTTTGAGAGAACCAAAATCTCAATTGATTGGTTATGTAAGACTGGAACATGAAACGGCTGAATACAAAACAACTAAAACAAATTGGATGTATTAATTGGTATATGCACTAATGGTAATACTAGGCCACACGGTGGAATTATACGACGATTTGAATTGCTGTTAAAAATACTATTGCATTGGCTTGTTTGCCACACTTCAACGAACTTCCGTTTCAGCATTTGTTTCAAGCTTTGGATAAATTAACCAGCACCAGGACCAAGATCGACAATCGGAAACTGAGCAATCAAATTGAGACTTGTGAAATTCTTCCGGTAAATTATTACTATCACTCATTTTTTTTTTAATTGTCAACCGTTTTTAATTATTTGACTTCTTTATTTCACTATCTTCAGGTGGTGGATGGCTTTGAAAAAATCGCGTTGAAAAATATGCCCCATGCTCCAGAAAAAATTGAATTTTCCACCAATTGGAAGTACTTATAAGATATTGCAGATACAATTTCTAGCAGCCTGGTTTCAGTGGATTGATGTTATATAGCATCAAACCAGGGAAAATTGTACATTCTCGCTGGTTCAACAAGGCCGCTAGATTATTACGATTATATGTGCCAACGAAAAATCCATTCGAAAATTTACGGATTCTGGTTGAATTTATAATTAATTGTTATGTACCAATGTACTTCAATATCAAATATTACAGCTCTGTCGTATACGATAGTTTATTATTCATTATTATTCAGTTCATTAGTTGGTCACGGTTTCTACAACATCCTCTACGCAGTATTGTCAATCAAGTAATTAAAGATAATTTAGATTATGCGCATTCGGAAAATATCTTGTTATCAATGTTGTTTGATGATAGCAAAGAGAAGCGAGACTGTGCCATAAAGAAAATTCTTAACTATCGAACTGATGTTGCAGACCCAACGGAACTTTAAGTTTATAAAAGACCAGGTATAAACTTTCATTGCACAAATTATATAGAAATGAATATATCAATTTGAATGATATAAATAACGTATTTGAACCACCATTCACGCAAAGCATTCAGTAGGATACATTGAAAGCATATTTAAATCAAGATGATCCACTGTTTAATGATCTAAACATTCTGTCACATATACAAGGAACGGAACAACATGTTCAATTACTAGCTAGCGTTACCAAACGAGTTATACCAAAAGACGTCGAGGCTGTTATAGCGACAACATCAGAGAGCCATTCGAAATTGCCCAGACTTGAGAGCAAAACGGGATTTCAAATAATAATTTTTTTAGTTTCTTTTCTATTATTAAGTTGTATTAAAAAAAATAAACGCCAAACAAAACTAACATAGCCATTTCGCTGATTGTTTCATGTACCAGAAGAGGTGATTTTTTAAATTTTTTTATGGGGACCCCCACATGGAGGTTCAAGGGGGTGTGCCACTAGCATGGGTGAAAGTATGATTTTTCATAAATTGACCTTTGGGTCAGAATAAGGAACATCAGAATTCATTTTAGAGATGTGATTCCTTGGGCAAAGTTTTTTACTTTGATCCCTAGAATACAATTATCCTCGTCACTTGAGTGATTTTAAAATCAACTCTCCCTAGTAGGTACACACGTATGAATACTATTTTATTATTATTATCACTCATACGTACTTACCAGAACATCTAGCGTTTGAGATGTATTCGAAAACTATCCTATAAATAAAGAAAGCGGCTGGATTAGTGAAAAAACGCGTATGTGCCAACTTGTAACTTATCTAAAAATTATATATTTGGCATATCTCATATCGTGCGAAGTTGGTGTGCTTTTATAAACAACAAATAATAATATACCTGTATTACATACATGAAATGTTTTAATTTAAATTATTCATTAAAAACAGTTTCACACTCACAACTCATATTTTTGCAAAATTTTTCCCAAATTTCATTACAACCTTTGCTCTTAAATTTTTGCTAAAATATTTAAACAATCCCTGCCATTTCAGATATTTCACTTACAAAATAACATTTTGTAATGGATTTAATTTTATAATCCAAGAAAAAAATATTGGAAAAATTTAATCACATAAAAATATTTCAATATTAAAAATCAATTCAATTGAAAATTGAACATTATGACACACATACCTCTAATACCTCAAAAGCAATGAAGAAAATAAGCGAATTGAAAGAAAAAGCGATATAAAATCTAATATTAGCACAATCATTGAAACATTTTCAATTGCATGAACTGACAATACCCAAATTCATGTAAAACTCAATAAAATTTTATTATCAATGACAAACAATATCAGACAAATTCCAAAGGAGATAAGATGTTAAAATATTATATAAAAGCTGAATATATATAAAAAAATAAGAATTCCTGAGTGAAAAAGAAAAAATATATATATATTAACGACAAGCACTATGTAACACTTCACTAAACTAAAGAAATTCTTTGTAAAAAAAGGAAAAACAAAAATAAAATTCATCTTGGTTTGAATTTTAAGATTAAATTGAAAAAAAGAAATAAACGAACATTTGCACACAGCAGTCATTTCAGGCTAAAGGAACGACTGCTTGAAAATTGGAAGCTGAAAAACTAAAGCTAACACAAGAAACCAGCCTTTTATTTGACTACCCACCCCAAAAACAAGGAAAACAAAAAAGTTTAATTTTCCAAATCACAAATTTTTTTATTTATTTGTTATTTGTGTGTGCATTAAAGAAAATAAACTTAAGAAAAATAATAGTTTTTCTGGTGTATTTATGTTGACA
Organism: Wohlfahrtia magnifica; assembly: GCA_023159175.1. NCBI lineage: Eukaryota > Metazoa > Arthropoda > Insecta > Diptera > Sarcophagidae > Wohlfahrtia > Wohlfahrtia magnifica. Next base: position 300,118 of record JAKWBJ010000523.1, read on the forward strand.
TTGGAATACCCTTATCTTAAGCTCCAAAACAATATATGTTAATAGCGATAGAAACTTTAAAAAGCAATGTGAATACGTCAGGTTTGCAAAAGTATAGTATGAAATCGACTTCTTGATGCAAATGTATTGCAAAGTCACCAACACACAATTCTATCGATATTCGCAATAATTAGGGAGCTATAACATATAAAGTTTGGTGTTGATATTACCAGCCAAAGCAAAAGAAATATGGAAATAAACTCTCCTGTAAAATTGGTTTTTTTGTAACATAGGATAATTTTGTGTGAATGGGTTTGTCCAAAGAATAATATTGTTACTTTTATTCATAAAAAACACAATTAATTTTAAACCATACTCGTACTAAGGAAGTGAATGTTAGCTTTATTTGAAAACAGTTTACGTGCCCTAGGGAGTAAAGTGTGCCGATCACTGTTCTAGAAGAACTTAATTCGTGGACGTTAGCTTTCTTTGTACATTCATTTTTTCAACCATTCTGTATTATCAACTGGAAGTCCGGCTTATTGGCCAACGGACTTAAGAAAGAAACCAGACCTAATGAACTTTTTTGGGTATTTTGGATTTTCTAGCCAATTTCTTAATGTTTCAAATGAACTAAGCGACGAACTAAGCTCTGACTACTCGCTAGTTTTACTAACATGTAATACTTTTTTGCACACCAACTCAAGAAAGTCCCAAATTGTTAAACGGAAAACAGATTTTAGTTCTTTACGTTATTCGTTGATAACAACCTGAACCTTAATATACCAATTAAATCACCCTTAGTCTTAGATGAAGTTGTTGGAAATTTCAATAACCTAATCCATGAAGCGGGATTTTTATCAACGCGAAATGTGTCAACTTCAAATAATCGATATAGCATTGCTTTTACTACTGAAATCAGATAGATGATACGAAACAAAAGAGCTGTCGAGTAGAAGTCCCACTGATAAGCAACGTCTGAATAAAGCAGCGAAAGATTTGAAAAACGACTATTTGAACAAAAAAAATCAACAGACGTGTTGTTTCTAAAAACGATGAATTTAGTTTATGGAAAGCAAACAAAGTACCTAAAACAACCTACTAAAAGAAACACTTCCATCATCGATGGTAATGGTACTTGGTGTAAAACTGACAAAAGCAAAGCCGAAGTCTTTGCTTTAACTTTAAAAAACACGTTTATACCACATAATTCATGCGATGGCACTAATGTTAACGTAATAAAAAACTTTTTAGAAAGCGCATGTCCAATGAATTGGTCTATCCAACACATATCACCAAACGTAGTTGCAGAAAAAATCAAAAAAATAGATTTCAAAAAGACTCCAGGCTAGGAAGGTGTTAGTGGAGTCATTGCTAGAACTCTACCCAAAAAGGGAATTTTATTTCTTAACACTAATTTATAATGCTAACCTGCGACTGAGTCATTTTTCTTCACAAAGGAAATGTGCGCAGATAATAATGGTACATAAACCGAATAAGCCAGACAATCTTGTCACATTTTACAGACCTATCAGTTTTTTGGTTACGTTTTCCAAGATATTTAAAAGAATATTCATGAGTAGATTGACGCCAATCTTAGAAAAATTTAACATCGCGCCTGAACAGTAATTTGGTTTCGGACATAATCATGGCACACCTGAGCAATGCCAACGTATTATAGCTCTAATAAGAGATACTTTGGAAAATCAAAAATATTGTTGTGCTATGTGCTTAGATGTGCAACGAGCATTTGATAAGGTCTGTCATAACGACATACTTTTTAAACTCAAAAAAGTACTACCCACTTTGTTTTATTTCTTACTAAAGTCATATTTAAGTGAACGACAGTTTTATGTAAAAATAAATGACGAAATATCAAAAATATATAATATAAATGCAGGCGTTCCACAAGGAAGTGTTCTTGGACCAATATTAAGCAAAATTTTTACATCAGATATGCCTGTGACTAACAATATTTGAGTTTGAACTTATGCCGATGATACCGCTATATTAAATTCTAGCTCCTGTCCAGTAGAAGCATCGAATCTCGCTCGAAATAAATTATATCAAATAGAGCACTGGTGGTCTAAATGGAACATTAAAGTCAACACTGAAAAATCGGTACATGTAACTATAAATAATAGAAATTCCCCAAAAAGACAGTGTCAAATATCTTGGTCTGCATATTGATAAAAGATTAACGTGGAAAACGCACATAAAAGCTAAAAAAGAACATCTTAAATTAATAACTAAACGACTATATTAGCTGCTGGGCCCTAAGTCTCTATTAAATATTGAAACTAAGCTTGTTATATATAAGACCATACTTAAGCCAGAACCTACGGCATTCAGTTGTGTGGAACTGCAAGCAAATCAAATATCGAAATTCTCCAACGGTACCAAAATAATACTTTGAAATTAATTGTAAGCCCACCCAAAATATGTATTTAAGTGAGAGGATTTAAGCGATAACATATTCTTGATTTACCCTTCCGATTGCCTTATGTTTACGCTTTTATAAACTTTTTCAAAATAATTTAAAATTTTTATATTCTTTAATATGTTAACTATTGTATATCAAACCTTATTGTTACAATATTGTTGTCCTCGCTTGAGCACAACAACGAATGAATTGTTAAAATTTATCCAATTTGCTTATTATCCATTATAGGATAGATTGTAAATAAAGTTTGCTATGAAAAAAAAAAAATTTCACCGATATGTAAATGCTGGTCCGATCATCGACAATGAAAAATATAATTCACAAGATATTTCGTAAAAAACCACGATCAGCCACAATCCGACAAGCGCACTACATACAAGCCTATCGGTGCACCCAATCCACAATATACACATATTATATCAGCCTTAATACACCAAAGAAGTTGACTTTTTCTTGGATAAATATAGATTATCTACCTTTAGAAAGCACAAAAGGGTTAAAACATAATCCAATTTTTAATATAAGAAGGAGTGGAAAGAACAGAATTCTAGATGGTGGCTGGGAGTTGAGACAATACTCATAATGAGAAGCTTTTTACACGATGTAGTTGAATTTCAACTACCTCTGCTAATAGCACTGGTATACTGCACAAATAGCCTTTAAATAAAACTATATGAAATGTAATGACTTTAATACGCTGAAGTCAAGTCCGTTTTCAGTTTTTTCCATCGGGCTCAAATTTTATTTTATGGGAGCGGCAAATTTTTCGCACAAAATACGGTAGTTATGACGAATAATCATTGAACAGTCCATAGAATGGCGTACCACCCTGTGTCTACAGTTCGTCGATTTCAAGAAAGCGTTTGATATCATAAGGCGAGCGACTTTATGGAAAACACTAAAAGCAAAAAGACTACCCCAGAAGATGAATCGAATAGTTAGAGCGATGTATGGGGACGCAGAATTTTCAGCTCTTCACAAAGGGAATATCAGCCATTCCACCAATGCTGGAGTTAAACAATGATGCCCACTGTGACCTCGGCTATTCACCATCGTGCTGGATGACATAATGAGAAAAGTCTGCTCGAAAAGAAGAGAAATGACATGGGGTCTCTCACGCCAACTCAAAGGCTATGCAGATGACATTTGTTTACTCTCGCATAAGATTTCCAATATGCAGTCGAAACTGGTGGACCTACAAAAATTGGCTCATAGTGTTGGACTTGAAATATACATCAAGAATCCAAGGCCATGAGAATAAACAATACGAGCACGGAAGACATTATTCTACATGGTCAACCAGTCGAGTATGTAGATAGCCTCTGCTACCAAGGAAGTACAATGACTACAAACGGCGGTGCAGAAACAGACGTAGATAACAGGCTTAATAAAGCGAGAGCGGCATTTGGACGACCGCAGTATCGAGAAGCTCACATATATTCAGACGGACTAAGCTCAGAATATTCAATTCATGTGTTAAATCAGTACTGCTGTATGGCAGTAAAACCTGGCTTGTAACGAATAACATTAACAAGTGCCTCAGAATTGTAACGAATAACATTAACAAGTGCCTCAGAATCATATGCAGAATATTCTGGCCTAACACCATACGTAACACAGAACTGTGGACTGAGACAGAACAACATAACATGAAAGTCAACAGCAGCAAACCGTGTTAGATGGAGATGCTTTGTGGAAGCCAAGAGAAGTGACGGGAATAGAAATGATAGTTATGCCAATATATTTCATCATAACTTGAAAACGACTTGACTTATTTTAACTCAAGTACCAGCAAATGTTTAAGAATAACACCTCCTATAAACCACCTGAATAACATTTTTTTGTACAATAATTTCAACAGTTTCGGAGTTAATCATAACTTAGTTACGAAAAAAAAATTCTCGCGCAAAATTAAAGCAATTATTGTTTTTTTTTTTTTTCAAAAAGTCATAAAAACATATTCAGAATTAAAATGTTCATTCATTTCATTAAGCACCAGTATTAAGCACCTTAAAATGTTGAGAATAAAATAAGCTATAAATCGTGGAAATCGGTTGGCTATTGCTGATTTTATTCAAAATCAAATGCAGGTACCTAACTTTGGCCAAAAATTAGCGAAAAAATGTTTTCTTGCTAAATTAGTTGACATTCTTTTTCTATACCTGGAATATAAATTTTACATTTTAAGCATTTAAATGGAAGCCAGATATGCTGAAAGTCAAATAACCCATAGAGGCAGGTACCAAACTTTGACAAAAAAATTTTAATACGTTATTACGCAACACACAAATATAATGAAAGTAAATGTCTGGTAGCAAACCATACATACGCATATATGTATGTTTTTCTTTGATGAATCAATAACGAGTCTCCAATCCTCAGACTTTACAGGAAAACCCAGCTTTCGTAATAGTCTCGCGTTATCATCACAAAATACTAAATCGCCATCTTTGCTCAAATAGGCCAGACAATCTGCTTGGCTATATAGAAAATATGAGACTTTCGTGTCCTTATCTAAAAAATTTCATTGCTGTAATCTAAACACAAGAAGTTTTGAATTTGATTTTGAAAGTTTTAAGTCTCGAAAAAGATCATTAAAGTGAGACTGGCTTATGAAATGAGGTTTTCTCGATGGACTTCTCTATCCAGATGAAGAAGTACATACAGACGCGTAACTAGTTTAACTCCTAACAGAAAAAACATTTTCTTCATTAAACATTTCGTAACGTTTAAAAGGCGTTGGAGATAAAGAAACATTATTGTTTCGATGAACTCGTCGTCGTGCAAATTAAATATTCGGATATATGATTTTGTTCCTATTTTTTTTCATAAATCCACGCGTAGCGGTCATGCAGAAATACCAATCATGTTCGTGATTTTCTCGTTCACTCCATATTATTGGTTTTATAAATGACATGATGTTTCTATTGCCGTCAAGACAACCTCTTAAAGCTTATGCATAAGTTTAACAACATATTTTTGGCAGCCAATATGTGTTTCTTTCATGGATAGGAAATCCAAAGTAATATTTATAAGCATTCTTAAACTGGGAAATTATTGTATAGCGATGTGATTGTAAAGTCAATTCCGCATAGATGTAACAAAACAAATCTGGAGAATTTTTGCCAGTCCAAGCCCTTGATATACTGTAATCTAAAATAAAAATCCATTATAAAGAGGTTAGCTTTCGGTATAATTTTTGTAAAACACTTATCAAAATAAAAAAAGTACTTTTCAAAATTAATTTTTGGTTTTGTTTTCCAAGGCCGCTGTTTGACATGTTCTCATTGCCCCAACTATAGCGAGGCAGGCGAGTCGCTGTATATTGCCTAATTTATTCATGGTGGTAACTTCCTCAGCCTTTCTCCACCAAGCTATCGCCGCATAATGAGCCGAATAAATGCGGTGTATACCCATAGTGTCATTCTTGGCGAAAGATCACATGTCTTACGGTAGGAGTGCCTTACCCAGAGGGCTCTCATCGACTTATTCTGAACGGCACTAAGTGGGAGTTCCAAATAAACCTCCTATGCAGAATGACATCTAGATACTTAACATCCTTCGAAAAGTTGATGATGGTTGACGTAAAAGGGAAAACAACCATTTTTGAGGGATTCACCGAGAATGATACATCATAAAAACATTAAAAAACTAACTTAAAAATAAAATCCAAAATTTAACAAATTTATTTATTAATTTTTTATTATAAAACTTATTCTAGAGTTAATTTTGTCAAATTTCTCCATTACACAACGTTGCATATGAAACCATTACTCACTTATGTTTACCATTTATGCTACACATTCAACTTAAAACCTCTTTACTTAGTTAGTATATTCAAAAGAAAAACTAAATCTTCACTTTTTCACTTGAAAATTTAATAGATACATTTGCAATCGTCTATTTCACACTATTAAAAGAATAGAAAAGAAAAAAGATACTTAAGAGATTTTTCAGCGCTTCGACAAGTGTTGCAAGGAAAAGCAACAAAATATTTGGTGAAAAAGAGAAAAAAGAAAAGAAAAACGATGAAAACGAAAATTCTGCAAAAAATATTTACAAAACATACCTTATCAGCCAATTGTTTACAGTACATTGCCATCCAGAACAGGGGAGTAAATTGTGGATGCCAAAATATTACTGCAAAACAGAAGAAGCGGGAAAAACTTATGTCTTTCAAGAGTTTTTGCTGTTTTATTTATTTATTTTTATTATTTTTTTTTTTTTTCCTTAAAGCGAAAGACAATTTCAATTTCATTTCTTTGAGAGACGATGTTGTCGTTGCTAAATAAGCCAAACATATTTTTATAAATTTTGAATGAGAAAAAAAATAGAATGTTGAAAGCAAAGGAAGGCAAATTGAACAATGACGTAAAGTGCAATTATCAGGTAAGTGCAATATTAACATTTTTAGAGGAATACGCAATTGAACCTTAGTCGATAGCAAAGCGGTACATCTTTGCTTTGAATTCGTACACTAATATATCTCTATCGGCCAGACAATGTAAGAATTAGCTGTCAAGGTTAGGCCGTTGGTCGGACATTACTTCAGTTATGATTCCTGCGTGTAGGGACCACGAGAGCGTCGTCTTCCATCTTCTACGCGAAAGATTTGCCAGTTTTACATACTGTCGAAGCTGGTTAAGTTATCTATTTCTAGAATTAATGACCTACTGACTATTAGACTGGTCCTTATTTTTGGAAATCAAATTTTTTTTAATGTTTTTAGAATGTTTTTTTAGTAAAAAAAAATATATATATTCTATAAAAAATTTTAATCGATATCACTGAGGTTGAATTTTATACCTACAGGTACAACGAACATACGTTGCATTAGACTCAGGGCTAAAAAAAAACAGCCCACCAGGTTTTATTGGGTATTTTGATGGGTGTTTTTTTGAGTTTTATAACTGCTTCCTAATATCGTTCAATAAAACAATATTTTAGCATTTTTTAGTAAAATTAAAATACAATTTTGTGCTCATGGTCGAATCAAAACGGCGTAGTGAACTACGGGCTTCAAAAGCAAACTGCAATTACTTCGTTTAAGCCGTGCATTATGAGAAAATGAGGCCGCAATACAAAGACAAGCAGGATTAAGTTATTCTTTTGTATGACAACGTTATCAAAAGATGATAAACGATTGTCAAAAATGCCGCTTATGCCGCACCCGCCGTATTCTCCTAACATTGGACTCCATGACTGTTGCCTGTTTCGACGAATACAATATCTCTCATCATGTCACCGAATCACTTCTTTTCAAGAAATATAAAATTGGCTTCAAAGCTGAATCGCCTCAAAGCTGAATCGCGTCAAAGTTTTTCTGAAACGTGATTCGAAAAGAGGTACAGAGGTGAGGAAAAGATGTAAAAAGTGATTTCATAAATTTCTATTTTGATATCTTTGTTAATTCATTATTATTTTTTTGAGCTAAAAGAAAGGACCGAATTTATTTGTACTCCCAATACATAAATTATACTTATTTTTTGTTGCAAATAAGCTACGAAGTACTTTAAATAAAATACCTAACCTGGTTGCTATAAATATAATGCCCAATAAAACCCGGGTGAGATTAATCGGGTTACCCAATGGTCTGATTACCTTGATTAAATTGGTTCTTATAATGCACAAATTTTTCTTTTATTTTTGCAATGGGTATCCTCTTAAATTGCTCTTTTTGGAAACAAGATTGGTTGCTTGCTATTGTGAGAACGTTATTTACAAAACAGTTCTTAGGAGTTCCACTCATTCATTCTGGATCTACAAAATGTTTCCCAGATAAGCTGGATCTAATTCATATACATTGTTATGAAAGTAAAAATGCCTAAAAAGAAAATACACGACATCAGTGCCTTCGAAACTGTATTATGGGATTTTGATATATATAGTACTGATGTGTCAACCTGTTAATCCAGTACTTATTTGCATATTTGGCAGCACTGCCAATTCGATCAAGAACAACATCACTTGGAAGTACTTTAAATTGTATATAAAATGTGGTGCATTAGTTTTAGTTGTCGTTTTGCTGTCATAAAATAAAGTCGTGTTTTAGCGTAAATAAAAAAGTTGTATAAACGAATATTAAGTTGCTGTATTAAGTTAAACTGTATAAAAGATAAAGTAAGAAAATAAAAACTGTAAACAACAACAAAGTGGTGTTAAATTTATTTTGGCGCAATTAACTCAAAAGTAACAATATTGCAGTGTAAATGGCAGTATATCTTGCAAGTGGTTTGGTCTTGTCATAACATAGTCCTTTAGAATCTACTTTACTGTTTGCTCGAAGTGAACTAACATGAGAACCAAAGCAAACTTAAGCATTAAACATATAACCAACAGCATGCAGCATTATAGCAAGCAGCAAGTTGTTGTTCACAGCATTTGCTGCTGTGCTAGCGACTTAATAAATATTTCGAAAGCAGCAGCAGCAATAAAATTAGGTTTCAGTGTCATTTGTTTTATTTGTCAAAATATTTGTTATAGAAAACTATTCTCAGTGGTGACACATAAGCTTTTCAAATTCTCCAAAATAAAATCGCTTTTTTAAAATATTACTCAAAAAAAAAAAAATAAAAATTAATGTAATTATTTTAAGTATTAAGATAAATTTCGTTTGATACAATATTTTAATTTTATATTGTTGTTTACGTAAAATTAGTTTTTTTTTATTTAAAATATTTTAATGTGTTGGTATCACTAATTCCTGTTTTGCTGCCTAAAAATATAAATTATTTTACGTTTAGCAGCAACAAAGGTTGTTGTCTAGGCTTTTGCTGTCCTGTTCTTAAAATAATTGTTTTTATATGAACGTATGTATTCTAATTTTGATATTTTGCATTCTGCTACTTGCTGTTTGGTATGTGTTTAATGCTTTATGCTTTAAAAACCAGTTCTATTCCATACATTTTTTCATATTGTTCGGCTATACTTATACACTTTTACTAAAATGTTTGACAATTCTGCCTCTTAGAACTCAACCACTAAACAAAATTTTACTCTTAACTAAAACCTAGTCTTGCGAAAATAGCAAAAAAGCTCAGACATACTTTTGACACAACCACAAAAATATAAAGTAACCCAATATACCGAAATGTATGCCCTCAATAAATGGTTAAATAAGCGTTGTTATCTTTTTATTTGTACACACTCTCAAATATATGCATACACACAGAGACGTTTTTACTTACATACCAATGGCAGCCTTTTGTTGCAACATACCTTAAAACTATGAACAAAAATGTCATTCAAAAAGGCTTACAAAGGAAAAAAAATTGCAGAAATATTCAAAAACTAAGAATAGCAACAACGCATATAACTGTATGTGTTGACAGACAGAGTACACATGTATCTACAAAAACAATCACATTTTGCCATATGCAGTTCTAAGAGGCAAACATAAAAGTAACTTATGAAACGGAAACGGAAAAAGAAAATATTGTTTCTATTCAATTGAAGATGAAATTTCTTTGATTGCAAAAAACATGAAATTGTATTTCTCTTTAGGTTATTAAATATTGGTTGGGGGGAAAACTATCTAATGCAAAATGATTGAGAATTTAAAAACTGTGTGATTGAAAATACAAAAAAACATATTTTACGTATTAACCTTTTAAAAACGTTTGAATTCGTTTAAATTGCTTAAAAATAAAATAAACACCACTTTGTTGTTGTTTACAGTTTTTTTTTACTACACAGTTTACAGTTTATCTTAATTCAACAGCTTAATATCGCTTTTACAAGACTTTTATTTCCGGTTAAATACGACTTTATTTTATGGCAGCAAAACGATAACTAATTGGCGTTTGGGTAAAGCAGCCTCTTTATATACCTAATTTCCCGCAGTTTGGAAAGTTCCGGATATGTCTCATATCCTCTATTTTACATCCGTTAAATCAAATGTGACGTAAAGATGGTCGAATTGGTAGTGCTGCCAGATACGAAATACAAAATACAGTTTTAACCCTAGAACCGTAACCTTTTTTCATACATAAACACTAACATACATTAGTCGAAACGACTTACTTGCAGTTACTACCGATTTTTAACGTGCATATGCACAAACTGTCAATTGTGTTATTAAAAAAAGCTTTATAACTTTGTTTTGAAAAGAAATTAAACAAGATATTGACAGCGGTTTCAAAAGTAAAACCAATAATATGTCTTTGGTCAGCCAGGCTGCATTAAGGGCACCCGGCTCTCAACGTATGACGCATAAATGTATCCAATGTTGCTAAGACACTTTGCAAAGGCAGGGATATAGCATCCTGATCTTTTTTCTTACCTAGACACTGTAGGAAAAGTTGGCAAAATTGAAGTTCTACTGTAAAACATAGCTTATTACTAACCTCATCTTAGCAATTATTGAGAAAATGGCAGATGCTTAAAACACTAGAATACTTGAAGGAACGTTAGTAGGGTTGGCAACCCACTGGGTAACCCAATTAAACTCACCCGAATTTTATTGGGTATTATATTTGAAAAAATCAGATGGCTTTTTTTATTAAAAATGAACTACGAAAAGTTTATTTACAACAAAAATAATTGAAATTTAAGTATTTGGACTACAAACCTATTTGTTCCATTTTTGAACTCAAAAAGATAATGAAATAACAAACTGATCACATCACTGCTTACATCTTTATCCCACCTCTGAGCGAATTTCCAAATCTAGTTTCAGAAAAACTTCTCGTGTTTTAAGGCGCTCTTACTTCAAAGCCGAATTTGTATTTCTTCAAAAGAAGTGATTCGATGACATGTTAAAGATAAAATCATACCTCTTTATACAGCATAGGTAGTTTCTGAAAATATAGGCCGGAAATCGAAATGCCTTTAAACGAGATGAATATGTGTTGCGTTTGCTAACACTTTTTGTTAAAAATTGGAGAATCCATGGTGTTTTAAGCATGGAACTAGGAAATTTGCGCTTAAAGCGAATGTGTTTCATATTTCAAACAGGCCGTTATAACAAAATCCCAATTAAAGAAAGCCCGTATAAAGAGGTGTGAGTATATTGTATTCGTCGCAACAGCCGACGAAGCAATGTTCAGAGAATACGGCGAATGAGGTTTTGATCGTTTATAATAATTGTTTTAAAACTTTTGCGACATGTGGTCGGGTGTCGTTATGCAAAAGAATAAATTTATCATGTCTGTCCATATATTCCGGCCGTTTTTCTCATAATGAATTATTCAAACGAAGTAACTGCATTCTGCTTCGCTCACCAAGCTTTAGCAGTTCATAGTACACAATGCTGCCTTAGTCACACCAAGAGTGCAAAGTTGCACTATAAATACTAAAACATCGTGGTTGTATAAACAAAAAACAAAAAATATTGTCGACTTGAACGAAATTTGGAAACAGTTAAAAAACCCAAAAAAAAATATCAAAACACCAAATAAAACCCGATGGGCTGGGTTTAAAAAAAACCCGGGTTTTTGCCCACCCTGATTAGTGCGGAATTCGGGCATAATTTGTTCTCAAATATAGTAGGCTGGTAATGAAACTGCTGACGTATTTAATTACAGGTCGTTGCGAATAGAAAGCACAACTACATAGGATGGCGTTTACGGAGGATGTTTATGTTTCTAGATTATGCTTACATGCATCAGAGACAGCGGAACACATATTATTACACATTACAATCTCATTACTTTTGAGCCATAAATGCATCAAATAGCTTAGCTTTATAGGAAAATTCAAGACTCAAGTCCATTTATAGGTACGAAAAGAATAAGACAGCAGAATTACAGTAAAATGAATGCACTTTCTTATGAGCTAGAACGCAGTAGCTGATCTATAAAGCAGCTGATGAGAAACACTCAACATGCGCTTTTGAAATCGCAGATAGCTAAAAATTTATTCATGACTTTTCCAGCCGCCTGCACGAATGGCTTGTTGCAGCTTTCAAAAATTTGCAAAAATGTCAAGCAGGCAGTAGTTTGGAAAAAAAACGTGGTTAGCTCTGGTCGATAGCAAAATCCAACTACGCTCTCTTAATTTAAAGCAACTTACACATAAGCCACAATCAGGCTATTGTGCACTACTCTGTCACGAATATAAACATAAAACCTTCATTTAACGAGAAAAACTGTTTCCTAGTATCGCTTATCAATCAAAATCTCAGTCCTACAACATACAACAGCTTTTTCTGATCCTTTAAGCAATATCATTGAGAAAAATCAAGTCATATAATAGATAGCGGCCGAATCGAGGCGCCCTAATCCCGGCAAATCATACGCAGAGGAATTTCTCAAAAGTCTTAATATTCTTTCTGCATGCTCTACAATCATCAGATTCTAGAAAGCTGTGCTTTAAAATGCATACCATACTTCTTAGCTCAAACCTACTGAATTGATGCAGTTCGCTCGTTCTTCTTACCATTAGAGTTGCCCCATAGGGGTGGTTGTGCTCACTTTTTTATGCACCCAAGAAATTACATCCAAGAAAAGAATAAAGTTTGTTTCTGTTGAGATCACATTTTATCTTATCCAATAACTGCATGCATTTGTTGAAGAAACTTTGTCGAGAGGTGTTTTAAAGTGGTTATCATACAAACATTGTTTATTTTTCTCAATTCTTGTTTATATAAAAATTCTATTTTATTTTTCTTTTATTTCAACATTATTGTTATGCCAATATCCTATAAAGTCATCGATATATTGTTGTTGGAAATTTTCAATAACTGATTGCTACGCATGCTTATATATGATATCGTCCATATATTCACTAAAACTTTGAAGTCCGTACAGGCACTTCAATTACCAACTTGTATTTTTCTTTTTCTTCTCCTTTTTTTGTAAATATGGTTTTTGTTTAGAAACTGAACATAAATTTGTCAGCACTTCGATTAGTTTATTAGATTTGTTTCTTTATAATTTATCGGTCATTTTATTAGATTTGTTTCTTTGTAATTTAATATGAAATTGAACATATGATTAAATATGAAATATTTATGAAAGAAGAATACATAATAGAGAAAAATATTTATTTAGCTCTTATTAATCTTGATGAATATTAAACATTTCTGATGTGTTTTTGAAAAACAAAAATTAATATAAGTTTTGAATTCTATTTAAAATTTCATGCAAATAGAATTTAAAAGACAATAGTAATACGTTAACCTCCCAAACGAATTTCAAATGTAATTCGGCCAAGAATTGATGCAGAAAATGGACATACGTCTACCGCAATAAACGACTTTTGACCTGTTATTGAAGTGGGTAATGATTCTATTTGTCATTAAAATCAAAAAACCAAGAAATTCGCCTGAAACATAGCACTATTTAACAAGCTCACAGGCAAGGAAAACTTTTGTTTTTCAAACCTTTAAAAAAGTGTGTCATTATGGCTTAATAACCAATCAAAAACAAATTTTTTCGGTATAACAAAACTATTATTTGAGAGACAATTTATACTTACAGACCTGACAGACATAGGACTTGTACTATACTAGCATAGTATACTACATGTGTATCATTTACTAGAATTAAACCATAAAACCTTATAGTTTAAAGCTGGTTCATATACTATGAAAACGAACGTGGTATAAAACTAGTATATTATTAGAACTTACTTAACACAGCTCCGTTCGGTAAGAAATGGGAGACCCTATGATAAATCCAGCTAGAAATATGGTATGAAAAATTACTTTTCGTACATATTTTAAAATTACGTTTTCTAAAAACAATATATTTTAATAAAATCATTATTTAAGTAATCCTTTTTATACGGTTTTATTTAATTACTTAAAACAAATAAAGAAAGATATTTTAATCAAACTTTTTTCTTAGAAAAATAACACAATTCAAGTAAATACATTTTTAAGGTTGTAGGAATACATATTTTTCATACTGTGTGAATGACATTTCATTTTTTATTTTTATTTAAAAAATGGCTTCAATATATAATCACCTGAAATGCAAGAGGATCTAACAAAAAAAATAAATACAGCACACTAAAGCAACGAAATCTTTAATCTTCTATTTTCAAAAACAACAACTTTCGATAGCATATTAGATCACACCTAACAAGAAGTTTTGGTTAAACTGTGACGTTCAAATATCTTTGTTGCTTTTCATCATCATGTTTATAGTAATAATTCTTTTCATCTTATTGAGTTTTTTATTTTCATTTTATTCAAATAATAAGAAGTGATAATAGACCTTTGAGGTGACGATAAATAGTAGTACGTATAATACATGTCTGTCACACTAATATAGTATCCAAAACCGTAGTATCCATATCTTGGTATATAAACCCAGACATGTGGTTAGGACCATTAAGGAAAGAAATTTTTTATGCCTGCTTCAAGTAATCAATGTCAGTGTTTCCCAGGGTATCATCCTAGTTCCTATTCTCTATAAAAATGTGTATTTGTATGTTTGTTTTCTTTTTTGTGGTCTATAGAAAGGCTGACCCGATTTTCGTGATATTCCATTCGATATAAAAAAACTGTATTCGATATAAAAAAAACTTCCATTGGGCGGTGCTACGCTCATACAAAATAAATATTTATTTTTCTATATCTTCAAAGTGGTAATATTAAATGTATCTAAAATTGGCCAAATAGATTCATGGTCAATCAATACAATCAGCAGTCTGAAAGTGAGCGGAATTGAATAAGTTGGCGTGGTACCTCCCATACAAATTAAATATTGAGTTTAGTATATCTTGAAAACTGTTACAGCTAAAATTTTTCTGATTAAATTCATATTTAATACAAATCATCAGTAAAAAACCGGGAGGAGTTAGACAAGTCTACGTGGTTCTTCCCTTACGAACTAAATATTGATTTCATTACATCTTCAGAACGGTTAACGCCAAAAATTCAGTACTTCATGGCCAATACAAGCAGTCAAAAAGTGGGCAAAATTAGATAAGTGGGTGTGATGCCTCCAAAGTACGAGTAAATATTGATTTTTGTATATCTTGAGAATGGTTAAAGCTATAGTTTTAGGATTTGGTCAGATTGATATAACGCAAATCATCAGTCAAAAACTGAGTGAAAGAAAAAGAGAAAAAGAGGGTGTGGTAGCTTCCATATAAGCGAAATATTGATTTATTTTGACCTCGGGAACGGTTAGAGCTAAAGTTTCAGTATTTGTTCCACGTGACTCCAGGGTTAATACAAATCATCACTAAATCAGTGGACGGAATTGGACAAGCAGGCTTGGTACCTCTCATAAAAAGTTGATTTTTGAGAACGGTAATAAACGAAGTTTCTAAATCAGGTTCAAACAAAATCGTGAACAATACAAACCATCAGCCACTAACTAGGTGAATTAGATATAAAAGTGGGCGTGCGTCTTCCATTCACACTATATATTGAATTTTGTATACGTGGACAACGGGTACAATTAAAGCTTTATTATCTATCCACATCAGCCAAAATGCGAGAATTTCAGAAATCACACTGGATAAAAGCTATCTACATATATATATATGTATCTTATTTATTGGGTATACAAGTTAATAATGTCAATTTTTTTTTTGCTTTCAAAATGAATTCATAATAATAACAGAATAAATTGATACATTATTCAAAATATTGTCCATCGTTAGCCACTATTTTTTCCCATCTTTCTGGTAACATATGGATTCCACGCCAAAGGAACTGCTCCGGTTTTGAAGTAAAGAATGAATCGAGCCCTGTTCTGAAGTGTAGCGTATTCAAGTAAGAGCGTTCTGCATTGATCGAAACAAATGATAGTGAGAAGAGGCAAGGTGATCGAATACTTCCAATCTACTGTTTTCCAAATAGTTTTTGACCAGTCTGGCTACATGTAGCCGAGCGTTGTCATGATGGAAGATTACGGTCTCGTGTCTGGTCGAACATTCTGCTTCTTTTTCGTTTATTGTTTTCCTCAAGCGAATCAATTGTATTGGGTATAAGTCTCCTCTGATCGTCTGACCCAATTTTAACAGCTCATAATACAAAACATCCTTTTGAACCCACTAAATGCAGAGCATTACCTTAGCGTCATGGACGGTTGGCCGGGCTTTACATACGACATTTTGCGTTCAAAGTTATCGCAATTTATCCATTTTTCATCAGCAGTAACAATAGAATGAAAAAATGACTCCTGTTTGTAGAGTTCAAGCATCATTTCCGACTTGAAAAATCGCTTTTCAATGTCTCTCGACTTCAATTGATATGGGACCCAATTTCCTTGCTTTTGAATGAATCACCTTCAAACTTTTTCGGCTTACCAAGTGTTTTTGGTGTCGAAATTACCACTTTTGAGTCGCGAAAACCATCGTTCACAATTTTTTTGAGTTGGTGCATGTCGACCGTAGGTTTCTACCAACAATCGATAACTTTTAGCAGCCTTTCACTTCGAGTGAATGAAGGTTGTCAGATTCCCCGCAAAACTTATTTTTTAGGCACAAAATTCGACATTATTATAGCGATTGACAAAAGTGTGTGTTTACGTTTACCCTCCAAAATACCAAATTTGTTATTATTGACACAAACCATATGTGATATTTATGTCTCATGTTGTTCAAATCGACATTATTAACTTGTGCACCCAATACAAATATGAAAGTGCGTTTGTTTGAAGACTGTATACAGCTTAACGAAAGTTTATAAAGTACTTTCTGATAGGAACTATATGCTATCTCAAATTGTGGATTTAGAGCATAAGGGGAGAAAAAGTAGAAAAAAGTAAAAAAATTTACTAAAATAACAGTTATGATAATAATTAGCGAAGCGCGCCTTGTTTTAGCTAGTACTTAATACAAACCTCTGACATGCCGATAAGTGAATAGGTCAAAAGTTCTACATTTGCTAACGATACTGCATTTATAAACTCATATAAAAGCCTACAAGTTTTCTCGCATAACTAACGGTTCCAAATATCTGAATTAGAAAGAAATGTTTAAACCAATGAAGAATAAAAATCAACGAACAAAAGTGTACACGTATAACTTTTAATTTGCATAGAGAATCCCTATTTGAATAAACAATCAAGTAATATCACAAAACACGAATGTTTTATAACTGGGCATACCGCGCTTATCATAAAAATCTCAGCTTCAAATAATTGGCTTAATGGTAGAAACTGAACCTTAAGTTAAAACATAACCTTTACAATTCAATATTAAAACCAATATGGTTATATGAGATTCAGTTGTGGGATACTGTCTCATTTTTAAACATAGAGAAAATACAGAAGCACAAAATCAGATTCCACAAGTTACCAACCTGCCATCTACGAAGAAAGAAGCGCAGTTTTTGAATAAAAACTCATTTTATTTTTCAACATAGTCTCCTTTAAGTTCTACACACTCTGTCCAACGGTTCTTCAATTTTTTAATGTCTTCAAAAAATAAGATTTTTTTAAGGTTCTCGCTTTTTCGCTTCAACAACAACAACTACAACAAGAAACAAAAGAACCAATTCACCATTTTTATAGTGGAAAATTCACATATATATGATATATATGGTATTGTTACGAGAATAAAAAGTCTAAATTGTAGAATTTTTGTGGATTTAGTTTCACCCTCTCTATGTCATACTTCTTTGTATATCTGGCAGGACTGCCAATTAAATCATCTCTGGATAACACGACCTTTCATGTTTAAAATTAACGGATATGATGAGGATATGATCATTTGAGGCATTTCCGGAACTTTCCAAACTGTAGGCAATTGAGTATATAAGGAGACTGCTTTGCCTACGTAGTTTTAGTTATCGTTTTGCTATCGTAAGATAAAGACATGTTTAAGCGGAAATAAAAGTGTTGTATAAAGGAATATTAAGTTGTTGTAAACTGTATCAAAGTTATTGTGTAGTGGAATAAAAATATTACTGTAACAAAAACAAAAGTGGTGTTAATTTCATTTTAATGCAATCTAAATGAACTCGTTTTCTTAAGTCCTTATTATATCGATCCAATAAATTAATATCATTTTCGAATTAGATTGGTTTACGCTTTTGAACACCATTTTTTTTTTTTTTTTTTTTGAATCCGATTAGAAGCAAATGCAGCTTCCAACTTGTAAACAGTTCAGTTTTCTCATACCCAAGTTACCATTTAAAATTAAAACTAATGAATCACATGCGATGTGACTCTCTTGCACTTTCAATCTACGATCGGTCAACACCAGGTCGTGATTTTTTCAATTGTTTCGGCAGCAAAGACCTTAACAAGGCGTCTAGAATATTCGGCTTCTTTCCTGCTTGCAAGGCCACATATAAAATTCAGTAAACCAAGCTTTTATAATTGAAATTGATGCGGCAGAGTTCCAATAGTATTTATCACGATTAGCTTTTTTCTGAAAAAAAAAAAAATTTTTTTCGATTTTCTTCTCAAATCGCTCAGAATTCTGCTATTAATATCTATAGAACACACGCTAAATAACGCAACTTGTTTAAATTTTCACATTTATTGACTGGCCTTGGAATGTTATTATAATTTACTAAAACTTTATCTGAGGTAGTAGTAACACTAGTTGAGGTTAAATCGTAAAAATATAATAAAAGTTATAAAAAATTAAATTGAAATTTTATTACACTTGACTGGTTTTTAACAGTGTTTACATTTTAAAAGCATTGTATAGAAATAAATGTATTAACTGAAGTAATATTCTTCGAAAATTAAATCTCTGAAAAAGGTAAAAAGCTTGAAGGACTTTGTTTCTTTTTTTTTTTTTGTAAGAAAAAGGTCTAAAATTCAACAGCATTGTCAGAATTACGTTTCTTTCTAACTTTTTCAAAGAAAATTCTTTTAAAATAGTCACGTTTTATTGTATTTTTTCTTTTAAAAAATACAAAATTGTCAATCTCCCGCATGAATTTTTCTATATACATACATGGTACTTTTATTTTGTTGGTATTGTCTATTTTTGAAGAGAAATAAATTCTTAGAAATGTTTTCCATTACTTATAATTAACCTACCGTGGAGTCCAGCAGTTTTAATTCAAGAAGAAATTTACTATTTAATTTGGTTATTTAAAACTAGTAAAACGAACAAAACGTTTAAGTTTATTTACTTTGAGGGTTATTTTTAAAAAATTATTTCAGAATATATGTATTTTTTATATGTTCATTAAACACTTTTAGTTTTCTCTTTTTAATTCCATATAATAAAAGTAGTAATAATTTAAACACAATGATAGCAGCAGGCTACACGACCACAATTGCCGTTAGCAGCAATTGCAGTCATGTAGCTAACTACTTAAATATATTGTAAGAGAAGGATTCATAACAAGCAGCTGATCCCAAAAAAATTTACGATTTGATAAATAATAAAATTGTGATCACAACTACCACATTTTACCTTTTAACCCTCTAACCGGCCAATTTTATTTTAAGCCACAAAAATTATGCAGGGCTGGTAGTTTGGAGCAAAAGTAATACTTTAAAGTCAAGAGTTGAAAAACATTAAAACCTAACCTTCCAGATAAGAAAATATGTTGCCCGCTAAAAGACGGACTTGCCTGTTAAGTCAAAGAGGGATTTGTACCAAATGTTGTATTTAAACATTTTACATGCCTCTGCATTTTGCATATTCTTTTACCACTCCGGCCCAAAACATCAAGCATATGTCCAACTTTATCAAAGCGGATGTCATTCTGTGAATTAAAAGATCTTTTTTACTTTCTTTGTAAGCTTGTAAGCTTTGGTTTTGAGGTCTTCCCACAGGTTCTTTGACTGAAGTATTTGCATAATAGGAAAGTACATCTGCCTTTACGGAAGTCTGGTAATTTTAAATGAAAAATATTGTTGTAATCAGTTCTATGAATGCGTTTAAAAAGGAGATATGAAAACAATAATGAACATTTGGAACATTTTAAGAGGCAATTAATTTGAAACTGCGAAAAGGTCTATCAAAAGAGAAAAAATTTTTATGCAAAACGAACTGGCTGCCGGTAGGTCCGCCTTTAGGCGGAATCCAATTTTTACCAATAAAAAGCTAAACCTTAAAAAAATGGATAAGCAAAACACTAAATGCAAGATAAAGATACTTACCTATAAAAAAATAAATTTTTCTTTCATAAATTGTTAATGAAAATTTCTTTTTAATATTTTTTAAGTTTCACTTAAATCACAAATATTTGTTTTACGCACTTTATCAAGAAATTTTACATTACGGATCGAAATATTAAAACCAAGAGACAAATATATGTTATTTGTCATAATAAGTAAATTTTGTATTTATCTGCAGATATTAACTATATAATCTCAAGACCCTACATTAAACCGGAACCTTACTGCCAACCATTTACTACCAACCTCAACTTAATCAAGGATTCGTAAATTTCCAGATGCTTGGAACACTGTTCAAAGTGGACTTCGTCGCTCTAGGGAGGCAATCAGTTAGCAATTCGAGCCTTGCTCTATTGTTCTTAAGTATGAGACGGATTCACAGGAACGGCCATCAGGAACGGCAAAACACATATAGTGTGAATGTGGGATCGTTGATAGTTTTAGAAGGAGACTTTTGATGAAGGGGTACAATATATATTCTAAGGATCGCTGTGTCCTGCAAGAATGCCTGGTAAGAATGATAGTGATAGTGATAGTGATAGTGATAGTGATAGTGATAGTGATAGTGATAGTGATAGTGATAGTGATAGTGATAGTGATAGTGATAGTGATAGTGATAGTGATAGTGATTGTGATAGTGATAGTGATAGTGATAGTGATAGTGATAGTGATAGTGATAGTGATAGTGATAGTGATAGTGATAGTGATAGTGATAGTGATAGTGATAGTGATAGTGATAGTGATAGTGATAGTGATAGTGATAGTGATAGTGATAGTGATAGTGATAGTGATAGTGATAGTGATAGTGATAGTGATAGTGATAGTGATAGTGATAGTGATAGTGATAGTGATAGTGATAGTGATAGTGATAGTGATAGTGATAGTGATAGTGATAGTGATAGTGATAGTGATAGTGATAGTGATAGTGATAGTGATAGTGATAGTGATAGTGATAGTGATAGTGATAGTGATAGTGATAGTGATAGTGATAGTGATAGTGATAGTGATAGTGATAGTGATAGTGATAGTGATAGTGATAGTGATAGTGATAGTGATAGTGATAGTGATAGTGATAGTGATAGTGATAGTGATAGTGATAGTGATAGTGATAGTGATAGTGATAGTGATAGTGATAGTGATAGTGATAGTGATAGTGATAGTGATAGTGATAGTGATAGTGATTGTGATAGTGATAGTGATAGTGATAGTGATAGTGATAGTGATAGTAATAGTAATACTCGCAGGAGAGTTAATGAAAATTAGAACAGTAATTGCAATTTTTTCTTCTTTATATCTTATCAAAGCGTCAGATTTTGCAGATTTAATTAAACACCACGATTAAACCTTAAAGTTAATCACAGTGTGACAGTCTAGCAAAATCACTTAAATATAATTAAGTTTTATGTTTTAAAACTTTAAAATAAATATAATACATGGGTGCTAATATTAAAAGCAGTTTAATCATTATTAACTTTGTCAATATATACAACACTGAGAAAATTACGAGTAAATAATGCAACATTACGCTATTTTACCAACTTTATACCTTGTTTAAAAACCACATTTAAAGCTATTCTGAATCCCTCTCAAAGTTTTTTTGAAATATCATCATACAATTTTGTTTTACCCATTTTTATTGTGATGTATTTATTATATAATTTTTATATGCGCAAAATGATAAATTTTACATAAATTTATCATACGCAAATTATTCTTACTCACGTCAGTGTCGCTAAGGTGCCACCCTGACAGCCACCTTTACACCAGGGTATTAGAAAGTGTGTTTAAGCTTGAAAAGTGCAAAAAGAACAAAGAATGTTAAACGTTTGTAGCATAACAATAATGCTACAAAATAAAAATAAAGAAACGATAACAAAATCAAGGGAAAAACTTTTGATAAATTATGTGACTTCTTTTGACATAATATTTGATGATTTTGTTGTTTAAAATTTGTAACACTTAATGTGGCCAGAAGGTTTTATTGGAAAAAATACTGAAAATTGTGGGAATTCGCAGAGTTCAGTGTGAAATTATTAACATTTGATTCAGTTTATTAGAGGTTCCAATACAATGATAAATTGAGCTGTAAATGACTCCATAACAAACATGTTTAATTCAAGTCTAACTGGGCTGTTTTAATATTTCTCTCGCATTCTGAAACTGATTTGATTTGAACCCAAATAAACTGTAAATCTAAAACCTAACATCTGGCAACGTTATTGAAATTCCACCTCTGCTAAGCATTTTTTTTTTTTTTTTTTGAATCAGGGGAATTTTTTTAATGGCATCTAAATTTGTTTCAACGTAAGTAAGTTTTAACTCAAGGTTAAAGTAACAAACGGTTTACGTGCTCAATTTCTAAATTATTGTTCTTTTTTTGCCAGTATTAATATTTTACGTTTCATTTTTATAGCCCATATCAAAATAAGGAATAAGAAAATATATTGATTTTATTCCTTCTTTTTCCTACCGGTAAAAGGTAACCACATGAGTAGGCATGGCGATATTTTTGGAATATTAAATATCAAATGACAAAAAGAAAATTTTATAATTTCAGTTTCTTGGAGTCATTACCTAAATTTTCTTAAAACGTTGTTCATCATAATCGCACAACAAATAATAAGTAATTTTATACTATTTTTATAACGGAAATATTAATCAAAATTACATTAGAAAATCTTTGTTCTTGTGGTCAGAATTTCTCTGTCAATCTATAAGCAGAACGTTATCTTTCCTATTTGTTCTGTGGGTTAAACTTTAAAGCATTTTTTGCGATGCTATATAGTCTTACATGAGTATGACCAATCGATTATTAGTTTTTCTTTTCATCACGATATCTGTAGTATGTTGAACGAATGATCACATAATCTGTTTTTAAATATTTTCAAAGACATTGGTTTATAAAAATTTTGATCCTTTGTCTGCCTAATAATACGGTGTAGTAAGTCTCGCAACCATAAAAACTATAATCAATTGTCACCGTGTCGAATGAAAGTGAAACTTCTTAAGGTATTAGAAACAACCGGAACAGCGGGTCAAAAAATTAATGTTGTTAAAACTTAGTGTCTTAGCTTAAAATTAAAATTTTAAATTTTCCACCAAACACGGCCAAATAAAGGATATTAAGTTTTGCTATCTTTGAAGTATAATCTCGAAAACTGCAGACAACTGGATCAAATCACCTGAAAAATACACACAAATTTGAAATTATGTGAAGATGCAGTTCTTTGTAAATCAATGTCTGGAAGACAAATTAAAACGGATGTAATAAGATTTAACAAATCCTGGGACGAAGTAAAAACGGTAGCATAAAAAACAATCATTTTCACTCTATAATATTGTTAAATGAAAAATGTCTAAAAAGATAAACAAACATTTGTACATTAAAAGCGATAAAATTTATTATTTGAGCCATTCTACCGGTGTGTGTCAAGGCTACAATGCTGTATTTATTTGAACACTGCTGCCATGGTCTGCCATATGTATTTCAAATTCTTACCGGCAATTGAATAGATGGTTTTTTAATTTACTAGAATATTCAAAACTAATGTTAATTTACTATAAAAGGCGGCGCATTGTTCTTAGTCAGTCAGTCATAATTTAACTCTCAAAGAGTAAAGTCGTACTAAGGCGTTAGTAAAAGAGTTGAGTAAATTTGGGAAGTTAAATAAGTAGGATACTGTACAATTTAAATTGCAGAAAAAAAAGACTGTATTATTGTATTATTATTTTACGCAGCTTAAAAGAACTCAACTGTTTTAAAAAGGTTAATACGTAAAAAAAGGTAAAAGGTCTTTTTCTCTTCTCTCTAAATCTCTTCTCTTAAAGTTAATTAATTTAGATAGTAGCTTATAAGTGCATAACGGTACGAAAAACCAGCTTTTTACCAGTAACTCCAGACTGTAGAGGCGTTTTAGATAGCGCCTATCAGAAAAGTAGAACAACTTCCAAGGTATGTCAACTTCGTTCTTTCTTGCCGTGCCGTGTTATGTATTCGCCAGTCTTGTATCGATTATGTTGTTGAGCTTTATATCATATATGTTTCGAAGGGTAGCGTAAAAGATGATAATCAGCCGGTACAAGATCCGGAGAAAACAATGGATGCTCAAGGTTCTCCCATTCGTGGTTCGCACCCAAAGGTTTGGAAAGGAATATTGAGGGGAAGGGAAAGCACTATTGCCGATGGTAGGGCACATAATTAAATTCTCCCCTATGGATCAAACAGTCTTTCATTTTGCCGATGTTTATTCTTGCCCGTATTCGAATTAGTTATCGTCAGGTGTGTGTTTATTTTTCTATGTAAGTGTTCTGTTGTCTGTTTCATTCCAATAATTCGTTCTGTTATTAATATATTGTTGTTTTCGTCCTTATTGATTATGTATTTTCTTGTTCTATTTATTTATTTTAATATTGTTATTGTATATATTTCGTTGGGATTGCTGGTTATTTTTGTTCCACAATTCTCTTTTGAGAAATTGTTTAGTTGAATTTTTGTTGGTTGATAATTTTATGTTGTTTTGTTATTTTTTTGTTGTTAATCAATTCTTTATTAAGAACTGCCTTGTCAAGAGTTGTTGCAATCATTGTTATGTTCTCTGTTTTTGATGAATTCTGCTGCTGGCAAATGTTTTGTTTTAGTGGCTTTTTATATTTTGAAAAAAAAACTTCATGGAGTAATGTAATGTAATGCCATCAATTCATCATCTTCAAACATGTTTGGCTGATCAGGGCGAGACAATGACCAACTTTTTGATCTGTGCTTTGACTCGAGATCGGGAGTGTTGTAATGGGGCCTTCTTTTAGAGAGAGTTTGATCTAAACTGGTTTACCGATGGCTCAAAAATGTATTACAGTGCCGGTGTTGGTTTTCATGGACCCAACCGGGACTTGTCGGTTCCACAGGGAAAATCACTGAGTATCTTTCAGGCTAGGATCATGGCCATTGTTATTTGTGATAAAATATAAGACCATTCATATATTCTCTGATAGCCAAGCTGCCTTAAGGGCCTTGGCTCGAATCGTATGACATCTATACTTTTCAAATATTGCTACGATTTCGCTTAGAAATAAAGTTCAGTTTTTTTGGGTAAATGGTCACTGTGGAATTGATGGTAATTAAATAGCAGATGCATTGACCAGAAAGGGCTCCATCACACTCAATCTCGGTCCGGAACCTTGCTGTGCAGCACCACTTCCTACCATCCTCAATCTAATTTCCACATACTTGGAACACTGGAATGCTCAAAGGGGATTTCACTACTCTAGGGTGACGATCAGTCCACATTTGGGCATCATTCTAAGGTTCTCAAGTATAGCAGACTGGATTTCTTACGGCAACTATAGATAAAGAGCGCATCTGAAGAGGATGTCGGTCACAGATATGAATGTTTGTAGATTATGCTCACAGGCATTATAGACGGCAGAACACATATCGTGTAAATATTGGGTTCTTGATAGGTTTAGGTGGAAATTCTATGGTGGACAAAGGGTTTCACTGTGTTACATATCCAAAATTATGGTGTCAGATCTGCTGATGTTCATTAGGAAGGCAATAGAACAAACTGCTTAACACACTACAGTCCGAAAGAGGCACAATTAATCCAATGGGTCATAATGTTCTTCAATAGTGCCTGTTCGATATGATGATGAAGATATTGATAATGACAAAAGGCAAATATTAAGTGATATTGACTTTAGTGAAATGTTTTTACATCTAAGTGCTCTGTAAATGACTCTTGGTTTAATTTGTCGGGGGATCTCTCTATATACACCAAGCAAAAATTGGAAAAAAAATTTCTGATCTTTGATAACCACTTTATTTTTTGATGCGCTATATTCGCCTAACTTCAAAAATCATCAGCGTTTTAGATTTTATGGATAATATTTACTAGTTTCATTATTCATAAAGTTGCATATAATAGAAATAAAATAAACCATATTTCATGAAAATCGATTTATAACTACACATTTTATCCCCAATAAAGTGAAAGTAACTAGTTTTGAAAATAAAATTTTTTTGTTTTAATTTTATGTAATGGGTGTCGTATAAGCGATATTTTTTTCAAAATAATAAATATCACCATACACTCAGTAAAATTTTCTGCAATTACAGCAAGTTTTTTATTTTAAAACGGTACCTTCACTTTATTGGGAATAAAATATGTATTTACCAGGGAAATCGGACGGTTATTATTCGACCGATTTCAACCGGTTTTTTGGTTTTGTCGAATACGGTTTTTTCAAAATCTTCATTTTTTGAATATCGAATAAGCCGGTTGATTTAACACGAATAACCGGTTAATTTAAATAAATATAATTTGTATACGTTTGTATATTTTTTATTGAAAATATGCTCATGGTTTAACTATTTGTATAAATGTAATTTTGTTTTCTATAAATGACAACCTTGAACGTCTCACAAAGAAAGTGAAAACCAAGGTGGATTGAAAAAGATATGCACTCTTGAGCAAAAATAACCTTTTCTCATCTTATGTAAATAAATATTGATTTTAACATATGGTGAATGATCAACTAGACTCATTGAAAGCCCACAAACCCACAAACGCTTCTTCCGAACTGCAGATATATTAGTTAGTGAAGTTTTTCACGGCGTAAATACACATAACAGTCGCCAGTAACGTTGCGAGGTGATATCGCCGCTGAAAATTGTCAGATGGTGTGGACTGGCATTGAACTGACGACCTCTTGTTTGGAATGTGGGTTCTTACCTAACATACCACAGTGACACACACAATATTAAATACGTGGTGCATAAATCGACATACAGTGCTGCTCGAAATCTAAACAAATTTTCGTGTCGAGGCAATTAAGGACTCGTACATTACTAATAAATTTATTCAAAGTAAAACATTTATTTTTTGTTATCTTAGGCACCTTAATTATAACTATAATAACAAACCATACTCTACCAAGTAATACAATAAAAACGAAATCAACTCCTTCGAAACTTAAGCATTTTTCAGTACTTTGTGTAATAAACTTTGTTTTTATGGCCTCTGCATAAGCCTCTGCTTATTTTTAAAACGACGTGCGCTACAAGAATTAGGAATGATTTTATTTAAATAAAAGAACCGGTGTTGGAAAATAAATATAATATTTCATATAATTATTAAATATATTATTAAAATAATTAAATTATTAATTTTTATACACTAAAAATTTCTAATGTACCACTAACTTACTAACTTTTCTATTTTAATAAACAAATGTATGTTGTACAAACAAATGTATGTTGTACTCCGAAATTGTGATTTCATCTACCTGCTTACTTGCATTATATTATATTTTAATACATTACAATATCTTGTTGCTAAGCAGTTTTTTATAAATAGATTTGTTATAATTAAACTTTTCTTTGTATCTTGTTGCAATAGGCAAAATTTTATTTTTGCTTAAAATTAAAACATGCATTTTTATTATTAAAGTGATCGTTGATCGTAAAACAACTGTCTTTGCTGCTATTTTACATAAATATTTTAAAATAATAACTGCCTTTGCTGCGCTTTTTAAATAACTATTTTTCTATTGTTAAAATATTTAAAAAATATGTTAATTTGTTAATAAACTTAAAAAAATTAAATAAAGAAAAATTTGAATTTAAAACTGAAATAAAAACCTTAATCTCAAATAACCGGTTAACCGGTTATTTGAATTATTATTAACCGAAAACCGTTTTTTTTAAAGCGCTACTTTTCGAATTATTCGAAAAACGGTTTTTTTTAAAACTGGAATAATCGATCTCCCTAGTATTTACCAATAGACATTTATGTATAAATAGTGAAACAAGTAATTGTTTGCTGCTTTATATTTTTTGTAAATTTGTAGAAACCAAAATATCATAATTTTAAAAAAATATATAATTTGTATCTCAATATCTCCACAAATTTTGGTTATATTAAAAAATTATATTAGAATAAGTTAAAGCTGATGTAATTTGAAATTTTGTAACATATAGCTTAACGAAATCGAATGAATCATTAAAAAGCTATCATAAGATGTATCAAGCAGCCTCTTCAAAAATCTCTTATTTAAGAAAAAAAAATTCTAAAAAAGCTTATCAATAAAATCTGAAATTCTGATGAATTTTGAAGTCAGGCGACCATAACGCATCAAGAAAATATAGTGGTTATCCAAGGTATTTTTGCTTGTTGCATAGTGATGTCAGTGAAGAAGGTATATAACGACATACACCATTCTACAGTTTACTTAAAAATTGTTGATTGCGATTTTATGAGATCTAAGTTCCACTTGTTATTGTTTTCATAATGTTACGTTAGACATTATTACCGAAACCATACAGAATTGTACATACATAAACTGTTCAAAATAAGGCTATAATCAGTGCGACGTACCAACTCACTTTCTTTTATTTATTTCTAGCAATATCATTAAATATTTTAATTTAATATATTTCTAAAATTAAATTCATTTTCAATATTGCAAATATATATGTATACAAAAAATTCTTAAATCAAAAAGAAATCATTTTAATGGCACTATTAAAGATTTCTTATTTGTAAATTTGCAAACATTTTTTATAAAAACCATTGATCCAAATTTGTTTTTTCCTAAAGCATCCTGTTAAATTTAAACTACAAATTACTTCTCATCCATCTTCAAAATTTTACGACATCATTTAAGAGCAGACAACAAATTTCAAGACAACCACTGAATGAAAATGGAATAAAAAGGAAAAATATTCGTTTTGAACATGTAACGAAAAACCACAAAAGCAATTTTCAATATATTTTTTTATTTATACATACGTTTTAAATACATATAAGATTGATTTATTTTAATATATTAAGTAAACTATAAATAACAGTTCAATATGTTTGAAACTGACTTCAGCATTTTTGTTAAAGTGCTCGAAGATTGCAGTTGATATTAAGTAATCATAAATCTAAAAACGCAAAGTTACTGTTATAACACAAATCTATATGTATATATATATATATATATATATATATATATATATATATATATATATATATACATAAACATATATATATATATATATATATATATATATATATATATATATATATAGATATGATTGTAGGTGTTTACGATAACTACAACAATCCATTCACGATTGCTTATTCGAATGAGCATATCTTTCCACTGCCTAAACTTTATAAATTTGTTAAACATACAATATATCACATTTCTAACATTATATAAAAATTGTGGCCCAGGCTAGCTTTCTTGTCTAATTTGGAAAAAATCGATCTACCAAAAAAGCTAATATTCTCTAGTTGTGAGTATCTCTTAAAAAAATGAATTAATAATTTTAAAAGTTTTATATCAAAACGATCAGTATCAGCCGTATTTTCAAGACATTTCACATTCAAAGTACTGGCTATTTCAACGGATGCAACATGATTTTGCTTGTCACCGCTTGACATCATTTCCGTAAATGCTGTTTAACGATCAAAAAACCTGTAATTTCCTAACATTGTAAAAAAAATGCTTTGTATGGAACTCAAAACTGTTCAAACTGGATATTAATGGCAGATGTCCATTTTTGGTCGAATGGGTACGTAAATAAGAAGAATTGTAGAATTTTAAATGAGGATTGGTGCGCCTTATGGATTCATTGTTCCGTATGTATTCTAAAATGATGATTGTAAGAATGTTACTATCTATGGTATATAGAGGGACGTGATTAGAAATTTTTTCATACCTCAATTATCTGGCAGTAATTCTTGCTGTTATGTGGTTGTAATAGCTTCCCTATCCACTTGGAATGATGAATTATTAATTGACCACCAAGATCATGTGATTTAAGGCCATTGGATTATTTCCTTTCGAGTAATGTAAAGTCACTTGTCTACTTTGATAAACCAGAGACAATTAAACACAAATTACGCATTGTACGAGCTAGCTGTGGCGGCCACAGCGGCGTTATCATATTTAAACCTTAATATCATAAAATTTTCTATCAAAGAAAGCCTGTTTCATTAAAAATATTTTTTATTTTGTTTTATTACGATTTAAACTTGTGTAACTCTAAAGACACCCGATGGTGAAGATACACTGTGATTAGTAAACGTTTAAAGTCTTGATTTATCTCCTCGTGGAAGATTAAAATTGTTTTATATTGTGTCTAATTCTTATTATTCATACATAAGCTACTACTTTTGGAGTCTTGCGGTAGGCAAATTTTTTCAGCTGTTTTCTCCAAGTAAAGGTTTTTTCAGTTCCCCCTCGGTATTATAGCTACAATGCAGGCTTATGAATTCCAATCATCTGTATGTGCGTGTAGTATTTTATGAACAAGAGCACCTCACCTATTAGTAGACTCCTAGGGTTTCCTGGATTGCCAAAACATATTTTCGAGGTTATCGAATTGGCTTTCAATCAGACTACATGGGCTACCATCTTATACTTTGCTACTTCACGTATTCTGAAAGTGATGAGTCAGGTAGAAACGTCCCATTCTTTGATTTTCTTGTGGGCTTAATTCTATGACTGTATTCACTACGATCATCTGATCCGATGAACCAAATTTTTCTAAACAAATTTTTTTTTTAGTTTTTGTTATATATTTTGCGTTATTGGCGTTATTTTCCTGATCATTCGTCTGGTGATTATTATCATCGCCATAGGTAAGCTGGAAGGTCAGGAGGGAGGGTGGGGAAAGAGTTGAAGCCTCTTCTTTTGCATTACATAGCACCGTATTAAAAGCCTCCAAGAAACTTTTGTTTATAATTTGAGCGATGATTTTATTGAGTGTTTTTAGTGCTAAAAATTAGCATGTTTATAATTTCTAATTCGATGACAACAGCTGCTTTATACAAGCACATACTCTATTATGCTAACTCAACATAAATGTACATATTAGTGCACATACTAGGCACATGGACTGAAAAGTGTCTGGCCTAACAAAGAAAACACTTTTTTTGTTCAAAATCACAAAATTTTCTTTGATTGATTGTTCTGAAAATAACAAAAGGTGCGTCACTCTTAGCACAATAACTTACAAACTATTAAACAGAATATCCTGAAATTTTAACAGCTGTCTTTTAAAAGTTAGTGCTAACTAAGAAATATGTTTGCATTCACCTCTAGAGACATCTATGTGTTAGGCCTGGGACTTTTCAGCCCATGTGTTATGTATATTTGTGCATGTGTTTGGCCTAAGTGGAGAGACTTGATGATTTTTCGTACTTTAACAAAAATAATAATAATAAAAAATTCCTAAAAGGAATGAAATATTTCTTTTTTATGACTTTAATGTATTTTTGAACACCCAATGACTTTTGCATATGGATAAGTGACTTTAGACTAAAACTTATTTATTTTTTTGTTGGCGAAGGAAGAATATTATGGATTTCTGTATGATTGGAAATAAATTCTCACTCCACTGGTTTAATGTTTTAAAATTTTTATAAAATAATATAAAGTATTTTCAATATGCAATAAAAATCCAATACGAATGTTCATCTAATTTAGTTTTTTATGAATATTATAGGTGATTGTAACTAAAACAAGCAACCCCATAAATAAAACCCACCCCACGCCTCCGTTAACACATTTGCATGTATTTCTTTATGGTTGATCGAATAAGTATGTATGTTAATGGGTGCTTTATGTTATTTTATTATGTACTTTGAATTACATAAGTTTAGTGTTTTTTTATATACATATATAAACATACATAAAGGTAAAATATTACAGTTATGTATGTTAGATGTTAGTATGAAATGACGTTTAAATGTTGTTTTTATTTTTACAATTTAATAAATTTATATGCATACGTATTTAAGTACGTAAGGGTGTATTTATTAACATATAATCTCATATAAAATGTGTGGCTGGCTATATAAATGTACATAAAAAACAAATTCTGCTGATTTACATGTACGAATTTGAACATTTATTTTCATTTTTTTTATTACTTAACTTCAATCAAAGTAAAAATATAAGGCATAATTTATACGGATTTAGGTTTGTGACCGTCATAAAAATATTATATGTAGAAAAGAAAACTGTATGACAATGATATAAATTGAAATAAATTTGCATGGCCATAATGTTGCCGAAATATTGATATACTTGCTAGATAATAGGACTCGGAAAGTTTACTAAATATTCGCAACTATTTTAGGTATATATTGTAGTCTTTAAGTGTTTTTTGAAGGCAGGAGCGTAAATTTTTATCTTAAGTTTTCTCAAAAGCTTTCATTATATGTAACATGTTTTGTATAAAATCTAACACCTTAAAAATTTTCTTCAACAATGTTTTACCATCAAACTCATTTTGACAGCTTGACAATACTTCTAAAAAAAGACCTAATTATCACTTTGAACTTAGTAGATATGAATGCATTATTATGGCAACCGGCAAAATATGTCTTGTGCAACATAGAGTTGGATGTACCTTACATATTAACAGAATGACTCATCTCAAAGACAGATTACACCATTGCGGAAATTCTAGACAAAATAAAAATAATAGAACGGTGTATTCACAAGCAAACATTATCCAAATTTAAACTAATATCCATGCATTATGGTCTAAGGTAGCCTGCATGGTGGGCAAATTTAAGGTTAGGAAGTAAATTGGCTGTCAAATTATGAAAGGTAACGAATTGCGCTGTCACTCATTAAGTAAAAAATTGGGAAATTTTAACTATGGAATGCTTCACTTTCGAACAAATAATTTTAATTGTGAATTGTCTATTTCAATTAGGCGGTTATGTAAACAAACAAATTTGTCAAATATGGAAAAATCAAAAATCCACAAGCAATCCTCGAAAAACCATTACATCCAAAGAAAGTGACCGATGGTTAGGCGACACCATCGGCCTGTATTTTTTCGAAAATGAGCAAGAAAATGTCGTCACCGTGAATTCTCTGTGCTATCAAAGCTCTTAAGAAATCACCCGATATATTGCTCTAAATAAATAAATAAACATGGAGTACGTTGAAATAGATTTACTTATAACTTGGGGGATTCTCTTTTAAAATTTTATACGGGGAATTAGGTAATTCAGCTCATACTTATGGGTTGAATTAAGAATGAAGCAGCGAGTTACAATTATTCCCATTCTTTTTTTTTCATTACTCCTTTTGGAACCATAGGGCTTCCACAAATCATCTCCACGGTTTGCTGCCACTATCTTTACCTCTTTGCATATAAGATCGTTTTGCGTTAGTTCTTGGATAATTGTGAGTCGCCAGATGTTTCTTAGTCAACCGCGGTTTCTTGATCCTTAAGGATTCCACTCAAATGCCATCCTTGTTATACTATGGCGAAATTTCCATATATGCTCAGTATTAGCTCTCCATTTGCCAAATTCCATAGTTCCATGTTGCTTATGATGTTAGGCTAGAATATCAGCACCCCATGCATGCTTGATTACTGAAACATACATAGTTATAGAATTCAAACTTATTAGAATCACACTTTTGAGTTAGCAATACGGCCTTATTTGACAAAAGATTTAATAACTGATAGCTGCTTTTGTTTAGTTTGGTTTGACATATCATTATGGATAGACTTACATCAGAGCATCGGAATTTCTTATCAAAATAATAGTTCTGTTCGTCAAACTTCCAAATTCAAAATTTTGTTCTCAGATGAACTCCATTTTTAGTTAAATGGATACCTAAACAAACAAAAATTTCGCATTTGGAGTGAGGAAAAGCTTTTGTCGAAACAGAAAAAAATACTATTTGGAGCGATTTATGGGCTGGCGGAGTCATTGGTCCATATATCTTCAAAAACTACAATTGTCAGAATGTTACTGTCAATGGTGAACGGTATAGGGACATGATTAGAAATATTTTCGTACCTTAATTAACTGCCATTAATCTTGTTGACATGTGGTTCCAATAGGACGGAGCTACATGCAACACATCGCTTGTTACCCTTGATTTAATTAGAGAAACTTTTGATGAAAGAATAATTTCACGTAATGGTCCAATTAATTGTCCAACAAGATCATGTGATTTAATCTCTACGTCGATAAACCAGTGATCATTGAACACTGAAATCAACATTCAAAGAGTTATTGGCGAAACACGGCGCAAGTGCTGTAAAATTTTGTGAAAATTGGTATTCTAGATTGCACCTTACACGAGCCGTAGCTGGCACGTGGCCGAAATCATAATTACACATTAATGTCATAAACTTTCCTATCCAACAAAGCCCATTTCATTGATATTTTTAAAACGTTTGAGTTCTTTTTAATAGCATCAAAATAAAATAAATAGCACGTTGTTGCGTTATACAATATTACATATTTCCTAACTTTTACCTGTACACATAATCTTAATACAGCAACTTATTAACTTGCACTTGATATTCCATTTACAACACTTTTATTTACGCCTAAACTCGGCTTTACTTTATGACTGCAAAACGATAACTATATCTATGTAGGCAAAGCAGCCTCGTGACATAACTAACTGCCTACAGTTTGGAAAGTTCCGGAAATGTGTCAAACGCTCTCAAATCCTCTATTTTATGTCCGTTAATTTCTGATTGTGTTATCCAAAGATGGTCGAATTGGCAATGCCGTCAAATATTCAAATAAGTACGTCATTGCCAGGGTGACACATTAACAACATTGACACAAACCAATAGACCAAATAAAGTCCCAAAGCACTGATGTGGTGTATTTTCTTTTTAGGCATTTTTATTTTCTTAAAAATAGTAAAAATGTTTTTCTTTGATTTAAACTTGTGTGACTGAAAAAAAACACCCGTTAATTTTAATAGCCCTATAACATTTTATATATCTATTGTATGGTCACGACTTTTTACGGTCTAACTAGTTGACACGTCGAAAAGAGACTATAAGTCACTTAGCAAAGTTAAACCACAGAAATTTGCCAAAAAAAAACTCGGACACGTTTAAAATCTGGTATTACATTATTAACCAAATGAATCCATCATATTAATAACACTCGGATTAAAATAGTTTTTTACAAGCACTCACATATAAATGCAAATACATTCTCTAAAATAATTTCAAAGAACTTTTAAATGGATGGAACATATTCAGAAAAATTTTTCGTTAATACCGAAAATTGTTAAAAAGCTGTCTTACAAATATTGTTTCAAAAATCCAAAAATTAATTACTTTTTTAGTAAGAAGACGGCTAAGTTAAAGGGAAATAAAAACAAAAACAATTTTATTAAGCCTACTGCCAGCCTACTGGCAGCCGACTGTATTCATACTAATACCAAGATTCGATCCAGATGAGTTTTATTGTTTTGATATAGATTGATGAATAATCAACCTAAGCTGTCATGCAAATTCAAAAAATAGAATTTTACATTAGTCCTTAACATTTTAGATACATGTTTTTGATACATTTTCCTTTTTTCCCTTTTTCCTTTTTTTCTCGATATATAGCACTACTTTCGATTCGATTATTATCATTAAAAAATGTTAACAAAAAAAAGAAGAAAAAAAATTGTTTTTTTTACATTTTTGCGGCAACATGTAAAATCCATTTATTTTTGACATTAAATACATAAATCTAAATTTGATATGATGTTCTTTGTATTTTCAGTTTTTTCTTTTTTTTTAATTTTATACGAATATTTTCATTTCATTTTTGTGGCTACAATATCTCACTTTTAACTTTTTTCTCTTTTCCGTTTTGAATCTGTAAAAAAAGAACTAAAAATCTCCCATTGAATGACAAGATAATTTATATGGGTTTCTTGTCATTATCGGATATGACATTTAGGTTCTTCACTTGACTTTAAACAATAGGAAAAATACGAAAATAGAAATAGCAACGCCATGGCTTTCTTTATATGGATGCCATTGTATCTTATATCTTATTGTGTGCTGAATGGTGACTAAATAACTTGTCCCAAGTCGGTAAGGTAAAACCAACGAACCAAAATATATATTTATCCTTTTAGGTATAAAGCATTCATTAATATTAAAACAGCATTTTTTGTAGTATTTATATCATACTATAGGAAACAGATTCATTTAAAAAGAAAAAGGAGTAAAAACATTTTAAAGTTTTTGTCCTTGCAAAGGTTTCTTATCGTATAACTTACATCCGCAATTTACTGTAGCCCTTTTATATAAAAATGATAATGTTCTTTCATTAATGATTTATTTAAATATTAAGGAATTCACTGAAGGTAAATTTCATACCTTCAGATTAAATGTTAATAAATAAAATTAGTAAATAAAGGGTCCGCCAAATAATTTTTTTTTTTTTTTTGAAAATGCTATAAAAAAAACTACTGAATATTTTCTCAAATTTCTTTTTTTATTTGAAAGTACAATCCTTCCCGTTAATAATGAAATATAATTTCATTCAAATGGCTGTCTCGGCTGGCCATGCAGTAGCCTACACGATCGGTCCAATTTTTAAGCACATTGTCGATTGTGTGCAGCTGTATTTCACCAATGGCTTCACGAATATTGTCCTTTAAAGCGTCAATTGTCTCTGGCTTGTTGGCGTAACACTTATCTTGACGGCACCTCACAAATAATAGTCCAACGGTGTCAAATCGCAGCTCCGAGGTTGCCAAACGACATCAGCTCTGCGGCTGATAATGCGATCTTCAAAAACAGGGCGCAAAACATCGAATGTAACTTCGGCTGTGTGGCACGTAGCGCCGTCCTGTTGAAACCAAATGTTGCTAATATCCTCTTTTTCAATTTTTGTAAACAAAATTCGTTCAACATGGCCTGATAACGATCGCCATTGACTGTAACGTCCACTCCCTGCTCATTTTCGAAGAAAATGGCTCAATTATGCCCCTGGACAAAAATCCGCACAAAACAGTGACTCGTCTTGGGTGTGTCGGCTTTTCAATGTATGCGTGCGGGTTTTTTGTGCCCCCAATGCGACAATTTTGCTTGTTTACATACCCGCCAAGATTAAAATAAGTTCACCTGAACACATCGCATACATTCTGCAACATTACCATGATTTTCAAAGTAATGTCGCAATATTTCCCAGCGTTGGTCAAGCGTATACACAACCATATTCGTTTAGTGGAAGGATAAAACTAATTATCTGTCAAATCAGACATGAGCTAAATGTTACCATTCACGAAATAACCACTAGTTGAAAAATAAAACGTTAGATGGCTGACTCGATATTAATAATACTCGTCTACAGCAAAAAAAGCCTTTAAATAAAACTAAATGGAATATAATGATTTTGATGTACTGAATTCAAATCTGTTTTCATTTTATTTTTTCTTCATCAGGCTCAAACTTTTCTTTAAAGGCGTGGCAAATTTTTCGCCCAAAATATGGTAGTTATGTCAATATATTTCATCATAACTTGAAAACGACTTGACGGATTTTAATGCAATTACCACCCAACGTTTAGGAAATAATTTGCCTATAAATCACCTAAACAACTTTTTTTGTAATTTAAACATCTTCAGAGTTATTCACAACTTAACCGCGAAAAATTTGAGTAATTTTTTTTTTCAAAGAGTCATAAAAAATTCTTCAGAAAGAAAATTTTAGATGTTAACCACTTAGATTAAAGCCTAAAATTTTGACAATAAAATAAGCTATAAATCATGAAAATCAGTTGGCTACTTCTGATTTTATTCAAAACTCAATGCTGGTACCTAACTTTGACCAAAAGTATTTATTTATTTATTTATTTATTAATCATTTATTGGTATGTCACATATTTGCAACAAGATTAACATTTTATAATTACAATATCTGACCTTAAATTGACATTATTATTAGGCATAAAATTCAAATTAAAATTATAAAATTAATATATATATATATATATATATATATATATATATATATATACATATATATATATACACATATATATATACATATATATATATATATATATATATATATATATATATATATATATATATATATATATATATATCAAAGAAAATGAAAAGGCTTTAAAGAAGTAATATAGTAAAGAACAATGATAAATTAGTGTGTTCATACTAAATCATTTAAAATATTTTGTTCCTGAATAGCACTGCGTTGCCCATCGATTTTACGCTATGAGTTAGAGAGTTCCAATAACGTTTAACATTAATTAAGAACTGCCAATTAGAGTTTAAAGAGCCATGCCGAGTAAAAGTCAACATCAATCCTCTCTCAGAATTAGCAAAACGTAGTCGTCTAAACAAGTAATCAGGCTTCTTTGTGTAAATAATTTTATGCAACAAAATGAGAGTTCTTATCTTAAGCAGATTTTCAAAAGTTACACCCAACAAAGTCTTTGCATATGCTGAAGTGACATCATATCTTTTTATTCCATAAGCGTATCGTAATATGGCATTGTACGCTTCATTAAGTCGTTTTTTACTAATGGCATCGGAAGAAGCAAATATCTCACAGCCATATAATTACTTATGCATGATATAAGCTTTTGCCGATAGTATTCGTATGTTAACCGGATACCAATATGGTTGTTCGTTTGTACGTATCAGTAGACTCTGGTTTGGAGTTGCTGTAATATGAGGCAAGCATGTTAATACTTTATTCAATTCAATAACATCAATATCAGCGACAGTAGTTACTTTGTTCCCAACACGTATTTCCTTAAAAGTCTGCCATTTTCTCCTAGAGTCAGGAGCAGTTCTAAAGTGATCAGCATAGTACACAGATTTAGCAGATCTGATCATTTTGTTTACATTATGTCGATAATCATCATGAAGCTCAATTGTTATGAATCTCTTCCAACGTAAGTAAATTTCGTCCCCATGCTTGATCATTGTTTGTATTGTAGCATTAAACCAGCGTTTATTTCTTCTATCTCCGCGAGTACAGCGTGTTGGCATAACATTATTCAAAATGTGATAAATGTTTTCATTTCAAAAATTTAGCTGCTCATTAGCAGAAGGCATGAAGTATATGCTGTTCTAATCAATACTATCGAAATAAAAATTCATAAAGTCTTAGTGGAAATTTTTTTCTTCTATTTCCAAAAAATTAAAAAAAAATTCTTTGAATATAAATTTTACATTTTGGGTATTTTATATTCATTTCTCTTATTTAAAAAATCAGAAAAGAAACTATTTTCTATTCACTTAGAAAAAATTTTCTGATCTCAAGGCGAAATTAGAAAATTTCGATTTTTAAATAACACAAATCAACCATGATTCGAACTCAGAACCCCAGTAAAAAAATCTTAGTTCAACTTCAAAATCCAAATTAAAACAATTTTTCTTTTGTTGACGGACATAAACAGTACACTTAACAGTGTTGTCAATTCAAATTACGTATGTGTTTGTCATGTAAACACCATAATTCACAATTGTAATTCGAAGAGCAAATCAAGTAATTTGTTTTGCTACAGAAACATGTTATAAAGCATAATTGTTTCTTACTAATGGCATAAAGATTTTATTGATCTGCAGCGTGGTCTTAGTTTAAATCAATTTTAAATTATAAGTTATCCAACGACTTATAAATTTGTCTTACTATGTTTCTATTGATCGACTGTTACCAAAAATTACTTTATTAAAAGATTGATCGCCTTTACAATATCAAATTATTTTATTATAATTTAATTGAAGTTCTAAACTACCATTTTCCCTCTCTCTCTCTCTATCTCTCTTGTTCTCTAAAAATATTTCATAAATTTGCTTCACATAAATAAGCCATAAAACAACAAAATACAACAACCCAAATCTTACCAAATTTTTAACGCCCTAGTGTTTGAATAATTTTTACATTATCTGTCACGAAATGTTAACAACGAGAAAAAAATAATAAAAATGTCAATATAAAAAAGACATTTATCAGCGAATAAGAGCTTTAATATTACACCACAAGAGTTTATCATAATGTAACCAACAATATCAGCACCAAAAACTAATGGTTATATCTGGTTGAAAAAAAAGAAATAAAAAATAAAATAAAATACAATAAAAACCACACATAATATATCAAAGTATATAATTTGTCTATGTCACACTGTTGTGGCAGCATGTAAAACCTCATCAACTCAACTCTAAGCGCTTTCTGTACAATATAACTTCTCTATAGAAAAACTGCACCTCACGAAGTACGACGAGTATATTCTAAAAATGGCATCAAATGCAGAAAAAAAAAATCTGAATATGAAATCCTAAGAGTTAAAGGATATACTAAAATAATACAAAACAAAAGCCAAAACAACGTATAAGAACTCAAAAAGATAGACATCATCAACATTATTCTGAATAGAAGACACAAAAACAAAAGACCACCACCACCAGAAAACAACGAAATGATGAAGACAAAAGAATAAAATGAAAAATGTATAACACGGCATAAAACAAATCCTTCGCGGAAGAAAAGAGTGATAAAAACGGCAGTTTTATAAAGATATAAACTATAGCTACCGCTAATACTTACACACTGTGGCACTACTGCTGCCACAGCCACTACTAATACCACATACTAACAGTTACACCAGTGCCAGCATGCAGCAATCACACTACGTTGCACATCTCTAAGTGCATCAACATTTCATGATAAACAACAATGGTGTAACAGAAAAACGAACAATGAAACAAAATTTTAAAGCATTTACCACTTATTCCACATGTGTGATCTTCTGCTGTTTATACACGAAGAGCAGCAACAGCAACAAGAACAATAAATGGAAAGATGATGATAAAATTGCAAAAAAAAAGACAAATGGATAACGAAACGAGCGCTGCTTATACGGACAACATCGCTTCAATCTTTAGCAAGCATCAATCGAAGACAGTGGTTTGGTCATTCGTTTTATTAATTCAAATCGGATAAACTGGCCCAAGGATTAAACGAATCGCTCTACTTTAAACATTTTGTACATATAAAATTCGAACATATAATATTTGAATAATTAATTTGAAAATTTTTACACTTCGTATTGGTACGTATGCATTGGCAGTGATTATATGAGTAAGCATTCTATATAATATATGGTGATTCAAACATAATGCATAATATTAATTGAGATTTCTACCTTAACGTCAAGTTTTTTCCCCAACTTAATTTGACATTTCTTTGGTTTAGTATTTGACAAATTCTACCATTAAGTGGTACACAATTGAGCAGCGAGTTAGGATTGTTGAAGCGTGTTACGAAAATGGGCGTTCAAATCAAAATGCATTTCGTGATCTTCGTGATTTTTTTGTCAGCATAATCGACCAAATGTGTCCACAATTGGAAGAATTTTGTGCACATTTCAACAAAGCGGGTCTATAGGAAATGTGGAAACGTCTGTTTCTGACGGTTTGGTGGGGCTTACGAGCTGGCTACGTCATGGGGCCGTACTTCTTCGAAAATGAGAACGGCCAATAGTTGCTGTGAATGGTGTTCGCTATCGCGTGATGATAACGGATGGCTCTTTTGCGCGATTAATTCAATGACCGAATTATCTCATATCGTGATGATGTTAATTGGTCGCCATGATCATGTGATTTGACACCATTGGTCTCCTTTCTTTGGGCATATTTAAAGGAAAAAGTATACGTCAATAACCCAAGAACAATTCAAAAGCCAAAAGATGAAATAATTCGGTACATTAATGACATTGAACTTCAATTATGTCTTAGAGTCATTGAAAATATGGACCAGTGAAGCCGTGGCGGGCATTTGGCTAATATTTCACATAATTTTCATAGATACTTCTACTGCAATATAAAATTTTAAGATAATTCTCTGAAAACTTTTTGTTTAATTTACAATTAACATCGTGCGTTTTGGTTGGACCACCCTATATAAAAAATATTTAGGTTATGTTATGATTCGAGGATCAGCCCACTTTGGCCAACACTACGTGCCCTCAAGGTCCAAGGCGTCTTTGATTACGAAGCAACGGATATAACCCACCGGAACTTCCAGCAGCAATTAACGATCCACAGGGTGCCAACCTAGAACGATCAATTTCAGCCTCGAAGGCGCTAAGCAATGATTTCATAGTTGCTACCTTCTTCTCCAAACAATAACTCCATGACGTTTATTCACTATACACCAGATTTACTGCATGCTTGCCCAGTATAAAATGGCCAAAGAGTAGCCCCACTGCAGTCAAAATACTCTAATCTTAGCAATGGTCACAGACGTAGCTGTTTTACCTGCTAAAATAAAGAAGTCTGTCTTTACCTTTTTGAGAACATATCGCTGGCCCATCACTTAAGATATAAAAGGCAAAAGAGATTGATATACAAGGTGGGTAAAAACTCACCATGGGGTTTACAAATGTAATAACTTTTTCATTTATATATTATTTTTTTTTTTTTCAGGCTATACATTTTACGAAATGGAAATTTTCTTACATTAAGTATGGAAAATAATGTCACCTAAATGACCCCCAGTTTCGCAATGATGAACTCGTTTTAGAGCATTTTCCATAACTTCTTTCAAAATTTAAAGCAGTAGTGCTCGAATTTCCGCAATAATGTTGGGTTCAAGAATAGTGTCGAGCTTGTTCATATATTTTCGCTCCTTCAAATAACCTCAAAGAAAATAATGAATAACTCTTGCAAATGGGCTGTCCAATTAATTTCCGAATTTCTGAATATTATTCGCTTCGTTATTCGCTGCCATTGTGTCTCGGGCAGTGTAAGCAGTGGCTCCATCGTTCTGAGATCACATCTTAAGTCTGTTTTCAGGAGTAGGACGTTAAAAATATTCTATCACAAGCCGATACCTCTATCCATTTACAATTGCAGCAATTCCATCTTCATTTTCAATGAAGTAAAGGCTAATGATATTTTCATATGTAATGCTACACCATACTGTAATGGGGCACCTAATTTGGGGTGCAATTGGTGTTGATAAATGGCTCTTGGATATTTAGAATAAGGAAAAATTTAACATTTTTTCATAAATGAGAAAAATGTTGTATTTATGCATTTTCTTGATATCGTTATAACGGTGAAAACAAAATGGAGTTAGTTTCTAGCCTGCATCACCAACAGGGTTGTCAGATCTTTTTTACGCTTTTTCGCCAAATTCAATTTCAAAAATCGCCAGAATCGCCAAATCATCTCTCTTTTACATTTTGGCAATAAAATTTACTTAAAAAAAAAAAAATAAATAAACAAAATTTTTAACATATGAAAAATAAGTTCTTTTGATTTCTTAAATTTCCCCAAAAGTGGAAAAAAATTCACCATTATATATATTTTGTTAATTTTGTTAAGCAAAAATATTAGCAAAAACAAAAAGTGTACAGTGTTTACTATGATATAGTTTATAGTTTACTGAAAGCTAGGAGACTATAAAAAATAATTAAAATAAAATACAGCTTGGATATAGATATGTTGTCTCATTATTGTTATATATCTGAAACGTTATACACTTTATTTTCGACACATTTCACATTGTCTACTATTTTTCAAATAAACGCTATGGAGTAAAAGATTTAGACTTTGAAATTCTCGAAACGCCTCCAAAGATTTTAATTACAGGTAAAAGATCGGTTTTTCGTACCTTCATGTACTTATAGGCTTATAACTTAGTGGAATACTATTCGATTTTAAGCTTTTCAGTGGATTTGGAGAGAAGAGATGTAGACCTTTTTAATGATGATATACTTCATAGCCCTGAGGTATGTGAGAAATTCTTAAGCAAACACATTCATTTTTTTTCACATTTGTCAAGCTTACAGATTTTTTCAACATTTAGAACCTTTTTCGTGGCAGTTGCAAACATTTATTAGTTTTAGTTCCATATAGGCAACTACAAATTTCTCGTTAACGAGAACACAATTAAAGTTCGGCTGCCTTCTATTATCGACACAGTAAAATACACCATGTTCACGAATTCCATACATAAAAATACCAAAATAGTTATTATTATTTTAACTTTTCGTATTATTTTTTTTAATCAAAAATAGCCCATAAAATCGTCAACTAATTTATAGATCGCCAAAAAGTCGCCAAGTCGCCAAACCGAAAATTATGACACCAAATAACTTTTCAAATCGCCACGCTTGGCGAGAAATCGCCAGATCTGACAGCTCTGGTCACCAAGCCACCACTCTCTAAAT
Organism: Wohlfahrtia magnifica; assembly: GCA_023159175.1. Taxonomy (NCBI): domain Eukaryota; kingdom Metazoa; phylum Arthropoda; class Insecta; order Diptera; family Sarcophagidae; genus Wohlfahrtia; species Wohlfahrtia magnifica. The sequence goes on from JAKWBJ010000523.1 coordinate 344,526, forward strand.
TCGTTGTTTTCTTTTAAAAATAAAATGCGACAGTAGTATGTACTGCGCACTATCTTGCCACTATAGCTAATTTTAGCCGTTGTAAAACAACTGTACTTTTGAATTTGCCAAGAAATTCTGTTTTTATTTTAGAATACTTCGCTAGGTCACTATCAATTTTTTTTAATTTTAAAGTAGGTTCCATTTTAATTTTTTTGACTTTACTTCTTCGACAGATATGAAGTTAAAACGAGCGCATTATTGTCATCATCATTTTCATTATACCGAGCAGGGCACTGCTACCCATGGGGTCTCTTGTGCCTTTTCGGTATATAGTTTGTTCAGCAGATATGCTGCCTTCCTTATGTACAAGCAAATCTGAAACCATAATGGTGAATATGTCACCCAGTGAGACCTTATGTCTACCTAAACATTTCTAACTAAGCCTATCAAGCACCAAACAATATGTGCTATGCTGTCTCTGATGCCTGTGAGCACAGTCTACAAACATCCACATCTCTGACCGCCATCCTCTTCACATGCGCTCTTAAGAAACTTTTGCATGTAAGAAACTCCGTTAAGATCTTTAAGTCGTCCTACGAAATTTAGGAACCTTAGAACGAAAATGCAAAGTCCCCTTTGAGCATTCCAGTATTCCAAGCATCTGGCATCTGTACAACCCTTGACTAGATTGAGGATGGTAAACAGTGGTGCTGCACATTAAGGTTGCGGGCCAATAAATGTATGATATTATGGAACTTTTTCTAGCCAATGCATTCGCTGTCTACTGTTCAGAAAAACGAGAGCAAGTTTTCAACAAACACTGTTTATCATAGTTTGCAAGGTCCTGATGAGTACAATTTTTTGGTATTTTTTATAATTTTTATGTGATATGGAGAAATAACCGCCTCTCGCTTTCTGATTTTTTAAACTTCCGTTCTATGATACTTCGATTTTTTCCTTTAAAAAGTATGTTATAACATATTGAAATTGTTCTGACCAATTATTTTATCAAAAAACCATAACCATTATTTTAAAAATTTGGTTAAACTTTAGATTTTATGTTTTTTTCACAATAATGTTCTTAAAACAGCTTTAAAGTAGGGTTGAACTAACTTTAAAATTTATTATTATTTATTATTTTTTTTATTATTATTTATTATTTTAAAATAGGAATTTTAGGCTAAATTTCGTTTTTTAATAATACTTTAGAGAATTTTTCTTAAAGTAGCTATGAAATGCTCTTTATTTTGTTTTTTAATACAGCCGTTAGTTTATCTGAAGTAATATCGAGTAAATAACTACATATTTAAAATGTTCGCACATACATACATACAAATTTACGATTGCTGTTTAGATAAATATTACATTAAGAAAATTAATTTCTATCAATCTGAAAATTACGATTACAAACCACTATGCGTTAACGGATATGAAACCATCAACTTTAACTTAAAATGTAAAGAAGTCCAACAACATCTACAAGTAGGTATACATACACACACTTATAATGCTTGTGTACATATATGTGTAAGTACATGGAACCACTAACGCAATGTTATTCAGAAGCAAATGAATAGTTTAAGCGATATACATCTGTATATATAGGGTGTACAAAAAATATATTTAAAAATTTGTATCGTGTCGAGATGTTCAAATATTGCACAGTGATCAGGATTGTATGAAGACGGCGGCCAAAACCACATCCAGATGCAGTATCAACGTGAGACTTATATAACGTTTTTTACGTAAAAATTATGTTATTAGCCGCACTTGGATAATCTACGCTTAAACGGCAAGGTTATCGAAAAGTTAAATAGTTTTACTTAGCTTGGCAGTCAAATAACACCTAAGGCCAGCACTAAATACGATATCGTTGCCAGGATCTCAAAAGCAGAAGGAGAATATACAAAGCTACGCATTTACGTGGCGATTTAACACAGGGCATCAAATACGCAGGCTCCACTGGGTGAAGTCCATCGCAAACTAATATTTTAATCACGTATGCCATGAGCACCTATATATACTACACTTGTCACTGTGGCCATGCTAAATATTTCTATATGGAGGAGGCTTGTAAAATCAGTCTTAGTTTACCAGTTGTCTTATTCTTACAAGCTGGGTGCATGATGATCATATCCGGATTATCTTATATATAAATTAATGTGTGTTAGTATGTTTATTTGTTTGTGCCCTATGAACAGGTAAACGGCTGAACCGATTTTCTTGAAATTTTTACAGTATCTCTCTGTATATCCGGAAGGATTTATAGGCTATATAAATTTTACAAAGTGTATGGCTGGTGCCACGCCCATACAACAAAGTGTATATTTATTTGTCTATATCTCCGAAATGGTAGCAGAAAGATTCTCTAAATTTAGCCCAAGCAGATTCATAGTCAAAGGAAATCATAAGTCAAAAAGTTGGCGGGATTGGGCAAGTGGGCGTGGAACCTCCGAAACAAAGTATATATTGATTTTAGTATATCTTGAGAATGGTTACAGCTAAAGTTTCAGAATATGGTCTAATTGACTTTTTAATCGATACAAATCATCAGGAAACAACTGAGTACAATTAGGCAAGTGAGCATGGTACCTTCAATATGAACTAAATATTGGTTTAATTATAGCTAAAGTGTCAGTAGTTGATCTGAATAACTTTATAGTCAATGCAAATCATCAGTCAAAAAGTGGACAGAATTGGACAAGTGGACGTGGTATCTCCAATACAAATTAAATGTTGATTTCTGTATCTTGAGAACGGTAGTAGCAAACGCTTCTAAACTTAGTTTGAAAGACTTCACAGTCAACACAAGATAACAGGCAAGCAAGCGGTGGAATTGGAAAAAGGAGCGTGGGACCTCCTATATAAAGTAAATATTAATTTTTGTGTATTTTGAGAAAGGCAATAGTAGAAATTAATTAATTAATTTCAGTTCATACAGCATCGTGAATAATACACATTATCAGTCAAATTGGATGAGTGGGCGGGGCACCTTCCATTCATACTAAATATTGGATTTTCTAAATGTGAAAAACGACATTTATTAAAGCAGGTATTGCAGAAATCACACTGGATAGAAGCTGTCTATATACGTATTCTATATAAAAATTAAAACCTACAGTATCTTCCTGAAAAAAAAATGATTGGGTTTTGACCGAAAAGGGACAAAATGGGGTGAAAGGGTACTAAGAGTGCATTTAAGATAACGTCATAATTAAGATGGGAGTAGCGAGGCACACCGGATTTTAGCTAGTGAGAATATATAATTTGGCCATTCTTCGTAGCGTAGTATCACGGTCCGATAGGTTTTTTTCCTAATTTTCAGATAATAAGTCCTATCAACAAATAGTTTTTCATTTTCCAGGCGAAACCTGTGTTAAGGAGTGTTCGAGGAAAATATTGAAAAGTTGAAGATGTTTTTGTCATTCTGCGAGGTGAGGTTATAAGTTGTTATAGACATCTCTCAATGAACTTGGCGTTCACAACAGAGTGACGTGACGTTATATTCCGGGTCATTAACTGACTCTTTGGCGAACAGGGGATACTTGTTGTGTCGGAGCCATTAATGTGGGATACTGAAAAGGGAAAATTGACTACTGGGTTGCGGAAGAATTAGCTCAACTTCGGAATAATAGCTCCGGTAAGAGACAGAAGAAGAAGTTCATCTCCTTTTTTCCCGGTAAATCAAAAAGGCTATTACTTCTAACTAGAAGCGAACTTAGAGCAGTAGCGGGTCTATTTACTGGTCATTGTGGTCTTAGATAATACCAGCATATTTTATACTTAACACTGCGAATGATTAGGGCAAACTGTGTGCGATGTATGTCGAACACGTACTTGTTGCTTTTCCTGCTATTTTGACTCAGATGATGAGGATGCTTATTTAAAGCTTATTTTATTCTCAACATTTTGAGCTTTAATTTAAGTGCTTAACATGTATTTTAAAAATATTTTTATGACTTAAAAAAAATTGCTCTAATCTTTTTTTTTCGCAACTAAGTTACGAATAACTCTAAAACGGTTAAAAATACAAAAAAAAAATTATTCAGTTGATTTAAAGAAAACTTTTTTCCTAAGCACTTCGTGGTAATTGCATTAAAGCGGGTCAAGTCGTTTTCAAGTAATGATTAAATATATTAACTTAACTCTCATATTTTGGGCGAAAAATTTGTCACTCCCATAAAAAAAATTTGAAACTGGAAACGGATTTGAATTTAGCGCATATAGTTTCATTTAAAAAGTGTTTTTTGGTGTAGACCCGTGCTGTTTATAGAAAAATTAATTTAAAATAAGGTTTATACCCTTCTTCAAATATTAAACTTAATTCATTTCAATACAGAAGAAATTAAAAGTGTTTTAAATTTTTTTAAGTCTCATCAAGTCATCAAGTATCAACCTACTCTCGCTGCAAATACCAAATAAGAAAATGTTTCTTCTTTTCAAGCTGTTCCTGAGAGCTACGATACGATTTAAATAAAAGCAAGTACAGAATTTTAAGGGCTTGCTCTAAGATATTAATGACATATGGGATGACAATATTTATTTTTATCCTATGCCAGCGATCACTGTGTATTGATGAGGTTTTAAAGAACGTGAAAGTGTAAAAGCTTAAGATCTACTTTCCAAAAATTTTATGATTTCCAATCTCTATAGAAAATTGAAAACAAACCGTAGGAAAATAAAAAAATCTACATGGTAAGAGAGCTCAATAGAGCAAAGGTAAAATGTGTTGAATACTATGTTGATACTTTTATCCGAATAAACGATTGATACTGGTGTATGGATTGCTAGTGTTGAGCGAATAGACTGATGGATGATGAAGGAAAAAAAGGACATTTACGCATACGAATGTAAACCAAGATGTTCTGTTACAAAAACAGGACACAGAATTTCTTCAATTTATTATTTTCTTTCATTTTGATAGACTTTTGTTGTTACTGCTGCTAAAGCTACTGTTGAATCTCAAGCAATGTACTTGTAAGCAAAAAACTATTTTTATATGCATTGGTATGTATCTGCTTTCCTTCATTGTATCTTTTTAAGTTTATACGTAAGTGTATTGTAGTATCTGTTATATTGTATTCTCTGTTTTGTATTACTAAAGGGTCAGCAATTTAACGTTCTTTTTTTAACTAGTGCTTATTTCGTGAATGGTAACACTTAGCTCATGTCTTATTTGACAGATAATTAGTTTTATCCTTCCGCTGAACGAATATGGTTGTGTATGCGCTTGAACTTCCCTTCGATAAGTGGGCCTGCGATCGACTTACAGAAAATGACGATGTTGCAAAAAAAAAAGCATATTTTCAGATGAAGCTCATTTTGGTCTTGGCGGGTATGTAAACGAGCAAAATTGTCGCATTTGGGGTACAAAAAACTCGCACGCGTACAATGAAAAGCCATTACACCCAAGACGAGTCACTGTTTGGTGCGGATTTTGGTCCAGAGGCATAATTGGGCCATTTTCTTCGAAAATGAGCAAAGAGTGGCCGTTACAGTTAATGGCGATCGTTATCGGGCCTTGTAGAACGAATTTTTGTTCACAAAAATTGAATAGGAATATTAGCAACATTTGGTTTCAACAGGACGGCGCTACGTGCCACACAGCCGAAGCTACACTCCATGTTTACGCCCTGTTTTTGAAGATCGCATTATCAGCCGCAGAGCTGATGTCGTTTGCTACCTCGGAGCTGCGATTTGACGCCGTTGGACTATTATTTGTGAAGTGCCGTCGAAGATAAGTGTTACGCCAACAAGCCAGAGACAATTGACGTTTTAAAGGACAATATTCGTGAAGCCATCCAGTGATATACAGCTGCACACAATCGATAATGTGCTTAAAAATTGGACCGATCGTGTAGGCTACTACATGGCCAGCCGAGGCAGCCATTTGAATGAAATTATTTTCCATTATTAACCGTAAGGATTGTACTTTCAAATAAAAAAAGAAATTTGAAAGAAGAAAAATATTTGGCGGACCCTTTATTTTCTATGCATGTATGTATTGTTATGTGGTTAGCATTTCGAAATTGATTTTTGAAATCTGTATTTCTTTCATTTACTTTCTATTCGTTTTAACTTTAAAGCAAAGAAATAGTTCATTTACTCATGTTAGGGAATGTTCACCATTTGTTAGATTGTACCCCAAAACTACAAAAAATCTCATTATCCTTTACTAAAACGAAACCTAAAACTAATATTTGTTAAAAATTCCTTACTGAGTTTTACTTTCTTTTTTCTCAAAAAAAAAAAAAAAAAAATTTAAAGTAAAAATAGTTAAAAACCATTTTTACCAAAGAAGTAAAGTTTGTAGGATTTAATCCTTAAATATATTGAGAAACTGCGTATAATACAATAATGAATATGTTATACCCTATATACATGTACAATATATATGTAGGTGACACCCTGTTGAAGTAGCATACCTTCTATTGCTGTTGTCAATTATTTGAGTATTTGATTAGCCTTTCAAGGAACATTGAGAGGACAAGATGTCGGAACAATGTTTTTAATTTTTTTTTTTTATATTGCCGGCCGAACAATTTAGTTATCAATTAAAATCGATCCTTGTATTAATAATCAATTAAAGTAAAATACTAAAAATAAATTTGTAAAGATTAAATGAACAAAATGAAACGTTAAGATTTTAGAAATATTCTGGAGACAAAATAAGAAATCGAAAACCCAAATATAACTGTTGACAAAAGAAATAGAATAAATTACAAATTATATTATAATTTGGGTAATCCTTTCCGCGTTGCTGGGGGCCTTTGTATTGTATTTCTTAAAACAAAAATTTAAAGGAATGCAAACATTTATTATAAGATAGACACTACATCACAAAAGATAAAAAGCATTCATACACTAGTGGCAATGGCTAAAGCAACTGATGTTACACACCGACATTTTGGCCAATACAGGGTGTCCGCCGGGAAGGTATACTACTTTGTGTATAATTTTTGATTATATGAAAGAGAATGGGTCTTATATTGATAAATGTTTTATTTAATGTTGACAATTGTTTGTTGGCAATGGAATACAATATCAAGTAAATGCCCGTCACTGTTAGCCTCACAAATGCGAGTCCATTTGTGCATATTTTTCATTACATTCTCACACATTTCACGTGGTATTTCATTACTTTCATCACGAATATTTTGTTTGAGTTGCTCCAGAGTATCAGGTTTGTTTACATAAACCTTGCTTTTCAAATATCCCCACAAAAAAAAGTCCGGAGCAGTCAAATCAGGTCACCGTGGAGGCCAATCAACATCACCATTCCTTGAAATAATTTGTTGTGGAAAGAGGTCTCGCACTAATACCATTGTAATCCTAACTATATTAGATGTGGCGCAGTCTTGTAGAAACCATATATTAGTCAAGCTCGAAACAAAAAGTTTTCAATCATATCATGATATTGCTCCCCATTGACAGTTACCGTTACGCCGTTTTCAGTTGCAAAGAAGTCAGGTCCAATTATTCCTCCTGACCAAACTGCAGACCAGACTGTTACTCTTAATGGATGCAAAGATGACTGATAAATAATTTGAGGGTTTTCCATTGCCCAGAACCGACTATTCTGTTTATTCACATAACCATTCAAATGAAAATATGCCTCGTCATTCGTTATGATTTTTTCCTGAAAATCGGGGTTGTCATGGGCGAGCTGTAACATCCTATTGGCATGTGTGCGGCGGTGTAAATGGTCTTCTCGAAGAAGCTCTTGCATCAACTGAATCTTGTTCAAAAATTCTTTGTTCAAAATTGTGACCAAGGTTGTTCTTTGAACACCAAGTTTTAAGCCGATCTTGCAATACGTTGTGGTCCATGCTTGGGCCTATCAGCAACAGTCCCTCTTTCTTCGAAATCATTCATTACACGATAAATAGTGCGTCTTGTTGGCACGTTGTTTCTCCCAAAAATTTCACGTAACTTTCTTATCGTCACAATAATCGATTATTGATTTTGATAAAATGTTTTAAGGATTCAAACACATTGATTAACTGACTATTTATCCATAATAAATTTGCCACGTCTCTACTTTACGACTGCCAAATATGAACTGTCAAGACTAATGTTTATCAAAATGACAACAAACAAAATAGTATTCCTTACCGACGGCCTTTGAAACAACTTAGAACGAAAATTTTAGTAGCGTAACCTGTATTTTTAATGATGGCAGCATATCTGCGTAGCATCGTATCAACAAGTCCCTCAATTTTAATTTTAGAAACGGTGTGTGTGTGTGTGTTTTTTTTTTTTTTCTTAGAATCCACCTTCTTGCGCTATCAGGCTACCCAAGAATTCTTACTTTTGAATTACCCAACCATTTTTTGGCAAGTTTTGAAGCATGTTTCGGGCTATACTGTTGGAAAACACATAATTCAGGATCACAGCCGAAAGAGCGAAAGCACCAACCACAAAAAGGAGATAATTACCGCAATTACGGCATTACGGCCAGATTAATATACTGGAAGTTATAACATCCCACCAGATTTTTACCCTAATAATTTGCTACAAATGAATGAACAAATACTTTCCACAATGCTGGAAAGGTTGATCATAACTATACCATAAAATAAAAATGTAAAAATTGACCAGCATATACAAAATCATAGTCTTAAACTTTCGGCAAAGGCACTATGATAACATAAGGCAAGATCAAGCTGACTTCTACGAAGAAAGATCCCGCGTAAATCACGTATCAACATTGCTAATAATAACTGCGCTAGCATATGAGCACAATTATACTATGGATCCATTTATCCTAGATTTCGAGAGAACATTTGAGATCTATTGCAAGAAACAGCATTTGGAAAGGCCTAAACCTAGAAGTGTCCGGAAAGCAATAATGTACATCATCAAGTTCCTTTTTGTACATTAATGGTAAAAAATGCTATACAAAATCCAAACTAATCGATGAAGCAATAGGCTTGGGGTGTTTTCTATCACCACTTCTTCTGCAATTGGTGCAAGAATTAAAACTCGCAGATTATCGGCAACATAAAAATTTTGCAGTTAAATTTAATTACTTGGCCAGAAATGGAATCAACTTTGATCTGCTTATGAGTGGTTTAGCTCATTTTCATTTGAATGGCTTTGTTAATAAGCAGAAATGTAGGTTCTGGGGTTCTGAAAATGCAGGAGACATTCATCAACTTCAACGTACAGTATTGTGTGGCATTACATGTAAAAATATCATTTGGCCTTACATTTTCTTGGAAGTGCTGCAACCATAAACGGAGTCCGGTGTCCTTAATTGAGGTATCATTTTAGTTATAATAAAAAAAACTACTCTTTTTCAGATATTACAAATATTTGTATTTCAGTTTTTATAAATATTTTCCGGTTAAGAATGAAAACTTATATCGGTCAAGTAACCCTCCCCCCTAGTGGCTGCCAATCTCTTTCCAAAATTATCAATCACGTTTTCTACTAAACTATGGTCAGTGGTTAATATCTGCTCGATAATGTTGGTTTTAAGCTCTCAAACTGTTGTGTGAATTTTACTGTTCACTTTTGATTTCCAAAAGTTCCAAACAAAAAAAATTTGAAGGTATCAAACAGTGCAAGAGTATTCAAAAAGTACATAAATGTACGAAAATCGAACCTATAATTTGATTCCCAATAGTAGCATATTTAACAGAGTTATCTGTACCATAACTCCAGTTATTCTCTATAAAAAGTTATGGGTTTAGTTTAATCAATTTTAATTAAAACTTAGCAAGCAAAATGTCAAACGGTTTTAACATAGAGTAGAGTGCATGAAATATGAAGTCTATTTTAATAAACAAAAATCAAAATAAATATCTGCACATTGCTCTTGTGCTTACAAGTGCACACATACATATATATATACGTACATATGTAAGTATGTGTGTTTATAGCACAGTATTTAAGTTAAAGATTTTTCGTATCATTTATTTTTACTCGTGTATCTATGCGTTTCACTTAATTTTTCTTACACATTTCTGTGGGATTGTAAGTTCTGTAATCAATCAATAAAAGTAAAACCAAAATCAACAATATCTGCCAAAAAAAAAAAAAATTTATTCACATTCATTCTACTACTACTTTTGGCAGCAATACACTTATCCTTCTACCATCGATCTATTATCTACCAAGCAACCATAGCACATTGGTTTAACACAACACAATAGACATCAATAACTTAATGCATAACGCATGAACTATAAATACAATCAAATGCTAAATATTTCTTTTTCTTCTTTTCTCTGAATTTTAAATCGCAAATAGGAATCAACAAAAAAAAGTGAAAAATAAAAAGGTTAAAGATTGAATGTCTAACATTTCGAAGCAACTTTGAAGAAACAAAACCACAAAATAAAAATGAAATACGAAAATGTATGCCAAGAAAAAATGTTACAAAATATAAATATAACCTTTAAGAAAATCATTTTATACAATATATACTATATAGTAAAAGCGTACATTTAAATATTTGAAAAATCTAAAATTTCCAAGTTGTAAGTCTTAAAAGTAAATGGTAGAAAATAAATATTTAAGAAGATTTTCAAAATAATTTAATTTAAGTTTTTAAAAGGGTTTTATTTATTCTCCTTTCTAGAAGGAACATATAGTGAACTAAATTGCTAATATTTTATTAATTATAATTGTCTTAAGCTACAAATCATATGTCTTACGCAACATAATAAAAATAAAATTTTATTTTTTTTTAGTTTTGTTTTTTTATATTCAGTCACTCAATACGTCCGTAGAATAACACATAAACGGCGTTACTATAATGTTTTTCATACGATTTTTATTTACTACTAACCTTTAACAATACGTGTATAAATTTGACAGCAATCTGACTGTTGGTTTGTGTGTTATAGCATTTTGTGTGAAACAACTTTTGTAATTGAAAAAAAATGGTAAGAAGTGATATTCGACTTTTCATAAAGCAATGCTTTTTGATGAAAAAAATACAGTGGAAACAAAAAAATGACTTGATAAACATTATCCGAACTCTGCTCCTTCGAAACAAATGGTAGAGAAGTGGTTTGATGAATTTAAACGTGTTCGTACCAGCACAAATGATGCAGAGCACAGTGGACGCTCGAATGAGGTTGTTGTTTCAGAAAACATTAAGAAGATCCACAAATTGGCTATGAACGATCGCAAATTGAAGGTGCATAAGCTAGATGGCATTGCAAATATATTTGGGTATGCGAAAGCTATGTTCAAAGTGGGTGCCGCGTGAGCTCTCAAATCGTGTCACAAGTCGATGAGAACGATGGATGAATTGGGCATCGAATTTCTTATCCATTCACCGTACTCTCCAAACAGAGACTTTTTAATGTTTTCTGAGTTTAAGAGAATGTTTGCTGGAAAGATATTTAAGTGCAATGATGGAAGAGTCGCTGAAACGGAGGCCTATTTTGACAAGAAAGAGAAATCGTACTGTTAAAGTAGTATCGAATAGTTGGAAAATCGCTATACTCGTTGTAGAGCCCTCGAAGTCCTACGAACTTATTGAGTGACCTGGTATTATTAAATATTAAATATTGTAATCATTAATTGTAAATTTAAAAATTTATTTAAAGATTTTTAGTTACATGTTCAATTCTGTAAGTTTATCACTAAATTAGGCAATCTCTGAAAAATTAAATTCGCCGTAATTTTAGCTTTTGACAGTTACCGTAGCTAAAATTTTAAGTTTTGTATTCTATAACGAGAGATAGGCTTCAGCTAATTTTTAAAACAAAAATTTTAAGCAATCGAAATTATTTGCTTCTAAAATATAAGTTAAACAAAATTTCTTTTTAATTGTTTATTTTTATGAAATTTTTTTTTTAAATTTCAGTGGTATAATGGGTTTACTGGAGTAAACTTGATGAATCTGCGTTTTTCATTCAATCTTTTTCACATTCTTCAAGTTAAGATGCGTTTTTTAATTAATATAGAAACCATACTATTAGTGAATTAATTCAGAAAATATGTTTAGCTGTGAATAACGTGTGTCTTATATTTTAGGAATCGCTAGAAAATTTAAGGAGCTATTAAGCTTTTTTTAAATCATACGATTTTTATCATATTGTGCTTCGAAAATTTTAAAAACATATTCTTATTGTACTCGATCAGAAAATTATATTACTTCCCAAGTTTCTTTTTTGTGTTCTAGAACCGTATTATAAATTTCACTTTAAAAATAAAAATATTAACAATCAGTGTTGACGTGTTGGTTATTTTTAACCAAAATTAATTTTTTTTAATGTGTACACCCTAAACCACTTTTCTTAAAAATTAGGTCAATAATAGTAGGCAACAGTTTACCGAGTCTTTTCGACCTAAAATTAAATTTTTTTTTAACAAAATATATTTACAAATTTTGCAGAAATTGTGTTTAATTTTCACTCTTTCGTAATAATCTTTTTAATATACAATCCTATTTTAATAAAAATGCCCATAAATGTTTAATTATATATAGTCACACAGATAATACTACGTACCCACAATTAAAACGGTTTTTAACAAAACTTTACATACCTAATCGTAGTTGCCTTTACATTTGAGAATATAATGACACAGGCCTCTAAACAAACCATAAAATGTCTCACAAAGTACGCGCTTATTGCGCTTAAACATTTAAAAGTCATATGACAACACAATTATACGTACGACGTGATACTATTCACGATCAGGAGAATTCCCCACTGAGTTATCAGAATATATTTGTTGGGGAAAATATTCATGATTGCAATTGTCGGAAATTGGAAAATATTTCGAGGGAAAAATTATTCATGTTAGGGGTGAATGTTTTTAAATCTTTTTATATTTTGAACACTGTAGCACTTTCATAATTTCTTTTGGATACAAAAACCGTATAAAACCATATAAAATACAAGGTTAATTTTATTAAATAATAAAATTATGACGTACGTCTATTGAAGTTTACATATACACATATTAAGGTTTTTTTATAACTGTATTTGCACGGTTTTTAATTTTTTTGGCAAATGTGCTCAATATTCAACATTTGGAAGTTATTTGGACATATGTAGCTGTCTTTTAAGCACATTTTGTTTACAAATAAACATTTTTATTAACAAATTTGTATTTTTCCGTAAAATTAAGCATATTATGTGTTTTAGTTAAAACTAACATTAAAATTGATATAATATTAGACAACATGAAATTTTCAACATCAAATTAGGCCATACATTACCGTAAATTTAAGTTAATGACCTAGAGTGCAGATGTGTACATTTTTCCATTTTGGTTACTTTTTTCTCAAAGTAAAAGAATAGACACAATGATTTCTTTTAACGATCAAAACAAATGATAGTCGGATGGGCAAGGTCTAGATCGACAGTTATGATCGAATTCACTGACAACTTTTTTATATCTTTCCAGCAACATTTCGAACATGAAATTTCAACTTTCAACATCTCTCATCATTTACTCGTGCGGTACTCAATTCCATCGCTTTTTGGTTAATCCTGCTGCTTCCAAATGTTTGGCTTGAGTAGCTTTTTGAGTTTAAAAATAATCTTCATAGAGTAATACCTTCAATTCATCATCTCCGAACGTTCTTCTTTGACCTGGGCGGTATTTCTTTTTCATGTCAAAATGATCACTTCTGAACTGGTACGTTGAGATGGAGGACATATTCGGGATAAGCTTTGGTAAGTTTGCTTAAATCGGTTGGGCTATTTAAAAGTTTAAATTTAAAATGTTAGATAAATATAAAGTATGTGCACGAAATGTTCTAAACTTTTTGTTAAAAATGGATTAACCTATATTTTTTTGTAATTATTGGCCCGTACAATAAATAAATTGGATAATATATTTTCCAGTTTCAATTGAAGCACTTTCGAAATATAGGGTGGGCCACTTAAGAGTTTAAATTTAAAAATGCAATAAAACAAAAACGGGTTAAAATTTTGTCAAATTTATTTTTTGTTATGAAGTACAATTGTTCCGGTTAGAAATGAAATATTATTTCATTCATATGTCTGACTTCAAAGTACCACATTCGGTCGGACCAATTTTTGAGATCTTTTTGGAGTGTGGGGGGTCGTTTCCCGGTAATGGCATCACGAATGTTGGCCCAAAAATGCTCAATTGTGTCTGGTTTGTCGGCATAAAACTTGTCTTTAACGGCGCACAACTCACACCAACATTTCGGCTAATTAAACGGCCATCAAACGTTTGACGCAATAAATCGATTGTGGCATGAGACGTGTGTCAAGTTGCATCATCCTGTTGAAACAAAACATTGCTCACATCATTACCATGAAGAGCGGCAAAAAAAAAACGGTTATCATGGTGTGGTAGGTGTCTCCATTGACCGCAATGGTTGCAAGATATGAAATATGGGTCAATGATGCCTCCGCTTCACAAGCCGAATCAAACAGTCACTCGTAATTTGTGCATCGGTTTCTGTAAGATAACCTTTAAGTATTTTGAGTCACAAATATAGCAATTTTGCTTATTAACGTACAGACTAAAATGAAAATGTGCTTCATCCGAAAAGATGATTTTTTTTCATCATCATGGAGTCTCGCTGGCCTATATAGCGAAGAAAAAACGAAGGCGTCATACCGAGATCTTTTGGCATAATTCGACATAAACTGATGCGTGAAATGTTCAATTCTTGAGAACTATGATGAGCTGATGTTGATGGATTCTCATGCACACTCTTAGCTACAGCTTCAATATTTTCGGATGTATGCACTGCCCGAGCAATTTTACGTTTTGGCACATTAACAATGAAAACAGTTTCATGATTTTTAACAATAAACTTGCGTATAGCACGCGATGTTGGTCCTTCTCTGCGACCAAATTTTGTACGACATTTTCATGCAATTTTCAACTAATTGTTTTTGTTTTGGAAATAAATTTCCAATAAATCCCAATATTAGAATAGAATGACATAAGTATTGCCAAATTCGAAATAACGGCTGGTTCAAATTTAAGCCAATAGATGGCCCACCCGATACTATTTCGTTCGTTGATGAATAAGAATAAATATCAGACGTATATCAGTTTAACGCTATTGTTTCCTTCGGGTCTTTAGATTCTCATCATAACCAAACGTCATCATATGCGAGAACAATATTTTCTAGCGTGCAAGTTTGGCAATACATAGTTAAAATATTCAGCACAAATAGGAAAATATGCCTCATAAATTATTGCACAAAATTTTTTATCAGTCTATATGCAGTCAAAACTGCTATAAATCCGTACATAGAATGATACTTTAATGTCTTTTTGTATTAAAATTGGGATTTAAAATGTTCGTTACTTTTGGTTACTTTTTTATAGAAATTTGGTTACAAAAGATTCAAAGTGGCTACACTGTGAACAATATAAAGCAAAACTAATGGCGTTTTTTTTTTTTTTTTTTTTTTTTTTTTTTTTTTTTTTTTTTTGAAAAATATGTTACATTTCTTTTGTTCTTTGCCATAAACCGTAGTCAATAATTAAAAAATATCAAAATATCAACATTTTTAGAGATTAAAACAGCATCCTTTTTTGGTATTACATTTGTTCAAAAACTGAACACAAAAAAGAGAGGGCAACAAAGTGCAACATTTTTTCAGAAAAAAACACCATAATAATAATTTTATTATAAACATGTGTACGTATAAGCAATATTTATTAAACAAGCAAAGCAAAACCCATACGCTTGTAGTTTATTAGATACTGATTCATTTTTTTTTTTTTCATTTAATAAAAATATTCACTGCAGCATATGTGTTGAACTCTAATTAAAATTAAAAATAATTAAAATGTCAACACTAATTATTAATGTACTGAATAAAAATTGAAACTTTTAACAAAAAACGTTTATTTATAAAATCGTATTTGTACGTAAACACATAAGAAGGTTCATATATTTAAACAGAAATATAAATTTATTTGATATATGGACTCTTTTTTGAATTTTATTTTTATGGCATATAAACATTTATTTGTTCACTCAACATTTGAGTTTTCTAAGCTGTTTATAATTAAAAAAGTTTTAATTCCTCTTCAACAAAAAAAAAAAAAAACAAAAAAGAGAAAACTGGAATAAACATATAAAAAAACTTTTTAAAATGTCAGTGTCTTATTTAATATTAGATTTTTTAACCACATACTAAATAAAATATTTTGTGTTTTATTTTAACAATTTAATTTTACTTTAAGCTTTTATTGTTTAAGTTTCATTTTTATTTAAAAAAATTTCTGTGGTTGATTTAAACGACAAAAAAATGTAATTTTTCTTTTAAGACTTTTAATTGTTTGTTTGTGTTATACTCCATACTGTCATTTAACATGCTTTAACAAACATGTGATTTAAATTTTTGTGTTTTTCTTAATAATGGAAAAATAAAAATTTTGAAAAAAATTTCATTATTTGAGCCGTTTATTTTGAAAGTAGGGCACGTCCATTTAAAAAAAATCGAGATAATTGTATTTGTAGATAAAAATTGCTATGATCTTTTTGTGTAAAAAGAATTTTCAGTAAAAAAATCAGATTATGGTAATTGGGAGTTGGAACTTTAACTATTAACAGTATTGAAAATATGTTTATTTTATAAGTGTCTCTCTTGCATATTGTTACGAAAATAAAAATGTCTAAAAAGAAAACATAAATCAGCGCCTTTAAAACTTTATTATGGGATTTTGGTATATTTGGTAATTATATGTCACGCTGTCAATTCCGCACTTATTTGCGTTATCTGGCAGCACTACTAATTCGACCATCTTTATGTTATATTTGAATTAACGGATAAAAAATAGGGGATATGAGACATTTCCGGAACTCTCCAAATTGTAGACAATTAGGTATATAAAGAGGATGTTTTACCTACATATCAGATAACTATCGTTATGCTGTCATAAAATAAAGTCATGTTGAGCATAAATAAAAGTGTTATATAAACTAATATTAGTAGTTGTATTAAGTTAAACTGTATAAAAGATAAGTGAGGAAATAAAATTGTAAACAACCACAAAGTGGTGTTTATTTTATTTTAGAGCAATTAGAACGAGTTCAAATGTTTTAAAATGGCTAAAACGTAACAATATTACATGCGAAATATTCACGAATTAAATCAAGGCTTACGCCTTTCACAATAATGATATTCATATGTATGTTTGTGATAAAATCCGTAGGAGCACAAGAAGTGGCATATTGGAAGCCCTTACAGAGTGTGACTCCTCAAAATCATATAATAGCTTATAGTGGACATATCCACTGCTAAAACAGAAACATAAAGTTGGCCTTGATGAGGATGAAAAGTGTTCAGTCCAGTGACAATGAAATAAGTGTTATTGACCACAAATCTGTAATGTCAGAACAT
Source organism: Wohlfahrtia magnifica (assembly GCA_023159175.1). Lineage (NCBI taxonomy): Eukaryota > Metazoa > Arthropoda > Insecta > Diptera > Sarcophagidae > Wohlfahrtia > Wohlfahrtia magnifica. Next base: position 361,826 of record JAKWBJ010000523.1, read on the forward strand.
TACTTTTTACCAAACCATGGTGATTTTAGAGTAGTTGAAATAGTAATCCACAAAAAAAGTTCTATATATATTCGGCAGTTTTACTACAAATTAATTCGAAATTGTCGAAAATACAACAAGTTTCACATGAAATGAAACTCGACAAGTTCTTTTCAACTCGAACTCTAAAGAGAGAACTTTAAAGAGAGAAAAGAAAAAAAATAGCAATGGAAAAGCCGTTAATTGGTTAAAGTCATGTTGGATCAGAGTTAGAAGTTTTGTTGGTATTTCCGCTAAATCTTAGCGTCATAGCTCGACATTTGCATTTTTATATTCGGTTTTCGGTATGCCCACCAGTGCTCACTCCAATTTTTCCATTATTTTCTCTCGGCTTCTGAAACGCGTTTCACAGAGATCCAAATCTGGTAAATTCGGTGGCTGTTGGATGCTATTTGTTGCATTTTTCATCAAAAATTTCGAATAATGATGGCACTGTGCGTCGGTGCGTTATCATGGTGCAAAACTCACAAGTTTTTTGCACACAATTCTCTTTCTTCACGAAAACGTCTCATAACGCCAAGTAATACTCTCTATTTATTGTGTGGCCTTCTGGCAAAAATTCATGATGCACTACGCCATTGTAATCCATGAAAGCCGTGAGCGTTGCTTTCTTTTTGATTGAAAATTGTCTCGGCTTATTTGGTAAACGCCATTTACTTGCTTGATATCTGGATTGCTTGTCGTACTCATAAACCCACTTCTCGTCTCCAGTAATGATCCTTTTGAAGGATGTAGGATCGGATTAATCCTCTCTAATAATGTCTTTTGTGACCTCAACATGGTCAAAATTATAAAAGAGATAGATTGGAGATAGATTAGAGAGAGATGTACTCTTGGCTATGTAGCTTTTGCACCCTTTGCGTCAAGCTATGTCGCTAAGATTTAGAGGGAATATTAACAACAGATGTACCAACTTAACAAAAAAAAAACACAAATCTGAACGATGGAACCGTCACACGGGGTTTATTCCGCAAACTTTTTGACCAAGATAGTATACCTATAGTTCATCATAAATATTTTAAGAAGGTAGAGTCTGAGTAAAATTAATTTAATTACACCTTCGTTTTATATTTATATTATATTTTTGTTTTGTTTTGTTTCCTTTTGTTTTGTTGGTATTACGTTCCATATGATGCTAGAAAATTATATATTTAGTTACACTTTTTATCAATTGAATAAAATAAAAATTTTTGTTTTATAATTAAAGAACTACCAAAAAATATTTAATTAAATAAACACAAATCTAAATTATTAGTTTTGAAGGTGAGGCAAGTCCATTTAATTATAAAAAGCTCTCATTCTTTGAACCAGCATTGTAAACACTATTGGATTATAAAATTGTAGTCTCTAGGCCCATAAAATATTAAAAATCTATCTATTAATACTTACTAATATTTTAAAATTTAATGAAATGCAAACCTTTAAATATCTCGAAACAGAAAAAAACTGGACTTGCCTCACTTTTAAAATAAACGGCACAATTCTTAATCTCCTTTTGTCTGTTTATACTTTTCGCAGCGATATTCACCTGTGAAGACATAGCACATACTTTCTTCGACTTCAGCACATATTAAATTTTAAAATGTTCTTTTTTGCCTTAAGTACGACTGACACTACTGTTTAAAAAATTTAAACACAGTTTTTATTTCATTTCTTTTATTACTCAAACCATTAAACTTCTTATTAAAATTTTTTGTTTATCCTCAACATAATCATAAAATAAAAACAACACAAACAACAACAAAAATTTTAAGTAATATTGTTTCAAGGCTCTAATCAACGCTGCACACTCAACGCTGCATTGAGCGCAAAACAACATGTCCTTTTAATTAACGTGTGTGTACGTACGTACATACATATTTTGGTTTTTATACCCATGATGATACAGCAGCTAGTACTGATGTTTTTGAACAGAAACGTGTAAATATGTTTCTTAACATGTTCATAGTAAAACCAGTGATTGTCTTTTAGACGTAGTCTCTTTCTATTTATATGTCGAACGAAATGGAAATTTTAAAAAATTTTGTTGAGTAGGTAAATGTTTTCTATATAAAATCCTATTAAATAGCAATATTCACACGTTTTGGTCATTATAATAAAAATAGGTTTTGAAACACGTACTTAGTTAACTTAACACTTGAAAATTAAAAAACAAAAAACCGAATTTTATTTTTGGCATAATATCAAATATCATATGCAGAAAGGATATCAATTTTAATTTTTACACGAAAAATTAAAAATATTCGGTCGTATTTAAAACGTGATCCAACAATAATCCACGATGTTAATTGTGAGTCACACTTTAACGTGAAGGTATTTGCTCAAATTAATTCTGCATTTCTTTGTTTCAGTATTTAACAAATTCTACCATGAAGAGGTACAAAATAGAGAAGAGCGTTTAAATTGTTAAACTCAAATCAAAATGCATTTTGTGCACTTCGTGATATTTTGGGTCAGCATAATCGATCAAATGTGTCCAAAATCAGGAGACAGGATCGGTAGTGCTTGCTCGCCTAGTTTAAACTTCGAAGACATGTCTCTTATAAGAGATAGTGTCGCAGAAGAGGCGTCAACTTTGACGTGCCCAAAAATTGAATCTCCCACGAACATCACTGATTCGAATTTTGAATAAAGATTTGAATTTACACGCGAACAAGGCTTAATTGAATCAAGAGTTGAAGCCTACCGATACGTCGAATAGTCAGTTCAAAAGGTAGAAGTGAGAAAAGAAAATCATCTTCAGCGACAAGGCACACTTTCACCTCAGTGGATTCGTTAGCAAGCAGAATTGCCGCATCTGGGCAATTGAGTATTTACGAGTGATTGTTATGGGCAGGTGGCGTCATCGGGCCGTACTTCTCCGGAAATAAGGTCGGCCAAGCAGTTACCGTGAATGCTGTTCACTATCGTGAGATAATAACGGACTTTTTGTGGCCAGAAATTGTGGATATGGACCTGGACGATATATAGTTCTAAGAGGATGGTGCCACTTGCCACACAACGAACAAAACTATGGCTCTTTTGCGCGAGAAATTCAACGGCCGCCACGTTGATCGTGCCAGGGTGTTAACCACACAAGAGGCAAAACTCATTTTTTTTGGTATAAATAAGTAAATAATTTATTACCACATACCTCTTGTGATGTTACCTTCACTGATACTACTATAGTCGTTAGGGTTTCCAATATTCTCCTGCTGTTAATAAGCTTAAGCTAAGACTAGATTCATTTTTGTTAATCATTACTTTATGGACTGATTTTACTTCATCTAAATGCTTCAATACAACTACAGCTGCAGCGTCACCCTAAAAGCCGACAACCATGGCTTCTAGAGCAATTTGCAAGCTGCACGTAAGGCATAATATTCCATAAAAAAAGCTCAGAGCTGACAAAGAACATCCAATGCAAACCTGTATGACTAAAACCCTCTATCAGCTTAAAAACACAAGGTTCTGTTCGCAAAATAGTCGTTATATTTTCTTATTATACATCTGAAACCGCGCAGAGGCTATGCTTACCTGCAAATGCCTTTTGTCGTAGATGTGGATTGCTGGAGTAGGGAGAGATCGTGGTTCACTTTATCTGCCAGTGTCCGTCTCTTGCACGGTGGAGACTTCTCACACTGGGCGCACCCTATTTCGATGGCTTATCAGAACTATCCATCCTTAACATCTGGTCAATAGCCAGATTCATTAGACTGTTGGACTGGTTTCCGATTTAATCTAGGGTAGTGCTACTGTGCGGTGTCTCTATTTGATCTCCAGGACTTTAGTGAATAGAAAAGGGACAACGTCGTATGTGGTATCACAACGGGTGCTATTCGTGCTCAAGTGTGCCTTGTTTGGCAGACCTGTCACTCCCTTCCTATCCTATCTGAAAACGTTGATATTTTCAAACCTACAAGTGATTCATTGCTAAGTCTACAACAAAGTTAAACAGTTTTATTGTAGATTTTGTCTTCCTAAAGTCGTATAATTTATCAGGTGGACCTTAAACTTTTTCCACAGCTTTAAATAGCTTAGTGTATATATTCTCCTTAAGCATTGCCCGATATGTCAAGTAGACAAATAGATCTACCCTTCCCACTTCAAGAATTAGAATCAGTTTGTCCTTCTACCAATTGTTCGAGAACTGGCAACATGTGATTAAAAATATTATCTACAGCTATGAAAGAGGCTTTAAAATATTTATTTATTTATTTTTAATTATAATGCAATTACAAATAATGCACTCATACCCTTTGTACAGCATTTCGCTATAGAAGCTTATTTTAATTCTGGAACACCTTTATATTACAGCACTAATAATCTCGTTATATAGAAGATTCACCGTTGTTTCAGAAAAAACTCTTTTATCGGCATTTCGATTTACGAGCTTCATTTTCGGAACCCTTTTAAGCCGTATAGATAGATATTAGCATATACATTCTAACTATCATTAGCGGAATACCTTAAAACATCCTCTCTGGTGAAGTTAAAGCCACAAGATCCATTCTGACAGCCTAACACAATATCAACAAGCATACCGAAAGACCCAGGCTTAAGAAAAAAAATTTGCTAAAATTGGTTACAACAACACAAAAGTTTGCATAGACTTAGGCTATGAATCAAGGATCACCAATCGCATTTAACATCATAACATTTCATTTACAGCTCAGAACATCTCTTGAAAGGCACTATTTTTCTTCGTTTTGATAAAGATATCTTATTTAACAATTTTTTTTTTTTTTTGTTTTATTTAGAAAAAACATTTTAAATTAAAAACAACATTCCTGCTTAAAATTATTTATTTCACGGTCTTTTATTAAATTCAATTATAAAATTTCATCGTCGAACATAAGTTAAACTTTTTTTCTACAATTTGTTTTTTTTTTTCTTTTTCTGTTTCATAGTTTCCTACATCTTCAAACTTTGCCCACATACACTCATCTTTAGATGTTTAGAGCGAAGCATTTAAAACATTAATGATTCTCATTTTATTTCCACACGGTCTGCCCTTCGACTACTCTATGAATGACTAGTAGTCTCTCTTCGACAAGTACTACATATAGAGTATTTCGTATAAACTATCGTATAATATAGTGAATGTTAAGGTTTGAACGAATGAGTGAGTGTTCAGTTTGTTTGCAAGTTTTAACATTGATGTAAAGGATAAAGTTTCACATATTTGACGCTTTCAAAAGCCAACAGGCTTTAGCATTGTTGTGGTTTACAAAAATAAAATTACACTTAAAAAAAAAAGATAGAGGAAAAATTAAAAATGGATGAGAAAACTATTATAGTTGAACGTTTACAACTATATTGGTAAAATGGTACTTTGTATGCTTAAACATGTAAATGTTGCTTGAAATATAAAGAGTGAGCTATATGACGAATCACTTTTAAAAAAGTCACACGTCAAACGCAATGCAAATATCTAAAAGAGTAAATTTGGTAAATTTATTATTTTTTTTTGGAATTATAGTCTTTTTATAACATCAATTTAAGTTAAATTTTAATAACTGTTTTAGACTTTATTATACTCACAAAACAACCATATATCGTCCAGGTCCATTTTCTCAATTTTTGGCCATTATCTCACGATAGCGAACACCATTCACGGTAACTGATTCGCAGACCGATGACGCCGCCAGCTGATAAACCTCTTTGTGGATACATCGGCTTTTCAATAATCACTTGTGGATTTTCATTTGCCCAAATGTGGCAATTCTGCTTGTTAACGAATCCACTAAGGTGGAAATGTGCCTCTTTGCTGAAGAGGATTTTCTTTGTGAAGTCACCATACCCTTCTGTCTACTTAACTAACCAATCGTCGTATTGACGATGCTTGAAATAAATGGTCAATATGCTTCAGCAGTTGTGTTAATTGAACCTTGTAAGGGTGTTAATTAAAATTTGTATTCAAAATTTGCATTTGTAATGTGCGTGAGATATTAAATTGTGGGATACGACAATGAGTCGACGTTTATGGCTCTGCTACCACACTATCGCGAACAACAGCAATATTCTCCGCAGAATGAACTGGGCGAGTATGCACAAGTGTTTGCACAGACCCAGTTTGCTGAAATTTGGCTCAATTTCTCCGATTGTGGATACATTTGGTCCACCAAAAAAATCACGAAGTGCATGAAATGCATTTTGATTTGAACGCCCATTTTCGTAAAAGGCTTCATCAATCTTAACTTGCTGCTCAATTGTGTATCTCTGCATAATTGAATTTGTCAAACACTGAAACAAAGAAATGTCAATTTAAGTTGGGAAACAAAATTGACCTTAAGGTGTGACTCGCAATTAACATCGTTCATTATGGTTGGACCACCCTTTATAAGCACCCTGTACTACAAACTATTATTTATACCCTATATTCCGTAGTGTATTTGTGCTGAAAGCCTTTAGCTTTCTGTGTTTTCGTCGGCCTTTACCAGTAACTTCTGGGGACCACAGACATATTTGGATTGACTACACGGTATTTCACAATTTCTTCAAAAGAAAATTTATTTCAAAACACCAACATGAGATTTCTGGTCTAACAAACCATAGGTTCAAAGCAATGCCGTTGAGGTCTATACCGACGAAAATACTGAATAAAGAGGTCTGTGGAATATACATACATAAAATCTGTTAACATTAGTCTGTTGAGATAATGTAGATATTATGGAATAAAATGCTTTTGATGTTCTGAGCATGAGAATTTACTAAGACGCTAATTGGAACAATCACATATTTCCAGTTTCAAACGAAGCTTCAAGTGCATCATATTTTTAAGACAGTGTAATAAATACTTCACCACATCTGATCTGTTTAAATCTATAAGACCTATATCCGACCTAAAAGAGGATACAACTCTCATGTATGAGCTGGTGCTTCAATATCTATTTTGGACCTTCTTGACGGAGTACAGAAGAAGCCGAAGGTGCTTATTAATGATGAATGCGTAGGCAATTCCATCGATTCGTTAGAGCATTTTTGTAATGTGGCGTATGTCATTGTCCTATCGATATTATAACGAAATGGGTTCTGATGAAATGAGGGGATTAATTCACGATAATCACATATTTTAACGTATTGCCCGTATTGATCGTAGAGCTCATCTCTTTGTAGTTGATTGTCTAGCGGACCGCACAACGCGTTATAAGGAGAATTCGTACTTTAATCGCACAGTTCGTTTGTGGAACAATCTTCTAGCGAAACTCGTTCTTGCCACTTACGATATGAGTAAGCTTAAATCGAACATCCATAAACACTACACCATCTTTTCTCTTTCTCACAACCTATTTTCCTTACACCAACACAGTGGGTGCCATCCATTGATTACTGGTTTTAAGTTAAAACAAATGGCTATAGACTTTGCTCCTTCACATGATTTTTGCTGAAGCTATTGATCTGAAGAGAAAAAGGATAATTTTTTATCACAAGTGACAGTAACCAGGCTTTGACACCAAAAAAGCTTTTTGGCCTCTCATTTTATCACATCATCTCTTAAAAATAATATTTTCCGTAATAGCGAGATTTATTTTGAAGTCAAAGACAAAGAAAATTTTTATCATGGTTTCGAATTATAAATATTTAAGAAGTTTACATTCTCTCCAGATAACACATCCAAGAAACTTCCTAACTTCCTGAAAAAGGGGAGAGCATAGTAGAAAATAAAGTTGAACAACCATCTACTGAGCTAAAAAGGCAAAAACTGATCTTAACGAAACTAAAACATGGCAAAAATGTTTTGTGGAAACCACAAAAAGGAAACCCACCTTTTTATAAATTGTTAGTGTACTAGATAATTTAGATTTCCATCCTCTAAACCTCCTTCGAGTACAAATATTTTTACACTCAGAATAAACAATCAAGTAAAATTGATTTATTATTGAGTTTAGTTATCAACCAATATTTTAATGAAAAATTTCATAATTTCATAAATAACAGACAACCTCCATGTGGGCAATTACGATATATTCGGCCTATATTTATACGTTGTGTAGTATGTAATGCTGTAGGTCTTAACGACCTAAATTTTTTTCTTTACTTACGTACATAGTTGAATCTGACTGCATTCGTACAAATATATTCCCATATCTGTGTAATATAGAAGGAGAATAATGGTTAAACTGGTAGTGGTATTATAGAAAACTATACAGCATTTAATTACTTTATATGGTTGCTGAGTTAAGTTTTACATATAAACTACAATTTGAGCAGACGATATATACAATGTTTTATAATTTTAGCGGCTTATTTGTGTAGTCTTACTCGTTGTAGTACATGAGTCAGAAGGATAATAGAAAATTTTAAACAATTGACTTTTTGAAAAATCCGAAAAAAAAGTTAAAAGTTTGTTTATTTGTTCTCTGTTCTCTGTTTAATGAGCGATTGCCGTTGTAAATATTATATTTGAATGAAAAATTAAAATTACAAAATGAGTAACTTTAGTTTTTTTTAAAATAGTTGTATAACGAAAGGAGTAAGTTTATTAGAAATTTTGTCAAATAAAATTGTGAGATATTAAGTTGAAAAGCAAAGTTTATAAAATCGTCTTAAATAAAATTAAAAATTGTTAAAAGAAATTGTTTGTATATGAGACTATTTGTGGTCAGTTATTGTGTCCAGAAGGAACCATGAATTAATAATGTAATATTGTTTGAAAGAAACTTTAAAAAATTATAAAAATTACTTAAAAAGTATTCTCTTTATCTTTTTTACTTTCTAGGCTATTAAGGGATGTGGTATTTTATACATATACCGCTGTTTGTATCTGGGTTTCACCAGCAGCTTCAAAATGAAACTGGGTTATTTTTGGAATAAGTCTACCTTTATGTAATGTGGTTATTTGTGAATAATATATTACCCTGAAATACACCTGTTTCTGGCCGAGCAGTCCCTGAAAAAGTGAATGAAATTTTAGAATTGTTGAAACGAGATGCATATGCAAGTTGTGGAAACACTTTTTTCCATTGTGTAAGCAATTGAAAGCCTCAGCCAGTGGACGACCTTCAGTTATTAACATCACATAGATGTCGGGCGGAGGATGCCCTCAGAACTACGTATGAAGTATTACTTCAAGAGGTCGCTTAGAACGTTAAGCTCAAACTTTACATTCGTTACAGTAAAATTATCTCTGTCTAATTTTCACTCTTTTATAACTTTCGCCCAAGACTTTATTCAGTATCATAAACTTATGATTACCATTGCCATCAATATCATCAGCAGTACCGTCTTTATCGTCCTCATCAGCATCAATATGTAGATGTAGAATTTTATTTTTATTTTTTCATTAATTCCCACTTTCGGTATCAAATACCCCAATGCGAAGACTCATTGCCCCCTTCGAGCAATTCAGTGTTCCAAGTATCTGAGAATTTCCCAATCCTTGATTATATTGAGGATGGTAGTGAGTGGTGCTGCACAGCAAGGTTTCGGGCCGATATAGGGTGTCATGGAAACTTTCTGGCCAATGCATCCGCTATTTCAAACAAAACAACTGGACCTTATTTCCATGCGAAGCAATATTTGCCCAGTCTAGATTTTATACAATTCGAGCCAAGTGCACTTAAGACAGCTTGGCTGTCAGAGAATATATTAATGGTCTTACCCATGATCTCAGCCTGAAAAACACTCAGACATCTTTCCAGTGGAATCGACAAATCTAGGTTGGGTCTATGAACACCAACACCGATACAGTCATTCACTGTTGAGCCATTGGTCTACAAGTTCAGATCAAACTAACTGCGAACTAAGGCCACATTAAACCAAGAATAACGAATCAGAAATTCAACCCTGAATCTCTTGCCAAAGCACTGATTAAAGAGCATAACCTCCAGTACCGAAAATGGCTCTCCGACCACCATGCGTAGAATGAACGGACTCCGCGGCGAATTTCGGCACCAAAACCAAACCAAAGAAAGCTGAAATTTAGCGACATTCAGTGTTATGAGTCGACATCATACTGAAATTAAGAGACATTGCCTGTTATGAGTCCACTACAAACTGAACTATACAAGCTTTTATCTACTACAACAACACCTCCCGTTATCGAATAAGCCACAATGATTTTTGATGATATTTTCTGTTAAATCTCAGTAATAAACGGACGCTTGCATGACATCCATCTTCTGTCATCTACGACAATTTGGACAATTACTTAAAAAAGTTATTTATGACACTAAAGAAACTTCATCGTCAGTCACGATAATTTATTATTGTTTGATGCACGTATACTATAAAACTATTCAAATATTTCTATATATTTTGCGAAATCATATCACCCAATAAAATTTCCGGAGATATAAAAATTTTAAAAGAAAAATCTTACCTTCTGATTTATGAACTTTTTTTTTAATATTCATCAGTTTAAAATTGACTTTACTTGCAATTGACATCAAACGGTTTTTGATTTTGTCACTTGAGCAGTTTCCATTTACCTTTACTATATGATCTTTTGAAAAATAAATTTTTTCCTTCTTTTTTTTTAATTTCCTTGACTTTAAGCAAATTTTACTTCCTCCATGGAATGTCATAAACATTTAAATAGAAAAATATATTTATGTGTAGATATATGTACTTATATATACAGACGTATGTACATATAAAATAACTTTAGACAAAAGTATAATTTTCCCTAGATTCATTTCTATATATTGTACAGTTTTCTTTTTTTCTTTTATTATTATATTTGTATAGTTTGTAATACAAATGAATGTATATTTAGTATGTATGATGAAAATCTTTACTTTGCACTTTCCCCAAATGCATTGACAGCAAAATGAGAAAAAAAAAGAATTTTTATGAAAAAGAAAAAGTACAAATTCTTTAGTTTGTTTTATCAACACTAGCCAACCACCCTCATCATCATACCACTGAGACTACAACAGTATGTATGCAATTTGAAACTCATGTGGTGCATTCAATTCCAAGTCGTTGCCCAATAAGAAAAAAATTTGTTTTTTGTAAGGAAAATAAATAGAAATAAAAAAAAATCGTTCCTTATTTCTTATTTCCTTTCTTCTATATTTTGCACTTGCCTGCACAAAGGACATCTTAGACAGTTAGCTAAGCGTAGCAGCAAGAGACCTGAAGTTTTTCTTGCGAAGAATCAAAAGTACAAGGAAAAACTTGAAGAATATTTTTTTCTTTTCGTTTTCTTTTTTTCTCTATAGAAAAAAAACAGAAATACTGAAAATAAAAAATCAACACTCTTAAAAGAAAAACATTGGTTTGCTTGCTCGTCATACCAAGAAGGACAAATCATAAAAAAGCCCTAAAGGAAATGCGCCACGATTAAACTTTGAACATGATCCTTGGATATTTAAAAAACAAATATTAAAAAAATCACAACTTAAATTGTAAACGTTAAGAATGAAATGAAATGCATTTAAATAGTTTAACAAAAATTAAAAGAATTTAATTTAAAATCTTTATTAAATTATTAACATAAAGTGTAATAGAGAAGAAATCCTTATGACAGACTTTTTTTCCAATGTTAGTACATTAAAAAATATAGTGACCAGTCTTAATTCAATTAATGATCAATAAAGGATCATAGGTCCATAATAATTATTTCCTTCCTGCAGTGTTTGTTTAAAGCTAATGCTTTCATCCGACTCCAAATGTTCCTATAGAAGGCAGATTCTTTCTCCATCTATCTACACCAAGTATAAACTAGTATTCCGATAAACGGCATTAATAAGTCCCCGAATTACCATTAGAAAAGTTGTTGCTGAAAGCTCATGCCATGAAAATGTTTTGTTTTAATTCATCGAAGTTTGTTAGAAAATTACTTCATTGCGAGCAGAAACTTCATTGTCAATGCACCGTCTGAAAACTGTTAATGATAATTGTGGCTTGTTTAAAAGGAACCACCTAAGCAGCGTAATGTTTATTTTACATAAATAGCAATAAAAGTTGCTATAAGCATATAAAACTTAACTCCTTACGCCTATAAGACATTTAAATACAATAATATAGGAAAAAAATAATACATTATAATTCTCATTGAGTTGATAGAGTATTTAGATAACAGCTTACGCTGTAACGAAAGGAGACACAGTTGGCCATTTATATTCTTTTTTTTTTTATTATTCCAATTGAGAACATATTCTATTTATACTAACTCGTTGAGTATGGTTCTACGCCATATTGTCTATGGCTGGCTAGGCGTCTGGACGCAAGCCAGATACAAAAATACTGCACGCCAGCTTTCGTGTGATCTATGTATCTCCATTTCAACCACTCATATATATCAATGCTCCTAAGAGTGTTATTCTACATAAATTTCTGAGATATTTGTTAATACCACTTTGAAGGTTTAGGGTTATGCTTTTAGATATACGAGTAAATCGTGTTTCACTTACATAGAGAAGCGTGGATTTTACACATGAATTAAAAGATTTCAGTTTAATGATATCTATGCTGCTCTCCAAATTCTGTTCAGGTGACTAAAAAACCTAGATCGGTTTAGCTTTCTTTTGCCAATTAGATACGCCTTAATTCCTACAGTTGTATGCATTGCAAAATTCTCACCAATATACATCTCCAGACCAAACATTTACGCCATAGTAACCAGGTTGTTGAATTTGTTCAGCATATAGAAGAATTTGTGGAACAGTAAGTATAGGGTAGGCAATTTAAGAGCTTAAATTTAAGAATACAATAAAACTAAAACGGTTTGAAATTTTGTCAAATTAATTTTTTTGTTGTGAATTACAGTTGTGCCGGTTAGAAATAAAAAATTATTTCTTTCATATGGCTGCCGCGGCTGGCCTTGCAGTTCCCTATTTGATCGGACCAATTTTCGAGAACTTTTTCGAGTGTATGAAGTCGTATTTCAGTAATGGCATCACGAATGTTGGCCTTCAAATGCTCAATTGTCTCTGGCTTGTCGGCAAAACACTTGTCTTTAACGGCGCCCTACAGAAAATAGTCCAACGGTGTCAAATCACAACTTCTTGGAGGCCAATTGACATCACCATTCGGTTAATTAAGCGGCCATCAAACGTTTGACGCAATAATTCGATTGTGGCGTGATATGTGTGGCAAGTTGCACCATCCTGTTTAAACCAAGCATCATTCACATCAATTATCATGGTGCGATAGGTGTCCCCTTTGCCCGTAATGATTGCGCGGTCCTCATTTTCACAGAAATATAGACTAATGATGCCTCTGTTCAACAAGCTTAATTACATATCTACCAGTATGCAAATGAACTTCATCCCAAAAGATGATTTTTACATTTTTTTCGAATTTTTTGCAGTTTCCGACCAATTGTCTTTGTTTTGGAAATAAATTTCCAATAAATCCCAATGTTGCTCAAGCGTAAATCGATTCATTTCGTTCAGTGGAGGTAATATACTAAATTTTGTGACAGAATAGAATGACATAAGTATTGCCAGATTCGAAATAACCGGTGGTTCAAATTTAAGCCGATAGATGATAGATTATGTTAAAATCCATAAAATAGCTCAGGTTCACTAAGCTCAATAAGTTGAAGAAGACAGTTTCCTTCTTTTATTCTTTATTATTTCAATTGAGAACATATTCTATTTTTACTAAGTCAAGGAGTAGGGCAGATCTATCAATGCTGTATTCTAACTTTCGTAGAGTGTGCCCTATCTATCTATCTACCCATATCCATTTTCTTCTAACAATTGTTATTGGCTTCTCGTTCAACCGCTCATAGAGATCTATGTTCCTAATGGTGTGAGTCAAAAATATTCTACATACACTTCGGAGACATTTGTGAATAAAGCATTGAAGTTTTTGGTTTGTGCTTTAAGACTTAAGCCATGCTTTTTTTCCATACAAAAGCATGTACTTTACGCGTAAAGTAAAAGCTTTCAGTTTGGTGTTAAAAGATATCTATCCTCCAAATTCTATTTAGGTGGTTGAAAGACAATCTAGCTTTTTTCAGCCAATTGGAGACGTCTTCATTTTCACCGTTGTCTGAAGACATAATACACTCCAGAAAACAGTTATTTTCCACAAATGGAATGGTCTTACACCCGATCGCGAATCCAATATCTGTGAAGTTGTATTGGCAATTCAAAAATTTTTCCAATATTCACCTCCAGACCAATATTCTTTGCCATGTTGCCATGCATATCGGACAATTTGAAGAACAGTAAGCATATGTCGTCCTCATATTCCAGACTTTCTATATGTTTATGCAAGCCCCATACGGTCCCTCTTTTCCCAATGCATAGTTTTAGCATAATCCTGTTCAGTACCACCGAACAAAGTTGTAGCGAGAGATAGCATTCTTGTTTTATTTCAGTGTTAATATTAAATGAATCGCTTGCAGTTCCATGGTGTCTTATTTTTTTTTTTACTCTAAAACTAGTTAGATATGACTATCGAGAAAATTTTCTTTAATATTGGCTATACAAATTAATAATGTCGATTTTTTTTCTTGTAAATTGCTTTTATTATAATAACAAAATGAATTTATACATTATTCACAGTATTTTGCATCGTTAGCCACTATTTTTTTCTATCTACTGCTGCTCCGGTTTTGAGGTATGGTTTGATACCTTGTTCTGAAGTGAAGCGTATTCAAACAAGGGTGTTTTGCATCGATCGAAACAAATGGTAGTCAGAAGAGGCAAGGTCTGGGTTATAAGGTTGGCCAGGCCTTATATATGACTTTTTGCGCTTGGGGTTATCGTAATTTATCCAGTAACAATACGATGCAAAAATTACTTCATTTTGTAGCGTTCAAGCCTCATTTCTGACATGCAAACGTCTCTCGGCTTCAGTTCATATGGAGCCCAATTTTCTTGCTTTTAAATGAATCCCAATGCTTTTAAACCTAGGAAAATTTCTTTTTGAATGACTCTTAATGATAATGCAAATTCTTCTTGCGTTTAACATCAACCTTCGTATAGTAGTGCTTCCAATTCCTCATCTTCAAACTTTTTCGGCTGACCACGCCTCTCCTTGTCTTCTGTGTCGAAATCTCCACTTCCGAATCGCGCAAACAATCATTCACAAGTTTTTTGAGTTAGTGTATGTTGACCGTAAGCTTCTACCGACAATCGATAACTTTCAGCAGCCTTTTGATTCAAATGAAAGACGGTTCTCATATCTGGTTATCCCCTCAAAACATCTTTTTTAGGCACATTATTATAGCGATTGAAAAAAATGTGTGTTTACATTTTGGCGTCTATCGAATACTGGATTTTAATAACAGATATTTACCCTCCAAAATACCATATTTGTTATTATTGACACAAACCATATGTAATAGTTATGCCATATGTTGTCCAAAAAGTTTAAAATACAAAGATATTAAACTTTAAACGTTCTAAATTATTGATTGAATCCACTAAGTTCTGTGGTTTCTTTCGTCTAAGTCGTCTTCACTGGGACTTTTGTGTTAGAGTTCGTGCTTGTGGGTTAATTTAAATATATAATCTTAAAGTAGTAAAAGTATTTCGTATTTAAATCTTATTTCTTTTATACCACAGTGATATTGCTGAGAACTTTATTTTGAAAGGCCTTAATTTTTTGCGTAGGCCTACAATCGGATGCCAGAGCACCATATTGGATTAATGATTTGTTGGTAGATTATAAGTTTATTTCTGATTGACATTGGGTAATGTCATGGCATGAGCCATTGTAAATTTTTATATTTTACCTCTAACTATTCCCATTTTTTCTGGATGTGATGACCTCAGTTTAATTTGGAATTCAAGGTCATTCCAAGGAATTTCTCTAAATTTTAATGTGGTATCTTAGCGCAGAAAAGTCGATATAAAGTAATTTTTAATTATTTATTTTTATTTTCCATTTCGATGCCCAAAATAGGTGTTATCGATTGCTAATTGAAGCTGCGTAGAAGCACCTAAACTATTACTTCTCACTGCGATAACAGCTGTATCGTCTGCGTACACCGCTTGGATCATGTGTATTATTTTTTCCGGTACGCCTTAAGTTTCGAGAGCTTTCCAATTGTATCTACATACGTTTTATGGAGTCAATAACTTTCTGGAATTCAATGAAGACAATGTAGACACGCGTTCGCATTAAGTGGTCTGCTCAATTATAATGCAGAAAGTATTTGTTATGTCTAAGCAACTTCTTTGCAACCTCAAGCAAGTATATACCAGGTGTACCGATATGTAGTGACCGTCTAGATACATATGTCTCCATAGGGAACATTTATTGTTAACGAGCCTTAATTTTTTGTGTGTTGGCAATGACATCTGAAAAACATATTCCGTATACATCAAATCAGTGAACAAACAACATCATATTTTTTTATCGTGTTGACAAATTTTATGCGAGAAAATAATGATTTTCGGGAAACATAATTTTTTGTTTTCTTTGGAAGAAGGAAAAAAAAAACATAATCATCAATTTCCGGACACCGGGACATCTATGGGACACGCATTGGCTGAGTAGCACTTCCATTCCTACGAAAATTGGGTGACTTATTGGCTTGCTTCAAAAGACGAACAGTTTTGTAGGCGTGAAATCCGCAAATTGCCTGAAAGATGGGAAAAAATGTGTAGCCAACAATGGCTAATACTTTAAATATATGTTTTTTCTTTCCCATTAAAAATTAGTGTTTCATTTTGTTACATCTGTTATAAGCGTCAATATTTTGTAGATAGTGTTTAGCAGAGCTAGTTATTGTAATGTTTCTTTAGAAGTATTAATATTGTCCTTTATGTCCATGCCCCTAGTAGGTGTCCCAATATTCGTGCCTTTTGTATATGTGGAGCGAGTATTTCAGCCAATGCCCGGGATTCGCTTGTAAAAATTTTGGTAGTATGTCATCGTCTCAAAAGCTTCATTTACCTTTAATTTCTGTATGAAAATCATTATTTTCTTAATATCTGGTATTGATGATGGTGTTCGTTGTCTCGATTAATCACTGTTTATATAAAAACTTTGGAATAAATGTTTCATGTGCACAAAATATGGACTAAAAACCCAAAAATATTTTAAATAATATTAAATAAATTTTATAAATATGCTCTAAAAAACCAAAAATTAGTTCGTTGTTATAAGAAAAGAGTTTTTTTCTAGAATTCAGTATTGTTTGTAAAGATACATAGATATGAAATCCAAAAAGCCTTAAGTTACACAAAATTTGATTTTTTCATCACCAGTCCAGATATCGAAGTATCACGAAATACCAGATTTGTTTATATGTGTGTGTTATTAAGACTTAAAGCATACCTTCATAACTCAGAAAATGAACTGCAAAATAAAATTCCAAAAGAAGACCAGAATATTAAAAATCGAAAAGAAAACAAGTTAAGGTTACTCAAATCACACAATATGACTTTTTTATGTTTCCTAAGCTAAAGAGGATAATGACAAATTTAAATGACAGCAAATTTTGTGCCAAAAGTTAATTTATCAAGCACTGTTTAGATATATAATGTATTTTTAGATTTAATATTAGATAACCTAATATTAGTTCATCTACTTTAATGAAGACACAATAAATAAATTAAGGAGGAAAAAGTATTTTTGAAGCAAACCATGTATGTAGTCTATTTTAAATTGTAATTTATCTCCCAACCCACGTTCAAGAAAATTTACTAGAATAAACAAACAAACAACATATGAAACAATTTCAAACTTGTGTCATAAACAATGTGAAAGAAACATTTTTGGCAAAAGCAATATTTATAAATTTAAAAAAAACAAAAAGACCAAGAAAGAGATACAAATACTATACAATTTAAATGTATTTTTAAGTACATATGTATGCACAAGTATGTAGAGAATACTACATAAAGAGGAAAGACAAAACAAATCATTATATGGCATAAAAAACAATTTAACAAACAACTCATATGTTGCATGCAAAACACTATTAAGTAACGACAAACATTTTAAACATATCAAAACAACAAGAAACTATTTTGGGAAATATTTTTAGAAAAAAATATATAGAAAAAATATAAAAAGTAATACTCGTAAAAGTAAGGAAACTATAAAGAAACTATAAAAATAAGCCCAATTTCAGATATAAAATTAACAACAACAATACAAGCACAAAATGACCAGCAAAAACGAATATTTTTATCATTAAAAAATTTGTTTTATTTACCCTATTCGTTAGTAATAGAACCACTAAATAGCCACCTATTATATGTATAATCAACCTCAAGGGTTTAGGTTTACTTAACAATTAAAGTATTGTATCCGTATTGTTAAAGCACGAGTATTTACCAACTTTAATAGTACAAATCTTAGCAGGAACGCAAAAACTCTTTCGGTTACACATATGATGTATCCTTTTAGGAGAGAAGAGTAGCATTCTAGAGCTTCAGCTTAGATTGCGGTTAAAAGTTTTGCATGTTGACCCAGAGTATGTCATTCTTAACGACATGCCAAGCAATTTAACCGTTACACATGAATTGCAAAAAATAGACAAACTTTCTAAAAACAACTCTCTCACACACACACAAACATCATATACAATAACACAAACATAAATAGAATACAGGCCAGTAGTAAGTACAACAGTGACTTTAAATATCCTTATGAGTTTTTAGATTGTAGTTGAAAAGTAGTTTTGAGAGCAGATGAGTATAGCACATATGGCCACATGCTGCTCTATTGGCTGTACTTTAAAAGTTCTGGCGGTCGATTATACAATATTAGAGAGTTAAGGTGGTGTCTAAACAAAGATGTTTTTGATTATATTGTTACGAAAATAAAAATACAACACTGCATAGAGAGATATGAAAATAGAGGAAGGTCGATATTTCCTGAATCTTCTAAAATGCAGGCAATTAGGTATATAAAGGGCTGTTTTACCTACATGTCAGTTAGTTATCGTTTGGCTATCGTAAGATAAAGATAAAAAGTGTTGTATAAGCGAATGTTAAGTTGTTGTAAACTGTATAAAATTTGTTGTGTAGTAAATAAAAATATAACAGCAATACAACAACATAAAATGGTATTTATTTTACTTTGAACGCAATTCAAACAAACTCAAACGTTTTAAAACGGTTAAAACGTAACAGTATATTTCAAGGTATATCATGTGAGCATCAAAATAAAGCACTTAACCTTGTTCTCTAGAATTTAGTATTTATTTCTATCGGATTTTAAAAAATCAAGTATCGTTATATTCATAACTGAACATACCGCTGTAATAAATCCAAAAATAAGTGGGTTCCTATATAAAATAGTGAGTAAAAACATCACTAAACTTGGAAAATTTTGAATGCATTGGACAGAAAAATATGCTTGCTTGAGATATATACACAAATTCCTTAAGTTTACTTAAGTAAAGTATATACCATTTAATAGATCTGTTTCTCTTCTTCTCTTAAAATCCTCCAAGAATCTTAAAATTGGTTAACAATTGTCCAAATCATTAGCTTATAAATGCATGAAGGCACTTTAGTACTGGCCCGAAACTCGATAATTTGGAGGTATTATAAAAGTTGCATAATCATATTCTTGTTTAACTCGATAGCTCTCAGAGAAATGGTATCACTTCTTAGGTATTTCTACATCGTTCTTTTTTTGTGGCATAGCTTTGTTCTTGTACACTTTATTTTGACGCGTAAAAAATAAAGTACCTTCAGTTGTCTTAATAATTTCCGAAATTGTGTAAAGCTTTAAATAGAGTCTTTAAAAAGTATAAAATGTTTAATTTGATCGCATTTGAAATAAAGACCAAATTTTAGAGAATAAGGTTGTACATTTTATTTTGACAGTCACAGTATATGTATAGAGATGATCTGTAGGAAAAGATACTTTATCAAAACAAGAAAATATTATTTACAATTGTAAATATTTTAATTTTTTTTTTTAATTTTTTGCAAAAAAAAATAATAAATACGCATAAATAAAATTTTGCTAAATTTTTGTGCTACAAAACGAGTTATTTGTGAAAAGATTTTCTCACCTAAGGCTGTCTTATTAAGACTATATATTAAACAGTTTAGTAAAAAACAACTCAAACTGAAATCCTTTTAAGTCCACCTTTTTCTTTTTATGTCTTTCGGCTTCTTCTGGAGCATTAGGACTACACAAATGCTGCCATTTATTTTCTTTCTTTCTCTATTTTACGCTTCCATGTATGTTTTGATTTTGTTTTCCATTGAAGGGCATGTCTGCAAATTTCAGTTGGCTGTTTCCGTAAAGTGTGTCCAGTCTAAATCTAACTCCTCTTTTGAATCTCTTGATGTATAAGCATTCGTTAAATTTGGTTTACAATTTTTCGTTAGATGTTGTATTTATTGATATATTTAGCACAAAGCAAAATATATCATCACGGACTTTAAATTACTGTGAATATGGCTTTAGAACTTTCGTCTTCATGGCGTTAATCGTTCAGCCAGCTGCATGCTATTCTTTAATGATTATCGTCCATTTTACTCTGCATATCGAAGTGTTTTGATGATATTAGATACATATCATTAGCATGTTTCAGGTTATGTCAGAAGTTCCACTGAGCGACATAAGATTTTTTTTCTCCGTCACTCCTCTAGGGGGCATCCATTGCTTTGTTTCAGTTTCTTTAATCAATTTGATTTTTTAAGCTAAGTAGATGATAAATACGCTGTAGATTCCTCCATTATTGCGTAGTAGTAAAGATCCTTGCTAATTGGTGGTGATCTTTACTTTAGCATTGTAATTTTTTCCCAGTGGCGTGTTTTCTTGACACAATATAACCTTAGTATATTATAGAGACGATATTGAACTAGTTGAATAGCTTAGCAATGCAGAGAGCCCTGCAGTTGAAACCGTCGTATTGTGCCTTTATGTATCACAAATGAAGCCTCTGTCTATGCTGTAAAGTGGTGTACTGTAGTCAATAAATACGAGTTGTAAGAGTGTTTTCAAAACGAATGACCACTGGATAATGATGATATGTTGTCAACAAAAGAGCGGTTGGGATAAAAATCAGCTTGTTGTTTTTCTATGGTCAACTCCAATTTATCGCTTATTCAGTTAAGTAGAATTCTTGTGAGCTGTTTCAATGTCATTTGCAAAGGCACGATACATGTGTAATTTCTGTCACCTCCAGTTGAATTGTTTCGTCTAATAATCAATAACGCATTTAACTGATATTTTAAATAGGAAAAGTTCTGGACTTTTTCGACTTCCAATTTATTTCTTTAATTTTGGCAGCTAATTGACAGTGTTTCCAATGTGGCTGTTTTCGCGATAGATTTAGCATGTTTCAACTATCAAAATATCAAAAGTCGCATTTGTGTAATTAACTTAATAATTCATATTCGGTATCCAAGTTAATAATGTCGGTTTGGACAACATATGGCATAACTATCACATATAGTTTGTGTCAATAATAACAAATATAGGAATTTGGAGGGTAAATATCTGTCATTATAATTCAGTATTCGATAGACCCCAATATGTAAACACACATTTTTTCAATCGCTATAATAATGTCGAATTTTGTGCCTAAAAGAGGTAAGATAAGATCTGATAACCTTCGTTCTTTTGAAGAAAATTAAAAGCAATTAATAGTTGGTAGAAGCTTACGGTTAACATGCACCAACTCAAAAAATTTGTGAACGATGGTCTTCGCGATTCAAAAGTGGTGATTTCGACACAAAAGACGAGGAGAGGCCTGGTCAGCGGAAAAAGTTTGAAGATGAGGAAATGGAAGCATTACTCGGCGAAAATTGTTTTCAAATTCAAGAAGAACTTGAATTATCATTGGGAGTCATACAACAAGCCTTTTCACTTCATTTAAAAGCATTGGGATTCATTCACAAGCAAGGCAATTGGGTGCTATATGAATTGAAGCCAAGATATGTTGAAAGGCGATTTTGCATGTCATAACTGATAACGCTACAAATAGAAGTCATTTTTGCGTCGTATTATTACTGGTGATGAAAAATGGATACATTACGAAAACTTCAAGCGCAAAAAGTCATATGTAAAGCCCGGCCAACTGGTCAAATGAACGCCGAAGCTGAATATCCATGACACCAAAGTAATGCTCCATATTTGGTGGGATCAGAAGGGTGTTTTGTATTATGATCTGTTGAATTCGGGTCAGATGATCACAGGGGACCTGTACTGAACACAATTGATTTGTTTGACGAGAGCAATCAGCGAAAAACGAATCCATAATCTTCCATCATGATAACACTCGACCTCATGTTGAAAGACCGATCAAAAACAAAACACCTTCTTACTACCATTTGTTTCAATCTATGCAGAACACCTTTACTGGAATACGCTTAACTTTAGAACAAGCTATCAGAAATTGGCTTGAATAATTCTTTACCTCAAAACCGGAGAAGTTCCTCTGGCGCGGAATCCATATGCTACCAAAAAAATGGAAAAAAGTAGTGGCTAACGATGGACAATACTTTGATTAATATATCAATTCATTTTGTTATTATAACAAATGAATTTTTCAAGCAAAAAAATCGACTTTATTAACTAGTATACCCAATATAATTTATGGCATTAAAATGAAAATATTATATATTATGTAAGCGTACATTTGTATAAAATGCATTAACATGTTAAATTTGCAACCCCCTAATATAACAAACATACATATATACACGATGTATACATTACATACGTTTCATTACATTTCAACGTTTATGCTGAGCGACCATTGATGATGAAACAATTTGCCAATGGCATATTGCTATTATTTTTTTTTTAAGTTCGTTTTTTCTTTGTGTTTTGAATGAATCTATATATAGAGTTTCCCTGCACTTGTATCTAAAAACATTTAGAGACAAGTTTTAAAGTCATTCTATTTTACTTCTCTAACTCTCATATTTTGTTTGTTGCAACTAAAAATAAAACTCGGCACATTTATCGCTTCAAACACTTAACCACATTCATTACATACCAAGTGTTACTAGAAAAAAAAGAATGTGCACACACACACAATGCATAATGGGGAAAATGGAAAAACACAAATGGAAAACTTTAAAGAATTGCAAACTTTTTTCATATTCTAGAGCAGAAAAGTATGAAAAAAAAAACAAAAAAGGAATACCAAGACTGAAAACGAAAAAAAGAAACACAAGAGCCTGCAGATGCATAAGTTTAGGCAAATGTTTACATTCTACATGATTCATTTTTATGCCAACTTCTACAACTCGAGCATCCGCCACACTCTTAACAACATAGCAGTATACGAAACAATAATGACACAGTAACTATAACAGCCAGTCAGCTAGCCAAGCGTAAGGAACTATTGTTTACTTTTTTGGACATTAATCAGAAATGCATGAAATTGCTAAAGTTTTCGAGGGAATTGAGAGTTTAATACTAATACGTCAACGTATGGGTAGGCCATAGCATTACATGCATGTAGTCATGCATACGGAACAATACTTAAATAGATGGCTATTTATTTCATTTTGAAAACTTTTCATTTTATGAGAGTACCAAACTTAGTTCGATTTGAGTTAAGTTAGACTCATGTCATTAGGAAAACTTTTTTGCTCTGTATCGTTTAATTTCTTGGTTATTTAAAACTGAAGCAAAACATTTTAAGATGGCAGAAAGACGGATTTTAAATAAAAACTTATGACCATTTCACACTCGTGTACCACAATGCTGCAACTATTGTTTCTAAAAATATAACGAAACTAGAAATGAAACAAGAGACGGTGTGGTTGTTCCTAATTTTTGAAGAACTTAGCCTATGGGCAAATTTTTTAGGCGAAAGTTAACACCATCTTTACTTGCTTTAGGTTCAGTATTTCCATTTGCATTTGTATTGGTGTAATCTTTTCTTATTCAGGAAAGTGAACGTAAGATCCACTGAGCTGGAAGACTTCTCCCACATTGGTTCACAGGACGAGCACTTGCAGTTTTATGCCGATGTTTTCCGCCTTGTTGGTTCTCAACGAAATCACTCTGCGATGTTTCCCACTTTTTTCTCATCCCAGCTTGTGAGCGGCAACTGAGGAGCCTACACGGGAAGGTAGAAAAGGTCCGGAATATCTGAGTAAGTTCTTACGCTGGGACTGCAAATATTTCTCAATCAACTTGGCGTTCCCAATAAGGATATTATATGTTGGGGAATCACTAGGGTTTTATTCGCCTTTAGCCATTTTTCGGCGTCCCTGTGGAACACGCAAGGGAGAAAATAAATTCCTGGTCTGAGGGGGACTTTATTTTGTTTTTTACCGGTAGATCTAGTCTATTACTGCTTGATAAGAACAAGCTCGGGGTTCGGGGTAATAATGGGATCGGTTTAGGCTCTGTTTTTTTTCTCATACCGAATAAAATTACTGGATTTTATAGCAACGCTAATCTAATCTGGTGAACTTGTGAGTCTGCAAAAAATACTATTAATTTCTAAATGTGTCTTGATTCTTACCAACATAGAATAGCGAGGGTGTCTATAATTTACATATGTACATATACCCGATACTAAACTGTTTTACTTGACTTAATTTGAAACAAACGCAGTCGAAGCTTATCCTGAATGTGTATTACTTTTAACGTTCGACAGATGGCTTATGCAGTTAAAAAGTGATAATCTTGACACAGAAGATAAAGATCGTCCAAGTCAGTCAAAAAGATTATAAATTAAAGACAATAAATTGAAAATGAAATTGAAATGAAATCAGGAAGAATTCGCAGAGATACATCAAAACCAACAAATTTTATTACCATAAGAGTTGAGGGCAAAAGACAGTGAAAAAAACAACGCGAAGCTCAAAAAACCAGCCAACTCAATAAAAAGAACCCAAATATCTGTACCACCATGGTAGTGCTCTGTATTTAGTAGAACTAAGCAGAAAGATGCCATTTGCTGTTGTAATCAGGTAAGACGATTATCACAGGAGATCTGTAATAAACACAATTCATTCACTTAAAGAGAGTTTTAGCTGAAAAATGCGTAGAACATGAATGCTTCACTTACCAAATCGATCAAATTCTGAATTAATCAATACATTTTATTGACTCTTAACTGTATAGTAGCAATATATAATTTTTATACTTACAATTTTTAAACTATTTCCCCATTTTTCTAATTAATTAATCAATTTTGCAAGTGCAGAATTCGTATGCGACCAGACATAAAGACTACATACTCGGTCACATGTTGCTAGACTAGTTAAAGATTTTTACTGTACCCAACTTGTAGTCTAGACTTTGCGCCATCCGACTAACATTTGTTTTGGTTTATGCAGAGAGCTTACTCTGAAATACGCTACACTTCAGAAAAGAGTATTCAAAATTAGCTTGATTTGTTCTCTTCTTCACAAAGTGAAGAATCCATTTGGAAAAGAATCCAACTTTAACAATGGTCGAGAATTTCAACAAATTTATATTGTAGCAATGTTCACAATAAATGCCTAATATTTGTCTAAAGTCCGTATTTTTTAGTTAAAAATCCCATACCTATTTTTGCAAGTAATAAGCTTATACTTAGAAATTACTCTTTATTCAGATATTTTTGAAATAAGTGTACTAACTAGCTCCAAAAATTGCAAAGCAAATATTATTGCAAAAGTTTTATAATTTACTAGTTTAAACAGATTTCTTATTTTCTTAAAGTAAATTTCTTCAATTGTTTAGCTTAAAGATAAAAACTCAACAAAATATGATATTTAATCGCAAATACTATGTCGTATTAAAGCGTATATTTCACACACCCTATTAAATTAATTAAATCCTTGAAATTCTAGGAATACTATAAACATTTAATTTTTTGTCAGAAACTTCGAAGAAATTCAAAGTAATTAAGTAATACATTATTTAATTTTTTATATGCCTGTAAACATGTAGTATATCCACATAAACACACATTATGTGATTAACACTTTTGATTTAAAAATTTTTAGCGTAAGAGAATTTAATTCTAGACAAATCTATATCTATATATATATAAGAGAACTATAAAATGCATTATAATTGATGTTGCGCCAACCGATTTATTATTGTGAAGTCAATACCAAGGTTTTTATTTATATGCGGTTTTTGTAGATCAATTTATTCGCGAGTTATTGACGTTAGAGTCAACCCCTATGTATTGCAAAAGTTTTACTTCAAAAGGAAATTTGTTACAGGATTTAAACTTTGTGTGAGTTAGAACATATTTTTTAAACTGCGTATCCAAAACGCATACATAGAAAGCTTTCATTTAGTGTGTGGCTTCGCTATTGTTTAACTAGGCGGTGCCACGCCCATATAAAATTTGTATTGATAGGTCTTTAAAACGGTAACAAAAAAAGGGGTATGCCACCAAAGCAGTAGCGAGCATTTCGCGGATATTTTATTTCACACATAATTGCCATTCATCTCTCTATCATAATAAAAAATATTAAGATAATTCTCTGAAAACCTTTTATTTTATTTACAATTAACATTATGCGTTTTGATTGAACCATCCTTTACCTGCAAACATATTTAAATTTTGTTGTATTTAACTTCATTCTGATTTCATTGTACAGAGGCTTTTGTTTGAATACTTCGTTATATAGAGGTCTTATAGCTCAGAATTTTTTCGTTGTAATTATAGTGCATATTTGTGTGAAAAACCTTGTAATAATGAGGTTTTTTCAAAAGACTCAGAAAAAATTCGTTATACTGAGTTTTTCGTTATTACTAAGTTCGCTATGTTGAAGTTTCACTGTTATACTAATTAAATTAATTAACTTTTATTTGCAATTTAAAACTTTATGTGTGTGTTTGCAATATAATAAATAAAATAATAGAATCAACACATAAATTTTATTTAAAGCATTTTACATGTTATAATAGAATAGACACGCATCATCATCTTAACAAAGAAACAGCATGTGGTACAAACGGTTTGAGCTTCTTTATACGAATTTTCACTTTAACAATGACAAGATATTTCAAATGACTGCAGTATGCGTTCCTTTTGTTCGATAGGGAGCATTTATGCATGCGGTAGTTGCTGCTGAAGATAACACAATTGTCGCTCTTGTTATTATGAAATTAATATGCAAAGTGGTGAAGTATAAAAAAGTCAAAGTGAATTTGGTGCATTCTTTCTAACAGCAACAGAAGGGTGTGTTAAAAAATTGAAATAAAATAAACGATAACATAAAGGACAAATTATGTATATAAAATTTAAAAAAATAATTTAAAGAAATAATGATTCAGATACAATTTTTGGTTTTTTATGTAGTTGGTACATATTTTTAATTTAATTGTTCGTAATATTCTGCGCTTTGATGATGCTGATATGCAGAGCTTAGTCGCAAATAGGCCCTAATTTGACATAAAAATTTAACTTTGGTCCTCCTTTAATGAAAAACATACTCTAACACTTATAATCCGTAATTGAATGAATATATAGAAATTGCTGAGTGTAATAGATTGAGGAAATTTGGTGGTATTTGGCTATTTTTTTTCGTTACTTCTCTTGGGAGAAGCATCTCCATCTAACACGACTTACAGCTGTTGACTTCGCCTCTTCCCATGTTAGGTTGTTCTGTCTCAGTTCTTGGATAATTGTGCATTTCCAGGTGTCGACCACGATTTCTTGAGCCTTGAGGATTCTACTCGAGTGACATTCTGGTGATACTTTCTGGACTTTTTCGGATGGTGTGACCGATCCATCCCCACTTTCTTTTCCTTATCTGTTTCAGTATGGGTTCCTCATTGGTCATGCTCCAAAGTCCTATCTTACTTATGGTGTTAGGCCAGAATATTCTGCATATGATTCTGAGGCACTTGTTAACGAATACCTGGAGTTTCTGTGTGATGTTATTCGACACAAGCAAGGTTTCACTGCCACACAGCAGGACTGATTTTACACATTAGTTGAATATTCTGAGCTTAGTTCGTCTGGATATATGTGAGCTTCTGCATACTGAAAGTAGTTGTCCAAATGCCGCTCTTGCTTTATTGAGCCTGTTATCTACGTCTGTTTCTGCGCCACCGTTTGTAGTCATTGTACTTCCTAGATAGCAGAAGCTATCTACATACTCGGCTGGCTGACCCTGTAGCATGATGTTTTCCGTGCTCGTATTGTTTATTCTGATGGTCTTGGTTTTCTTGATGTTTATCTTAAGCCCAACACTACGAGCCAATCTTTTCAGGTCCTCCAGTTTAGACTACATATTGGAAATCTTATGCGAGAGTAGACAAATGTCATCCGCATAGTCCAAGTCTTCGAGTTGGCGTGAGAGACTCCATGTTATTCTTCTTCTTTTTTAACAGACTTTGCTCATTATGTCATCCAGCACGATGGTGAATAGCTCAGGTTATAGTGGACATCCTTGTTTAACTCTAGCATTGGTGTGGAATGGTTGGTTGATGTTTCCGTTGTGAAGAACTGAAAGTTTTGCATCCTCATACATCGCTCTAATTATTCGAATTATCTTCTAGGGTAATCCTTTGGTTCTTAGTGCTTCCCATATAGCCGTTCGCCTGATGGTATCAAACGCTTTCTTGAAATCGACGAATAGTAGATACAGGGGGTACGCCATTCCATGGACTGTTCAATGATAATTTAGCGCCTATTGTCGCAGTTTTAATAATAGAGAAAGGGAAGACACTATCTTATAACGGCACACACGACAACGTTCGCTCTCATTCATAATTTAACACCGAATTATGTATAAGCCAATTACATAATTCCCAATATAAAATTTTAAGAGCGAATCACTCAAACTGTAAGTAATTTAATTTCAATTACCCTGCAGATTATTGTAAAATCAATATCGTATAAAATTCTTATCCGCGCTAAATGTCTTTATTTTGGGTGGCTTGGTGTAGTGGTTCGGCCTAGTTTCGAATTCTCAGCAGAAAGAAAATATTTAATTGCAGTATCGAGTGCCTTATAAAGAGTCTTCAACACCCCTGCACATAAACCTTCTAGAAGAGAAAGCCTCCTGGACATTCCTGCATACCTCTGGAGATCAGACGAGAAAACGCCACCTACTGGGAAAAAATGACGATGCTAAGTGGCGAGCACCACAGCCCAATGAAGGCGAGCCACAGTAGACTAACAATATACTTAACTTGTAAATTAACTTTATTATTGCAACTGAAACAAGGCAGTGGATGCTTTGTTGAAAGCCATATGCTTCCTAGAGGATTGACCGTGAAACAAAAATGCGTTTATTTTACTTCAAAACCTTTTTTCTATTTCTGAAACACACTTTACCTGCAAATTACAACACAATATATAGAAGTAACAAAAAAAAAGAAGAACCGACAAAACTAATTACAAAGTTTAAATGTGAACTGGTATTAGTAAAAGTAATTCAAATAGTGAACAAACTAATTCGAAATCCCGTGTAAGCAAGCTATGAAGTATAATAACTGGTCACTCAATTAGTCCTTAGAATAAGTAAGGAAAAAAAATTTTGACAAAACTCGATTTTATTGTTCAACATGGTTGCCTTCATGAACGAAACAACGAGTACAGCGATTTTCCAATTTTTCGATATCACTTTTATAGTATAGGGTCCGCAATCCAACGTTTTTTTTCAACTAATGCTTATTTCGTGAATGGTAACACTTAGCTCATGTCTGATTTGACAGATAATTAGTTTTATCCTTCCGCTGAACGAATATGATTGTGTATACGCTTGACCAACGCTGGGAAATATTGCGACATTACTTTGAAAATCATGGTAATGTTGCAGAATGTGTGCGATGTGTTCAGATGAAGCTCATTTTGATCTTGCCGGGTATGTAAAATTGTCGCATTTGCAGCACAGAAAACACGTACGCATACATTGCAAAGCCGATACACCCAAGACAAGCCACTGTTTGATGCGGATTTTGGTCCAGAGACATAATTGGGCCATTTTTCTTCGAAAATGAACAAGGAGTGGCCGTTACAGTCAGTGGCCATGTTGAACGAATTTTTGTTCTCAAAAATTGAAGAGGAGGATATTAGCAACATTTTGTTTCAACAGGACGGCGCTACGTGCCACACAGCCGAAGCTACACTCGAAGTTTTGCGCCCTGTTTTTGAAGATCGCATTATTAGCCGCGGAGCTGATGTCGTTTGGCCAACTCGGAGCTGCAATTTGACACCGTTGGACTATTATTTGTGGGGTGCCGTCAAAGATAAGTGTTACGCCAACAAGCCAGAGACAATTGACGCTTTAAAGGACAATATTCGTTAAGCCATTGGTGAAATACAGCTGCATACAATCGATAATGTGCTTAAAAATTGGACCGATAATTCAGGCTACTGCATGGCCAGCCGAAGCAGCCATTTGAATGAAATTATTTTCCATTATTAACCGGAAGGATTGTATTTTCAAATAAAAAAAGAAGTTTGAGAAAATATTCAGTAGTTTATTTTTATAGCATTTTCAAAAAAAAAATTTTATTTGGCGGACCCTTTACAATTTCTCTTTCTCGTCAAAATACGCCTTAGTTTCAGCGATTATGTCATCATTGGATTTAAATTTATTTCCAAGTATTCACTTGAGATCTGAAATCAGGAACAAGTCGCTGGGAGCTAAAAAAGAGAATACGGTAATTTTGCCATCGATTTGTGGCACGATTTGTGAGCGCACGCGGCAACTACTTTGAACCAGGATTTCCAATACCCATATGTTCGTGTAAAATGGTAAGAACATTACCATCTGATATCTTTACAATGTCAGCTAGCTCGTGCACTTTCAATTTGCGATCGTTCATAACCAATTTGTGATTTTTTTTTTGCTGTCGATGGAGCAGAGTTCGGATAATGTTTACGAAACCCTTGTTTTTTTCATCAAAATGCAATGCTTTATGAAAAATCGAAATTAACTTTTTTCTATTTTTTTCAATAACAAAAGTTGCTTCTCACAAAATATTATTACGCATAAGTTAGTAGTCAATGATCATATAGACAAAATTCTATAAAGCCATCTATGATTCTTCCGGGCTTATTGAGTCACCTGATATTATGATATTATAATACAAGTTTGTCGAGGAAAAATTTGTAAACTTGTTTTACTCACACATCAGAACTTAAGGAAAGTAATTTTTTCTTTTTCGTTTTAGTATTTTTATTATAATCTATTTAAGTAAATAACTAATTTCGTATAAATCAATCAAACTTAAAATTTCTTGAATTTACCTCAATTCAATGGTTTTAGATGATATTTTTATTGCTTTCTTCACTCTCTTGTTATGGCTAAGAAATGTTTTCATAAAATTATTTCCTTAACGAATTTCAATATATTCTCCATTTAATCATTAACCAAAACCATATGGTTAAACATAAATTTATTTCAACCACAATTAATGTAGCGATGCTGAACTACAATAAGTAATTATACACATACACGTTGTTTCAATAAACTTTAGATTGAATACGCATTTTAAGCAACAGAATTTGTATTGGTTAAGTGCTAATTAAGTAAAATTTGAAGTCAACGAATAAGTCAAATACAAACTTATGTAACAAATTAAATATCAATGAAAAAACCAATGTGCATATTAAAAGGGGCTTTCACACTATTCTACAGGTCTGCAAATGTCGATGAATAAAACCGAAAAACAAAAAAAAAAATGTTTTTCTAATTGAATGTAATAAAATGCCAATTTCCACTTTCATATGTAAAATAATTTAAGTTTTTTATTTATTTTCTATTGATGGTTGACAAATCAACAGCTGTTTGTAGGAATTGAAAAGTTCGCACGATCGTGCTTTTGATTTGTAAATTATTCATACTGTGCACCTTTTTTAATTAATTTTTACAACAAATATGTGTAATTTGTTTATAATTAAATGGATATACTTGAAATTACAATTTTTTTTTATTATGATACTAGAATAACTTTTCCAGCGTTGCTGGAAGACTTTGTGTTGTATACCTATAAAATGTATTCCTCATAAGAAAAATTTAAAGGAATGCCAAATCATGTAGACCTAGTGCAGAAACTGCCATTCTAACCGTTCTCTAATAAAAATATTAATTATTTTTTAATGCAGGCGCCTCACCTACTTATACACTTTCGCCCATATTTCGACTGATGATGTGTATTGACTACGAAGTTGTTCAGACCAAATTCAAAACCTTCCAGTATTACCGTTCCACAGATATACAATCAATATTTACTTTCTATGGGAGGTGTTTCTCCCATTTATCCAAGCCTCACTTTTTGACTGATGCTTTGTATTGACCACAAAGTTCTTTTGACCAAATTTAGAAACTCTTATTATTACCATTTTAAAGATATAGACATAAAAATAAAAAGTTTTTATGGGCATGGCACAGCCCAGTTTAACCAAAACTATCAGTGAAATTACACCTTTCTAACGCATGTATTGGTTTGTAATCAGTTTAGTGGTTCTCGTGTAATAAAACGACGAACATAGGACAACTTATTTTTTTATATATAGATTTACAATTATATGTCAAAAAAAAGAAACACAAAAATTATGTGAAATTAATTTAAATTTCCCATTCCTGACATTCTCTTTTTCTTCTGTGAAAATACAACTGTGATCAAATGAAAAATCCTATTGTTTATGGTGCGGCCACATTTTCAATTTTTTATTTAAATTTTTTCACTCATACTTCTTGTTAGAATTTGTTGAAATGGAAATCTTTGAAAGTAATTTTATTATAAAAAAGAAAAAGAGGAAGAAGAAAATAACATGGCAGATTGATAGCAAATTGAAACACTAGATGAAGATCAAGTTCGTATCAATTATTGTCTTAGTACCTCTGAGCACCCTACAAATAGGTTTTTCTTCATTGATTTATATGAATTCGTCTGAAGGTAGGTTGAAATCTCTCTATTAAACTCTCTAAACCGCAATTAAATTTGTTTCGTCATGTCTTCTGCTTTGGATTCGAACTTGGACCGCTTGTGTAGTATGCCTGCGCTCTTACCACAACTCCACGCCACCCCGTAACATAACAAACATTGTAAAATTTAAAAAACTTTAAACTAATATATTTCCCGTTGAATTCTCTCCGACCTATTTTTGAAAGCCGTTCCGCCAAAAAACGCCCGGTGTGATGTCGAAAAAGTTGTTGAATCAGTTTTCAAGGTGCTCTTATTGTAACGCACCTCATATAGTGCGATGAAGTGCGAAAAGGATGGTAATAAGTTGGCACAAAGTCCGTAGAATACACCGGGTGCTGAAGGACCTCAATTCGTTCTCTTGGAGTGCGGATTTGTTGTATGATGCAGTATGGTTAGGTCTCGTTTATGAAGTCATTTCACTCCACTTGCCTCTTTCACGCAGTTTATCTGGACTATATAGAGCTTCTTTCGAGTATTTTTTAGTGCACCTAGTCTCATCGAACGCAGTTTCTTCTTTAGTGTATCTCCTGGAGCGACCCACTCTTTACTTTGCTTTATATTTATGTATAACACAAGTTCTCAACTTCTGTAGTGTTTCGATACAAAAATCACTGTCTATGATAGCGTGTTGCCCGATGGCAGGTGAAATGTTGAGAAGCAATTCAGCGGTGATTTCTTGTTGTTGTTGTTTCTGTTACGCTCGTGAGGCATCCAGATTGTTAATGTTTCGGCAAATCTAATTGAATGAAGATGACTGAGTATCATTTTATAATCATGTGCCGACCACTTGCTCATACATTTATAATGTTTATTAAGCCGACTTGCTTGTTGTAAAAAAGAATATTGTCGGCAATATAGACATGTGCTATATCAAAATTGTAATAATTTTATCATACTTTAGTGTTACTTTAAATATAAGTAGCTCTCCTGACGTCTTCGTTTATACTTTTGTACGGTATTCTGATTTTTCTTTTTGTTACAGAACGAAGACGGAGTGGTTGACGAGGACGCCCTCTTGGACTCTGACCAAGACGACGTCAACGTCACAGTCATCCCAAAAGAAAATAATGGTGAAGGTAACTCAGGTTAACCTTCACCATTCTAAAGCAGCATCGGCAGCGAGACAGGGTCTGTGTATGTTTTCAAGATGTGACCATAGCTTTACTCCCGCCTTGATATTGAATGGTTCAGTTTGCCATTGCTATACTGCTACTTTTTCTTTTGCATTACTGAGTGTCAATATTGTTAGGCTTATCAGTTTGTTGATTATTTCTTTGCATTGATTTAATTTCTTCTCTACAACTTATTGAAAAATACATATGTATGTAAATATTTACTTTCATAAATTATTAATTATACTCTCATATAGTAAGCAATACGTACAAAATATACATAATAATCTCACTTAACGTAAACGCACTTAATAAATTACTATTTAAAAGACCCTAAATTTGCAGAACTTTATTAAAATTAAATATTAATAAATTAATCATAAACACAAATAATACATGCTCCTACATTTTAATATTAAAAACCTTTTGCATTTCTTTTAAATATTTATTTATAATTAAGATACATCTGATACATAATATAAAGTAATAAATTTTGTTTAAATTACAAATGTTCAAACTAACCGATGTCCATTTCAGTACATGAATAATGTGGCTTTCATACAGCAAACAGACCAACAAAAAAAACCAAGTAAAACTACCTCAATAAATAAATAAATAAATGAATTGAAAAACTAAATAAATGTATTGAAAGAGTATATGAGTGAATTGAATGATAAGACAATTAACAAACAAAACCAAAAATGTAAAGTAAAACCAAACCACAAAATAAATATTGAAATGCATTTTATGTTGCAGCAAAAGATAACAAAATCCTTTCAATTAAATCGAAATATTAAAAAAAAATTATAACTTTAAGATGAACTTGAAATATTGCTTTTTAATTGCCGGCATTCTTAAGAGGTTTTTGGTGGTAATTCGATAAATATTTATTAAGTATTTGCTTCGAATATTTCGAATGCAGTGAATTATTATATTAAAAGAAGAAAATGTAAAAACAATGAACTAAAATGGCAGAAAAATCTGGTTGTATTTCGAAAGTAGAAACTCTTAACTCATAAATAAGATTTTTAATAAAGAAATCAAATAACACTGCTACGCTCCATTGCAATGTAAAACATTTATTGATATCTGGATGCCCCAGTAGGCTAATGGGTAGTATGCTAGTTTGTCAGCGCGATTCACACTGGAGACTCGAGCATATGGTCTTAGTTACTCCGTTCGAAATTTTATATATACGAATAAATCTGTGTTTATATGAATGTTTGAACTTTAAAAATATTGGTTTTTGTATACTAATCTTGTGAAAGTGGTAATTTCCGAATTTGCTCTTAATGACTTCGTAGTTAATACAAACTCTCGGTGAAATAATGAACGGAATTGCACAAGTGGGCATGATACGTCCCATACAAACTAAATATATAGAAAGAAATTATTTTTTTATATAGCGAAGCTATGTACAGCTAAAAAGCTAAACCGATTACAGTGGTCAAAAAAAAAAAAAAATCTCGCCTTTGAATAAAACCATATGAATTGTAATAATATCCAGTCTTTTCTTCGGGCACGAATTTTTTTTTTTATGGGCGTACCAAATTTTTCTTCCAAAATATGGTAGTTATGTCAATATATTTCATCGCAATTTGAAAACAACTTGACCGATTTTAAGGCAAGTACCACTAAACGTTTAGGAACATAATTTCCTATAAATCACCTGAACAATTTTTTTTTTTTTTGTAATTTCAACAGCTTCGGAGATATTCAGAAAAATTAGAGCAACTTTCTTTTCAAAAAGTCAAAAAAATTTTCAGAATGAAAGTTTTAGATGTTAAGCACTTAAATTAAGGCTTAAAATTTTGAGAATAAAATAAGCTATAAATCAGGAAACTCAGTTGGTTATTGCTGATTTTATTAAAAATTAAATACTTTCTTAAAAGAATTTGGTATTTATGGGATCTTGTACTTCTCTTTTTTGTATATATTTAATTACTTTTACCATTTCCTCTCCCCAAAACGTATTTGGTATTTGCTCTGACATTACCATATTTAAGAAAAGTTAACTTTATTTGTAATAACGAAAAAAATTTAAAGGTGACTTTAAAATTCACTTTAACTAAAGTCACCTAACTTTGAACAAAATTAGCGAAAAACTGTTTTCTTGCAAAATTATTGGAATTTTTTTTATTTCCACAAAGTCATACAAAAATTATTAATATATAATTTTTACATTTAAGTGCTTTAATTAAAGCCTATAAAGCCTAACCTATAAATGTAGGTACCTAGCTTTGACAAAAAATTTTTAATGCATTATTAGGCAACACAACATAATGAAAGGAAATGTCTGGTAGGAAACAATATATACGCACATACCATATGTATGTTTTTCATAAAAAAAAATTATCTTGAATTCAGTTTTTTTTTTTTTGGTTTTTCTTCTTTTCATATTTTCAGTTGGAGTTTTTCGACGGATCGACTAACAAAAATCTGTAAGCATTCTTTCTGACCATTTTCCATTGTACCGCAGCATGTCTTGATGAAATCTTTCACCATGTTCATCAGATACTGCACCAAGATTTTCAGGAAAGATATATAAGACTTCTAATATCCTAAATCTGTGTATAGATTTTGTAAGACACTTACTATAATATAAAATATAAAACAGATGTAGTCCTTAGAGTACTTCTCAATATTAACTTTTGGTTTTGATAAAATCAAATATCGAATGGGATTTGTCTTTACGGTTTCGCAGACAAGTGTTAAATGATGAAAAAAATTGTGTTATCTTTCTCAAAAATGCATTTTTTCCTATGGGTTTTGCTACAATAATAAAAAATCTTATTCTTAAAATATTTGTTACTTACCATAGCCATAAAAAATTAACTCTTTACTTTTGCCAAAGTTAGGCCTTTATGGGTTATTTTATTTTCAACCCCACACCTGGCTTTCATTAAAATGTTTAAAATGTAAAATTTATGTTCTAACAATTTTCTTTTTTAACTTTTCGAAAATAAAAGAAAAAAATTTCAATAATTTTGAAATAAAAATGATTTTTTGAAAAAAAAAATTGCTCTAATTTTATGCCTAAAAATGTACTTCGCAACTTATTTCTAAATAACTCCGAAGATGTTTAAACAAAAAAATGTTGTTCAGGTGATTTATAGAAAATTTTGTTCCTAAACGTTCGGTGGCACGTGCATTAAAATCGGTCAAGTCCTTTTTAAGTTATAATGAAATATATGGACATAACTACCACATTTTGGGCAAAAAATTTGCCACGCCCATAAAAAAATAATTTGAGCCCGATGGAAAAAAACTGAAAACGGATTTAAATTCAGCGCAACAAAATCATAATATTCTATATAGATTTTTTAAAAGACCAGACTGTAGACCAGTGTTATCTTAAAACTTGTACGGTAACTTCTTTCAAGGAACTATAGATTTTTTTAATTGTTGAGACTGGGTAACCCATATATAACACAAAATTCGCGGACTTAATGAATTAATGGCGCTAATTCTATTGCATTCACATCTTTTTCAGTTAGTGTTATCCTTTAAAATATAGCTGTTAATATTTCGTGATATTATATTAAATAATTTGTGAGTTATTGTGCTTAGAGCAATGCTACTTTTGTTATTTTCAGAACAATCGGTTAAAAAAATTCATGTTTTAATTCTACACTCCTCCTTGATGTGAAAAAATACCGTTCAAGGGAAGCAATGGCTTGAAAAGTGTTATGAGGACTCCGCTCCATCAGATACAACAATAAAACTTTGGTTTGCTTACTTCGAACGTGATCGTAGAGACACCGATGATGCAGAACGCGGTGGACAGCCAAATGAGGCGGCAACACCTGAAAACATCAAAAATATTCACATCGTTTTGAATGATCGAAAAGTGAAGTTGCGTGAATTAGCTGACATTGTAAAGATATCAAAAGAACTTGTTGGGTATATATTACATGAGCATTTGACTATGAGAAAGTTCTGTTCAAAGTGAGTGCCGCGTTTACTCACTGTTGACCAAAAACAAGAACGTGTTGATGGTTCTGATACAATGAATGAACTTCGAATTGCTCCCACATCCATTGTATTCTACAAATTTGGCTCCCAGCGATTACTGGCTGTTCGCAGAACTCAAAAACATACTCGCCGATAAGAAATTTCGAATGAATGAAGAATTTATTGCTGAAACTGAGAATTATTTTGAGGCAAAAGATAAATCGTTCTACAAAAGTGGTATTGAAATGATATGGCGGCGCTGGATTGATTGCATTGCTCTTGATGGAGATTACGTTGGTGAATAAAGCTGCCCAAGTGTTATGGAATAAATTTCTTTGTAAGTTTGTTTATTTGGTTATTTATTTATTTGTTTGTTTGCGTTTGTCATTCAATCACGCGTGGACGACCGAAATTAGTAATACAGATAGACTGTCTGCCGCTGTGGTATGTCAGGTAAGACACTCGCCTACCAACCAAGAAGTTCTTGATTCAATAACAGATCAGACCGTCTGACAATTTTCAGTAGCGGCGTCATCTCATAACATAGCTAGTAACCGGTAAAAGGTATTTATGATATGAAAAATTTCTTTAACTAATGCATCTGTAATTTGAAACAGGCGTTAAGCTGTAGGTCCCTTAATATAATATTTGGGTGCAGCTCAAGAGTTAAAAGAAATTTCTCTTGTACCGCTTCGAATGCCGTGGAAATTAAATACGTGTGCGATAGGTCTAGCTAACGAAATTTTAAAGGCTATGTCTTTTTTCAAAATTAGACCTGGGAAAGGAAAACAGACCAAATTAGGTTCGTATTGAAGTTCGGGATACATTTTAGCAAATTTTAATATTTTTTATCTTGCATATTTTGTTGAAATTTGAAACGCAGATAGATCTAGCTAATAAAGGTGCAAGTTTTTCATAATTAGACCCAGGCTTAAATCGTGGGAAAACGTACAAAATTAATAACTAATTCTAAAATAACATTTTTCGTGTTCTTTTCAAAACAAAATTTTTTCTTTACAAACATTCCGATTTTGATGAAATTTGAAACACAGATAGGTCGAGCTAACGAAAGTATTATATGGTATGCTATTTTACCAATTTGGAACTGGCGGAGGTTAAAATCAAGGGTAAACGAGCCAAATTAGGTCAAACTAAATTTTTATGTGTCAATCGCGTGTAAAAGACTAAATCGATTTTGTTGAAATTTGGAGCACAGATATGTATACACATCCAGCAAAAGTACAAGTGGCACCGTGTTGATGTAACATCACTGCTATTTCGGTTGTCAACTAATTAGAGGTATCTATTTTTGTAGTCAATTAAAATAGAACTTTATATTAAAAATTAATTAAATTTAAAAACAAAAAACAAATTTGTACAGATTAAATAAATAAATAAAAGGTGATTTATGTCAAACACTTTGGAGACAATATAAGATGAAGAAACCCTGAATACATTTTAAGGAGTTGGATTTTGAAGAACCCAAAATAAATAAAAGGAGAGTTTTTGGTTCATAGTCTATACTTACAAAGATCGTAGTGGTATATCTTGGGAACTATAAAAGACAGAGTATTCAAAAAATATTTAGCACTTAGCAAAAAATTGGGAAATTTTAATTATGGAACGCTACACTCTTGAACAAAGAATTTTAATTGTGAAATTTACTATTAAAATGGTAAAAATTTTACTGTATCAATTCGCAAAATTCGAACAGCTTTTCCTTACAGTCAGGCTCCTTCTGAGACTGCTGTGCTTAATTTAATCGCTGAATTCGCGACTCACGGTACTGTTGCTGACAATAAATCAAAATAATATGCTCGTAGTGGTCGTAGTGATGCCAGCATAACTGCTGTAGAGAAAAGTTTTAAGAATGAGCCTGGAACATCAACTCGTCGACGTTCGCAACAATTGGCCATCACCAGAGTAACTTTTCGCAACAGTTTGTACAAAAATCTTTATCTTCACGCTTAAAAAGTTCAACTCGTTCAAGAATTTAAACCGTCCATTGTTTGCGTCGGACGTTTGAATTAGGCGGTTATGTAAAAAAACAAAATCACAAACAGTCTTCGATAAACCATTACAGCCGAAAAAAGTGACCGTAAGGTGCGTATGTGGTTAGGCGGCATCATTGGCCCGTATTTTTTCGAAAATGAGCAAGGAAACGCCGTCATCGTGACTTCTCTGCGCTACCAAACCATGGTAACCAATTTTTTGTGGCCACAACTGATTTCAACGGGACTGCGCCAAAACCACACAGCCAACGCTGCTAGGTTTTTTTTCGTTGGGGCCATTTTAAAGACCGGGTTTACCACAAATAACTGACACTGAAGAGAAAAGCGAAGCTTTGCTGCAAAATGTGGCTTAAAATTTTGCGAAAAAATCGAACGTCTGCTGACATGCTGGAGGTGAACATTTGCTCGACGTCATATAACTCCCACATTTCTCTTTTATATTGGCATGAATAAAACTTCATTTGTCAAAAAAAAAAAAAAATGTTTTTAAGCCAATTTGCTTCCTAACTTCAAATATGCCCACCCTTTATATCAGCCGGAGACGTCACAAGTCGCTTCTTTTTTATAGAGACAGGCAGGTGGCCTAAGATCGAGAAAAAAAAGAGAGTTTACCTCGCATTTATAATATATTGTTACGAAAATAAAAATGTCAAGATGTGGCATATTTGGTAGTTATGTGTCACCCAGTCAATGCCGTACTTATTTGCGTATTTGGCAGCACTGCCAATACGACCATCTTTGTGTATTACATTTGAATTAACGGATATAAAATAGAGGATATGAGAGCGTTTGAGACATTTTCGAAACTTTCCAAACTGTAGGCAATTAGGTATATAAGGAGGCTGCTTTACCTACTTCAGATAGTTATCTTTTTGCTGGCATAAATAAAAGTGTTGTATAAACGAATATCAATCGCAAGTTAATAAATTGCCGTATTGAGATAAACTGTATAACGATATATGGATGTAGTGTTGAAATAAAAACTTTAAAACAACAACAAAGTGGTACTAATTTTATTTTACCGTAATTTAAACGAACTCAAATGTTTTAAACACGTTAAAACGTAACAATATGTTCATATAAACAGATTTCTGAGCAACGCCGAAAGGGTAAAGCTAGTTAAGATGATAATTAAGTTAGAGATAGCAAAGTACGCTTAAGTTTTGTTAGTTATAATATCTGTGTCGATATAGAAGAGTAGCTTAAGTCGACTTAAGCTTACCGATTTGATCTTCTATTAATCTCCTAAGCATTATGTAAATTCTATACTTTTTATGGCTGCGAGTCGTGGAACGCTGCAGTTAAGGATGTAATTTTCATCTACGTGAGCATTTATTAACCACTGTATACGGCTTATTCTGAAAATAAATTGGCCAATATCCAACCAAGTCAATATAATTAAAAAACTATGCGAAAGAAATAGAGATGAGTTGAAAGGAGGGAATTTAGAAAAGCTGAAAACTCATACTTGGAAAAGATAGATACAGAAAGCGGCTGCTGCCTATTCAGACCCAGTTGAAGGCAATGACCATATATTCACCTGAAGATTGTGAGATGAATAATTAATAAAAAATATAATCTTAATCGTAAAGATCATTAAGCAACAGACCTGTGTAAGTCCTAAAACAGAGATAGAAATCAATATAATGAAGATTATTTCAAAACCGTATTAATCTAAGCTACCAAATAATAGTGTTTTTTTAATTTTAATTAAAAATTAAATAAGGACAGATTGTCTCCAAATTTGGAGTACCAGCAACAAACTTATATTAACGAAAGCTTAATATTATTGTGGAAAAATTTTGTTTTAATAATACTTATCATTTTATTTTAATCATTGTGCCTAAGGCATTTTCAACTTGGTTAGCTTTGAATATGAGCCTATTTTCACCAAATTTAATTAAGCTTCATACAAATGGCTTTTAATGCGAAATAATATATTTCAGTGTACTCCCAGTTTCCCTCAAGTATTAACCATGTTAATTGTGGATTTCTTTGCGTTACAGTAAAAAATATTTTTTAAGTAACTTTGACTCTTTGCAATTAATAAATTAACTATTACTTCTTTAGGGATTTACTCAAGAATGATAAAATTTTATTTATTTTCCTACAGTTCACATTAACATATATTTCTCTGGAAAATAAATAAACAAACGAAAATGGCTTTTCTCTTAAAAGATTTAAAAATCACTTTTCATAAGAGTACATAAAAACAGATTGCAATTATTAAGCATAATTTAAAACAAAAGTTGTTGTTTTTCATCTTTTTTCCATTTGTCTTGGTTCGTTAATTTACCAAAAAGTTTTTAAAATTTTTTTTTCTAAAGTATTAAAAACAGAATTTGAACCTCGAAATCCTTGTCATGCTAAAAAGGAGTCAACACAACCGAACGCTCTAGAAAAAGGTTTTGGGATGTTTTTTTTTGTCTTTTGCCTGAAATATGAGTGGAATGTTTAGTTGTAAAAGGGGTGATGAAAACACTTTTTTCTTTTTTCTTTCTTCTTTTTTTGAGATGAAAATTAAGCTTCGATTTTTATTCCTCTAAAAACACTTTTTGAATGTAAATTTTCCCTTTTTTCTAATAGCAATATGAACCGTATATTCAAAACATATGGGAAACTGTGTGGCTGTTGTTTTAATGACAACCAGCCTGCCAAAAAGTAAGAGAAAGAATTGAAACAAAAGACAAGGTCTTCCAATTGGAGGTTTTATTGTTATGTATGAAAAAAAGAGAGGATATGCTATTAAGAATGGAAAACAATATCGGCAAAAACTTTCCATGGTAGCCGTTTATTTTCATGAAATTTTAAATCACTAATTCCCACATTTGCGACTTTATATCCTCGATAATTATACGAAATCTATTATTGAGGTCTTGAATCGATTATGGGCGATTGATAAAAACATTATCTTTCATGTGGTTTAAAATAAAATGCCTAAAGGTACTAAGTCACAAGATCTTGTTGGCCAATTGTGATAATCTTTTCGGAGAGATTTCTCAGGAAAGATTTCACGCCCAAGAATGATGATATCGTTACTTGTGTACGTAGCGTCGTACAGTGCGTTGTCTGATACAGCGAATGGACAAAAATAGAAGGAGTCATCATAGCTAAATGAAATTTCATGCAGACATTTATATATAGATAAAGTGGCTATTTAAAAGCTTAAATTTAAAAATGCAATAAGACAAAAACGGTTTGAATTTTGACAAATTAATTTTTATGTTGTGAAGTAAAATTGTTCCGGTTAGAAATGAAATATTACTTCATTCATTTGGCTACCGCTGCTGGCCTTACAGTACCCCATTCAAACGGAACAAATGTCGAGAACTTATTTGAGTGTATGTGGTAGTATCTCGGCAATGGCATTACGAATGTTAGCCTTCAAATGCTCTATTGTCTCTGGTTTGTCGGCATAACACTTTTCTTGAATGGAGCCCCACAGAAAATAGTCTAACGGTGCCAGACGCATCTTATTGGCGGCCAACTGACATAACCATCTCGGTTAATTAAACGGTTGTAATTAATCGATTGTAGCATGAGATGTGTGGCAAGTTGCACAATCCTGTCGAAATCAAACATCTTTCACATCAATACCATGAGCAGCGGGCACAAAGAATCGCACGCTACTATTAACCGTAATGATTACGCTATCATTTTCATAGAAATATGGGCCAATGACGCCTCCGCTCTACAAGCCGCGCCAAACAGTCACTCGTAATGGGTGCATTGGCTTCTGTAAGACCACGTTTGGGTTTTCTTTGTTTTGGAAATAAATCCCAACGTTGCTCAAGCGTAAATCGATTCATTTCGTTGAGTGAGGTAATATGCTGAATTTTGTGACAAAATAGAATGACATAAGTATTGCCAGATTCGAAATAACCGCTGGTTCAAATTTAACCCGATAGATAGCCCACAAATAGGAGAACAAAAACGCCCACCGCCGACATACTATATACTTAAAACAAATAAAAAACTATCTTAAGGTATTTTATATCTAAATTTTTTAATAAAAAAAAACGTCTTTTGTTGAGTTGAGTATCAGAGTTATGTTAATTACTGGTATAAATAAATAAATTCAAAATAACAACAAGTTCTTAACGCATGCAGTCTTGTGTATTTAAAAAAATTAAAAGTGTACTGCAATCTGACGAAAACTGGATTCTGTACTACAATTTGTGAATTTGAATAATAAGTTCAATTATTTCTGGACTAATATATTATATAGAGTGATAATCCAAAATATTATTAATTTCTTATTTGCCCTAAGCTATTTAAAATAAGTAAAATATATGAAAATTCTTTAAATTTTACATTTTAAATTTAAAATTTTACGGGTTGTAGAACAAAGTTGGTTCTAATTTTATTTCATTTGATATAACATACTATATAGTTACAAAAACCGAAATAAAAAATATAAATTTATACATATATTTTAATACTCCCCCAATATTTGGTAATTTTAAGCTTTTATTGAAATAAGTGCGTTTTTCAAAGTAGAAAAAAATAAAAGCAATAAACAAAATTTAGAACTTTTTTTTCAGTTTTGTTTATAATAGTGTAACGTAATTCAAAACCCAAACTTCTAAAAATTTCTTTAACAAATAACATTTTTACAGCTATATTCCTCAAGCACCTAAAAAACATGTTTTTACATAGTATGTTTTATTATAAATTAGTTGAAATTAGCGCCCTCTTGTGACAATATGGAGCGTAGCCGAAAAGGTTGTTCAGTATTTTATTCAGCGGTTTATTACCTTTCAAAAAAT
This sequence comes from Wohlfahrtia magnifica, assembly GCA_023159175.1. NCBI lineage: Eukaryota > Metazoa > Arthropoda > Insecta > Diptera > Sarcophagidae > Wohlfahrtia > Wohlfahrtia magnifica. Next base: position 406,385 of record JAKWBJ010000523.1, read on the forward strand.
ATATATTTTATCAAAATCCATGAGGAATGATTTCTTGAATTTTGTCTACGGGTCAACGCACTGTGTGCCGTCTTCGTAAAATTAAAAGTCATCCACATCAATATCTTCCAATTGCAGAGTCATCGCCCAATTCAAGTAATATCTACACCAGACCAAAAACCACAACAAACAGTCACACGTTTGTGATGGAGAAGCTCTTTAGCTTTAGCCTCCGTAGTGAAAATGGATCTCATCATTAGAGATGATATTTCAATGAAACTCCGAATTAATTTAATGTATTTCAAGAACCCAATCAGCAATAATATAATATTGTTGATGGTTGCTAGGCATGGGCAACTGAACTTTAAAAGACTTAATACTATGGCTTGGGTTACAAAAGCAATATTCTCAGTCGTTCATGAACTACGTACTCGAGTTTGAGAAGTGCTTCACGAAGATGCTTTACGAAATGTGGCTACAAAATTTTCTCTAATAATTTTCGAGCATTGTTGAAGTTACCGGTAGATTTATGACAACTGTTCAAATGTCGGACTATTGAAAATCTAACGACTTATTGAAACACCCTGTACATTTTCATATATTTGAAAGTACATTAAACATTTTTATTGGACTAACTCATAAATAAATAAGTAACCAAGAAAGGGCAAATCATGAAAGTTTTGCTGAAAAAAAAAATTAAATTTTTATATCCATTAAAATTAAATAAAGCATTATATTGTAATGTAATGTTTGCTCCTTTTTTGACAATGCATTTTTAGAAATTTATATAGAGTTCCACATGGAAATATTAAAGCACGTATGTACGTATATACAGTGGCTGGAAAATAGAAGTTGTAAAGACCAATCTTTCATTAATGGTCACTATAAATTTTATTTTAATATTTAAAAATATTATCTTTTTAATTTGTGTTCTTTTCATACTTCGTTGTCTTAGACTAAAATATATTTTATAACAAAAACAAATCTTAGTTCAGTTTTGAAAAAGGAACAAAACTAGACCATCGACATTCATGTTGAGAAATTAAGTTGTCAATAAATTAATATCAGCAATACCCAAAATTTTGACTGACCACTTTGCTCAGTCTGTGTTTTACGGAGTCCACGAACTTAAAACACTTATCCACCAAAAAATTATTGAGTGTCAAAAGATACAATCTTTCATATCTTCCAATGATTGAGCCCTAATCTTAAAAATTCGAATCCAGAAATTTCCCCAAGCATTTTTTATGATAGACAGATCTGTGCTCTACGATGTCAACTTTAGAGCATTTATAACTTCTCTTCTCAAATTACCTTTTATTATTTACTGTTCTGTACAGGTTGAAGTTTTTCCTTATTAGTCGTCTATCTTCTGCTATTTCAGTCTCTTCTAGAATTTAGTGAGACAGCTGCATTTAATCTCGCTTCCAAAGGAACTGTACTACCATTACCACTCGCCATTAAGCATCCCCAAATCATTTGAGCACTTTCTAACGACTTAAAGGTGGGTAGAGTACTACAACTAAAAGGGAACAAAGGAAGATTCTGAGATCACTTTAAGAGCTAACGTTTGCTTTCACAACTTATTTTGCCCACATACTGTATGTCTGAAATTTGTCAGCAGTAGTAAAAAAAATATAAATTATTAGTACATCTCTAGTTAGGGCGGTTTAAAAAAAATATTTATGGTCTACACTTTTAGGTGATAGAAAGAGTAGTGTCTGTGGAGGTTCGATTTAAATTTGCTCATGTCATAAGTGGCAGGGAAGACATACGCAGAAAGATTGTACTACAAACGAATAGTGCAACCAAAGAACGAATTCTCCCTATAATGCGTTGTGCGATTCACTGGATAATCAACTACAAAGGGATGTGCTCTACGAGAAGTACGAGTACTATGTAAAAATATATGATTACTAGGAATTAGTCTGTGTGTCAGAAAACCACATTGGGTCTTGCGCGCATTAAAGTCGACCCTGTTCGCGCCACCCCACTCAGAGATTTTCGCCAAGTCGTTTGTAAGCGTGTCGTTCATGTTCCGCTTTTTCGCCCCAATCTCCAAAAGGCTAGGCCTGCGATCAAAAGAATGTAAATGACAAATGTTGCTGTCATCTGCTAAAGAATAGATAGGAATGAAAGTGAGAAAAAGAAAGTCGTTAAGAAATATTAGAAATAGACTTGGAGGAAGAACAGTGCTTTGCGGTACCCCTGAATTTATCCTGAACTCGTTGGATGAAATCCCATCTATAACATGGATTGCGTGAAATTCTCTTACTTTTAAAAACTATTTTTAAAATTGTTTAGAATTTGTGGAAATTTGAATGAAAATCTTTGTAGGATTGATTTAAATTTTCGTTTTTGGCTCAAGTTTTACACATTTTGTAATTTTGTTTTTCTTCTTTAGGCATATACGTTTATATCTAGTTAATACTTATTTTCATCTTGTTTTTATTATCAGTTGTCTTTCGCTTTTTATTTCATTAGTAATATTGTAAGTGAATAATGGTGGAAGTTTTCTCTTGGGTTCCTTAGATTTTATTTCTCAGATTTTGATAAGAAGTCTTAAAGGACGTGATTAGTTTGTTTCTTTTAGATATTTTTTTTTTTGAATAGTCAGTAAATATGTCGATAGAAAGAACTCCTACCCGTACGGATTGTCCTCCGCAGTTACAAAAAGCGATTTCTGAGAAAGCTCGATATAAATCGAGAGAAATGACTACCGACACCAAAGGCAATAAGTTTGGATATGGGAGCCTCGTGCCAGACACTGTCAAACGTCTTGGAAATATTCAGAGCCACAACCTTACTCTCACCAAATCCATAAATAGACCTGTTTCACCCTTCAGAGAGTAACGCCAGCAGATCACCAGTAGAGCGACTTTACGGAAACCATATTGACGAGCGCTCAGCAAATTGTTGGACTCTAAATATTTCACAAGGTGGTGATTAATCATACTTTCCAAAACTTTGGAAAGTGCCAAGCAAACTGCAATTGGACGGGTTACTAGCCTCAAACTTTTTAGGGATTGGCGTAACATTGCCAACCTTCCAGCAAAATGGAAAAATACAGGCACTATAAGACGTACTGAAAAGATTAGCCAATGGACGCGAATCGTCAAAGAGCACCGCTTCCAGTACTGGAATGCCATCCGGCACAGAATTGCTCTCCGATAAGTTCGAATTACTTTCAAACATTTCAGCCAGAAGGTTTGCCTTTTCAACCGGATCTGTGAACGCTTGGACATTCTTTATAAGGACTGGAACCAAACTAGCACTGTTCTTAAGCATTTGAATGAATGACCCAAAGCGCTTAGTTCCCCGTGAAAAGTAAGAACTTTAGAAAGTAGGCGCTGCTCGTATAGAGCTTTTTCGAGTCTAAGTACTGCGGCACACGAAGATCTCGCCTATTTGTGTAGCCAACCAGTATGATCACATTTGTCATTACGCCAATTTCTGAATGGTTCCTCTCTGGATCTGACAGCAAGTTTGCATGCCTGACTAAACCAAGATTTATTTCTTGATTTAATAGAAAGCTTTCTGGATGGGGTGAAATTATTCATCCCTAGCTTTATTATATTAACAACCATTTCAGCCATGGCATTCACATTTGGATCAAGGATAGAAAGTTTCCAATTAAAATGCCAGTAGAAATCGTCAAGCTCAGTCCAACAAGCTTTCCTGTAATTGAAATCCAAGCGCTTGGTAGCTGTATGTGCAGCGTTCTGAAGAGTGGAGAACGGGAAAGAGGCAGTAATGGTATAATGGTCTGAATTTCTGAGAGATACAAGGACCTCAACTAAATACTTTTCAGTGTGTGTAGTGAGGAAAAGGTCGAAGATGTTATTTTGGTGCCCACCTACACACGATATGTGAGTAGGTTCATTCACTAATTGGCAAGGAGATTGTGCGCAGCAAATAGCTCCACGTATTAGCCTTCTGGAATTGTGCGGCCTGAATAGCGTAGCCAAGAAGAATTATGAACATTGAAATCACCAGCAACAACAATTTCACTGTTCGGGTAATTCGCAAGGATACTCGATATGGAATCGGGTAAAGAGCCAAAGCCAGATATGAAAACCTCTCTTCCCACGTTTGACCTTCTATACAGGAACCCGAAATACAAAAGATGTGCCCAGATTTTGAACTTAACCAAAAGACAATTAAATTCTCCATCATATATGCCAAGCGATTGCTGGTACTGTGGATCAGCATTTTTATTGATTTCTGCAATGTGCGTGGGCTATGCACGAACTTTTTCTCCGCGTCTGCGAACATTTGTCTCTATAAGCCGGATGTTTTCGACTTATGTGAGACCCAGGTTTCTGAAAATGCTGATTCACAGTATTTTCATATCCCTGGTTCTCACATAAGTTGAAAACATCCGGCCTATAGAGGCAATGTGCGCATACAAGGAAGAGAAATGTGCGCGTAGCCCGCGCACATTACAGAAATCATTCTAAAAACGTCCTGCCATTACATAAATTAAAACAAGAGGGATAAGAATATAAAATAAATAGAAAACCACCAGCAAATAAAAATCGAACAAACGTTCTTCAGATGCAGACGACAAGGAAGTGGGCTACTGCTGATTGATTATTCAGTAGCCAGTGTTATACCTTCGCTACATAATAATTTAACAACAATCCCGCCAAGCGGTTCGCACATAGTAGGAAATAAGAATAAACAAATAGGCACAGACATCAATTTAATTTCTTTAAGATTTGATTTGAATTTCTGACAGCAGCACTTTGACTTTTCATCAATATAAACTTAACTTAAGTGATAAAAATTTTTTTATTTTTCTTCAAATTTAATTATATGTCGAGTTCCGTACCAGTTTTATCAAATCTATATATACTCGTATACTCTTTTGTGAACATTTTCTCTCTGCTGTTGTTATTTTAAATTTCTCTTGAATTTGCTTTCATTGAAGGCGTATAACTACTTATGTAGTTACAATGGTGATGATAATCTCGACACGTTCTCTCAAAAGGATTAGTTAACATTTGTTTTATCTATCAACCCACCAGCTTTTACCGTAATTTTTATTTTGTTTACTTACTGGTAAATAAATTAGTTTTGGTGTCATATTTAGTACGAAAATTCTTAATGTTTTTATAAGGAAAACATAAAAAATAGAAATTTTAAACTTAGATTCAGGCACTGTCTTTTAATGGTGATGATAGGTTTTGATGAGCAATAGTAAGAATAATTAAAAATTTTTAATTAAAATAGCAATAGGATACTAATAAAGCTATTAAAACTTTAAACCTTTACCCATGATTTCAAATGTGGTGTGCATGAATATACCAAAATGTAAACATACCACATATATATTAGACCGTCATAAGTTAGTAGCACGCTTTATGGTAGACCCGCTATTTATTAAACCGATTAGTTCAGAATGACTTTTTTAATCAAATATACTATGTCTATTTACCTCTTTGAAAGTCAAATATTTTCAGATGAAGCGATTTGATTTTTTATTTTACGATTTGTGGCATAATAGTAAAAAATTATCCGTCTGGATGCCTTCTAAGTCTCCCATTTCGCTTGGTATTTGACAATCGATTTTATAGTTTATAGTTGCTTTTTGTTTAGTTTGGTTTGACATTTAATTGTGGATGGACTTACAGAGCAACTAATTCGGCGAATGTACTGAATCACAAGTTCCATTCAAAACCGAAAAAGTACGACCCGATGACGCCGCCAGCCCAAAAACGCCAAACAGTCATTGTTTGTGGATTACGCGTGGATTCTCATTTGCCCAAATGCAGCAATTCTGCTTGTTAACGAATTCACTGAGGTGAAAGTATGCCTCGTCGCTGAAGATGACTTTCTTTGTAAAGTTAAAATTCACATCCGTCTGTTTAACTAACCATTCGGTGACACTTGAAATGGTAAGTAGGCTTCACGTGAGTCAATTTAGACTTGTAAGCGTGTAAAATCAAATCTTTATTCATAAATCGCATCAGTAATATTCGTGAGATGTTCAATTGTTGCCACACTATCGCGAACAACAGTACTGTTTTCCGTAGTACGAACTGAGCGAGCATGCACAGATGTTTCCACATTTCCTGCAGACCCGGTTTGCTGAAATTTGCGCACAATTTTCTCGATTTTGGACACATTTGGTCGATAAAGCTGACTACGAAAATAACAAAGTGCACGCAGTACATTTTGATTTGAACCCGCATTTTTGTAAAAGGCTTCAACAATCTTAACACGCTGTTCAATTGTGTATCTTTTTATGGTTGAATTTGTCTAACACTGTCAAATTAAGTTGGGCAAAAAGCTTAACGTTAAGAACTGACCCACAATTAACATCGTGCATTATTATCCTATTCCTCTATTATGATTTTTTTCAACATTTTCAGTTCATTATAAAGAAATGTTTTACTTAAAAACAAAATTTTCAGTATATCCAAAAACTACAATTTAATGCATCTGGTGTGCTGCCATATACCGGTTTAGATTTGAACCAGCGTTTATTTCGAATTTGGCAATACATGTGTAATTCTATTCTGTCGCAAAATTCAGTATAATATCTTCAGAAAACCCAAACGTGGTTTAACAAAAGCCAATGCACCCACTGTGAGTGACTTTTTGGTGCGGCTTGTGTAGCGGAGGCATCATTGGCCAATGTTTCATTGAAAATGAGGACGGCGTAACTATTGCGGTCAATGGAAACACCTACCGCACCGCGGCAAAAGATTTTTTTGGTGTAACTTGCCATCTGGCAGTTGTCAGTTGCCCGCCAAGAAGCTGCGATTTGACACCGTTGAACTATTTTCTGTATGGCACCATTATAGACAAGTGTTAAACCGACAAACCAGAGACAATTAAACATTTGAAGGCCAACATTCGTGATGCCATTGCCGAGATACGACCTCATACACTCGAAAAAGTTCTCGATAATTGGTCCGATCGAATGGGGTACTTTGAGACCAGCTGCGGCAGCCTATGAATGAAATAATATTTCATTTGAAAAATTTAAATGTATAAAAAATGTATATGAACACGAAATTTCACTTACATTGGATTATAACTTATAGAGTTTCAAAAAATGAATTTGTATTATTGTACCATAAACAAACAGTATTTAAAAACAACTTTAATTTCTTTTTAAAACTTAGACAAATTAATTTAAAAAACGCTTTCTTGTGGCATTCATTTAGCATTAAAAACAGGCAGCTTATTTATCAAATGAATTTTATTATGTTTTTTTTTTTAAGTTTCCTCTCTTTAAGCTGTGTTCGTTCACAAATCCGCTTATTTTTCGTATAAATAAAAATAATGCCAAAATACCCAATACTCGATGAACAGCCATTTATTTTCAAATTTCCAAGGGAAAAAATGAAGTTTTCAATAAAAATTTTTTCGTTTTATTTATTTTAGTTGAAGAAATAAAATCCTTAAAACAAACAAACTTAAAAATAGAAGTTTTTTTTGTGAAAAATATTCAACTTGAATTTCTTTTATTTTTGTTGTTTTAGAAATTTAATTTTGTTGTTATTGTAGTTTTTCTTTAATGCTGCTTTTAGTTTTTCTTGTTTTCTTCCATTTTTTGTAGTCAACATCTAAAAGAAGATATAGAAACAAGTTGTTAATTTTGACCAGATGTTATTGTCGTTATTTTTGTTGACTCTATGCTGTCTGTATGATCTTATATACAACTTACACACATACGTGTACTTTCTATATACGAGTACCTACATACGTACCTACAATGCTACTTTTATATACAAATATTGTTGTTTTGTATTGTTGTCAGAGATTTTTTCTTTTAACATTTCAAAATTCACTTGTATTCTCAGTTTTAACATCAATACGAAGTCCAAAGTAACAAGTTGAGAGTTTTATGATTTTTGGTTATTGGAAAAGCAAACAATACCATATTCGATTTGGAATGCATAATATTGGAATATATGGTGAACTACAGTGTAAATAAAATGAATCGAACCATATATATGGCATAAAATAATAGAGTTTGAATGCAGCACTTAAAAGCGTAGCAATTGTTTTATAAATCCTTACTTTTTACCATATTTGCTATGTAAACTTGAGCATATCTCTCATTAAAATATTTTTTAAATATTGTTGAACATTCCTCTAGAAATTTCTGTCATAGTTTGACCAAGAGGCTTAAAAATATTTAATCTTGTAGGCCACTAAATGTGTCAATTTAGTCATGTCAAGTTATCACTAAAATGACCGTGCCGCCGGCTGACACTCTACAGCAAATAGTCAACTTTTGTGAATGCAGGAGTGTACCTCATTCAATTGACTGCTTTCAATCCATTTTCGCTAATTCTGCTTATTAACATACATATATATCGGGTGATTTTTTAAGAGCTTTCCAATTTAATTTAAAAAAAAGCTATCTCACCAATAAATTCTTCAATATTGGTTTCCAGTTGGTCAACCTTTGTGGACTTGTCCCTATAGACATGAGCCATAAAAATAGTCTCAAAGCGTTAAATCGCACGATCCGGCCCCAAACGTCAAATAAACTGTTCAGCGAACTCGCCTCTCAATTGGGCAATTGCTTTGCGGGCTGTGTGCCATGTGGCACTGTCTTATTGAAACCACATGTCAGTCAAGTCCGGATCTTGTTTGTGGGCAAAAAAAAGACTTTTAATCAATAGTCACTATTCACAGAACTCTCCTGCCTTCGACGTCTTTGAAAAAGTACGGTCAAATGATGCCACTTGCTCATAATTCACACCAAACAGTGCATTTTCAGCATGCATTGACAGTTTTTGCAATGGTTCTTGCTGTTCTTCACACCAAATACGTCAATTTTGCTTATTCACGTATCCAATTAACCAGAAATTAGGTTCGTCACTGAACACAATTTTTCGATAAAAAGTTCTTAGCCGAGCATGAATTTTGATAATAATATTCAATAGTTAGCAATCGGTGTTCATTTGTTAGTCAATTCATGATTAATTATAGACCAAATTGAACATGTTTTACAGACCAAACTGAACATGTTTGGCAGTAACATGTTATACGAAAACAGCTGAGCTGCCAACAGTGTTGCCAAAAAGAAAGTTGCTAAAAAATCAACCTATATATGCGACTTTCTTTGTAAAGTTAAAATTCACATCCGTCTGTTTAACTAACCATTCGGTGACACTTGAAATGGTAAGTAGGCTTCACGTGAGTCAATTTAGACTTGTAAGCGTGTAAAATCAAATCTTTATTCAGAAATCGCATCAGTAATATTCGTGAGATGTTCAATTGTTGCCACACTATCGCGAACAACAGTACTGTTTTCCGTAGTACGAACTGAGCGAGCATGCACAGATGTTTCCACATTTTCTGCAGACCCGGTTTGCTGAAATTTGCGCACAATTTTCTCGATTTTGGACACATTTGGTCGATAAAGCTGACTACGAAAATAACAAAGTGCACGCAGTACATTTTGATTTGAACCCGCATTTTTGTAAAAGGCTTCAACAATCTTAACACGCTGTTCAATTGTGTATCTTTTTATGGTTGAATTTGTCTAACACTGTCAAATTAAGTTGGGCAAAAAGCTTAACGTTAAGAACTGACTGGCAGTAACATGTTATACGAAAACAGCTGAGCTGCCAACAGTGTTGCCAAAAAGAAAGTTGCTAAAAAATCAACCTATATATGCGTATTTAACTAAGGATGGCTCTAATCATCAATCACACAGAGGGGTATTTGACCAAAATATTATAGAGTTTATATCGATCATATAAGAACAGCAGGGCCTTAACAAATAGAGTGTGCATGACATTTTCCAGAGTCATCGTTTTTACCTCTGGCCAAGTCTTGCTGATTGCTCTTATTTCAGCCTTTTGCAAGTATGTGCTGGTTATCCACTTCTCCGACGGCCCTTGGAGTTCCATTCTATGGCATTTTATATCATGTCATCTTCCGTTCTTCTAAAAATGCACCCAATCCATTGCCATTTTCGCCTCTTAATCTTCATGACTATAGGTTGCTGGTTGGATTGCGCCACAAGTCTACCGTTAAGGGTTGGATATAACTCTTGGCCAGAAGATCCGTAGAAATCTTCGGAGACATTTATTAACAAACAATTCCATCTTTCATAGAGCAGGGTGGAGTTTACATTTGTATTGAAGGTGTTAATCGTAGCATGCTGAGAAAGTGATATTAATTTTAATACATGTCTTAGTCAGCCAATCGTATGGCTTATCTTTTGTATACGGCTAATTATGTTCTCACCTGATCCACTGGTTTTCGAGATTATACTTCCAAGATATTAAAAATGGGTAACATCCTCTATCTGGCTGCCGCTTGTGGTGCACAAATCTGAGTTTGTCGAGTATATACAAAACGGTTTTGTTTTGACAATATTTTTTTTTCAAAATCGCTGCTTCAGTTGCTTTGGTTATTCTACGAAGATTCGCATTCACGCCTGACAAACTATACGCCAAGACATACATCATTTGCGTAGTCCAGATCGTTTAGGTGATTCCCATCTGCCATCATTAATTCCTCTTTTAATGACTGTATTTTTGTTAAACAAAAAGGGGGATAGTACACAACCCTGTCAGAGACAGCGCAACATATATAGTGCGAATGTGGGAGTCTCGATAGGTTTAGATGGAGGTGTTTAGATGAACATATGGTCTCACTGGATGATATATCAACCATTATGGTTTCAGATCTGCTGATCTTCATTAGAAAGGCATCGCATCTGGGCCCATGGGATCTATCATCGTAGTGTCCGCAACAGTGCCTGGTCAGGGATAATATTAATATATTCAAACTTTATGGCATTAACTCAGAGCATATGTAGTTCAATTGGATATGGGAAACGAAAGTACTTTCTTCTATTTAATTAAAAACCATTCAAGCGTCTAAAGCCATTAAAATTATTTTAAGGTTGCTTTCTGTATTCATCTTTCTTCAACAACTAACAAATTTTTATAGTTAAAATTATTTTCAAATGGCATTTTACTTTTACTCGATTGGTTTTAAAAGCTTGTTCTTAAATAAGATATTAATGGCACATTGTATAATAAAATTTTGACTTTAATTTTTTCTTTTATTTTTGATCTACGGCAGGCACCACTGTACCGATGTAACTTAATAAAAGGTACTAAGTCACTTATGGGCTTTAAGCCAGATTGTTGTGAAACAAATCTTTTCACAAGAAAACATTACTTTATAATAAAACACTAATTTTGCTTAAAGCATAAGTGTTGTAGGAGAAATCTAAAAAAGAAGGCAATTTTCTAATTTTGATTGTTATTTTCAAAACTACAACTCGTAAGGCTTACATTGTTATCTGTTTAACGTACTCGATTGGTTAAACAAAAACATCAGTAAAATTCATTGTAACCCCTTAAACTACAGCTGTAAAGATTTAAAAATCTTAATACAAACATTACATCCTATATTCTTAAGCTCCAGTATATGTAATACAATTTGACAATGTCTGCTTTTCTTTGCATAATTCTCTACTGTTTTAAATTTATAATGAGGAAAATATCAAATAATTCTACAAACTTTTATTGAATATTGTCCCTTTATATTAATGCCTCTCTCCTAAATGAAAGAAACTTGAAAAGTTTTAATAGACAACATATGGCCTGATTGCCAACAGAAAAGGATTTTTTTTTTATTTTACATAAATCAGAATATTTTGCCAAAATATACAACAATTTAGTTCAATGAGGTCATTTGGAAATTTTTAGCAACATGTTTTGCAAGAAATTTTTTTATAAGGATTCTAATAACTTTGAAGGATACATTATGAAAGTTATAAAAGAAAAGGTTTACATAATTCTCTTCTTTTTTTTCAAGCATAATAGAACTTAAAATTCTATCAGATATTAGTTTATTATGGGTATAAATAATGGATGAAACATGTGTAGGAAAACATATAAAATAAAACAAAAATTTTGTTGACTATAAAATAGAAACTTTTACTAAGAAAGTTGAAAAATAAAAATTTTAAAATATTTATTAGGGAGATCGATTATTCGACTTTTTTCAAAAACCGGTTTTCCAATAATCTGAAAAGTAACAATTTAAAAAGAACCGGTTTTCAGTGAATAATTATTCAGATAACCTGTTAACCGGTTCTTTAATTTAAATAAAATTGTTCTTAATTCTTTAAGCACAGATCTGGACTACATCATTTTAGAAATAAGAAGAACCTGACGAAGAGCTTAAAATTAAGGTGGCAATCAATACTAACAATAATTTTAACAAATCTCATTGAAACTATGCCAAAACGGTGTGCGAAGGCCATAAAAAACAAAGTTTATTACACAAAGTATTGAAAGTTGAACAGCTACTGAAGGAGCTAATTTCGTTTTTGTTGTATTCCTTGGTAGAGAATGGAATAAAAGGTTTGCTATTATAGTTATAATTTAGATGCCTCAGATAAAAAGAATTATATGATAAAAGAATTATACTCTGAAAAAATCTATTAGTAATATACGAGTCATTTATTGGTTTGATAAGAAAAGTCCTTTAGATTTCGAGCAGCACTATATGTAAATTCATGCACCACGTATTTAATAATGTATGTGTCTCGGTGGTATGTTACGTAAGGCACCCACCTTCCAACCAAAACTTCGGGTCAATCCCAAGCAGGGTTGGCAACCCACTGGGTTTTATTGGGTATTATATTTAAAAAAACCCACCCGGGGTCTTTACGGCCTAGATAGGTTCGAAATGTCGTAAAACGAGATGAATATGTGTGATGAATACGGTTTTTTTAGCTGTAAAACGACATAATGTGCGGCATAAAGCGAATTTGTTCAACAATTAAAACAGGCTGTTCTAGCGAAATGCCTTATAAAGAAAAGCTATATAAGGACATATGAGTGTATTGTATGACGGAGCAACGTTCGGAGAATAAGGCGGAAGCGGCATTTGATTGTTTTAAAAAATTGTTTTAAAAAATTGTTTTGAAACTTTTGCGACGTGAGGCCGAATATTTTCATTCAATCATTCAAAAGAATAACTTAATCATGCCTATCAATTTTCTCATAACGCATCGTTCAAACGAAGTAATTGCAGTTTGCTCCGATCACCGAGTTTTAGCACCTCATAACCCCCATCAAAAGTTCAAAGTTGCATTATAAATAGCACAACAACGTAAATGTATTAACAAACAAAAAATATTGTCAACTTGAACGAAATTTAGAAGCGTTTATAAAACCCAATAAAACCCAAAAAACTCATCAAAAAGCCCAATAAAACCCGGTGAGTTTTTTTTAACCCCGGGTTTTTGCCAACCCTGATCCCAAGCCACACCATCTAACAATTGTCAACAGCGATATCACCTCACAACATTACTAGCGACTGGTTATGTGTATTCATGCTGTAAAAAACTTCACTAACTAATATATCTGCCATTCGGAGCCAGCGTTTGTGGGTCGCTTTCTATCAGTCTAGTTGATCATTCTTTATATATAATAATCAATATTTATTTACAGAAGATGAGATAAAGTTATTGTTGCTTAAGTGTGCATATCTTTTTCGATCTACCTTGGCTTTCTTGTTCTTTATAAGATGTTCAACGTTGTCATATATACAAAAAAATAACTAAATTTATACAAATAGTTAAACGATGAGCATATTTGCAATAATAAAAATATACAGACGTATAAAAATTATACTTATTTCAATTAACCGGTTATTCGTGTTAATTCAACCGGTTTATTCGGTATTAGAAAAATTAAGGTTTTGAAGGAACCGTATTCGACAAAACCCAAAAAATCAGTTAAAACCGGTCGAATAATAACCATCCGATCTCCCTAATATTTATACAGGAATTAGAGAAAAGAAATATTAAAACCATCATAAAAACTGCAACCTGCTACCACTTTTAGTTTACGTCATAAAAATGATTTCAAATTGTGTGCGTATAATTATTATTTCATGTTCAATTTTATTAATCCTACGTACCAAGTTGTAAGTATTCAATATACTCATATACTTCTGCTTGTATTCACTTAATATTTTCAATTCAGTTCAAAGAAAAAAAAACATCATCAATTAAAAATAATTATGATAATTAACTTTAAACTCTTAAAATATTCAATTTTTTACGAAGTGTCTGGCACTTCTATGTGATGACATTTAAACATGCAACAGCAAAAATAATAATAATAATAATAAAAACATGCAAGTAAACTTGTTATAAATGTCATGCAATATGAACCCCTATGTTTAAGATTAATCAAAAATAATTTCAATTTTTTTTATGTATAAAGGTCTCCTTTCGTTCATGAAATTTGATTTTAAGTACATTATTCATAGAATACTTAAAGAACTCAAGGCACTTCAAGTTGAGTATGGAAAAAGTTGTGTTGCACAGTTCTTAGTAAATCATCTGAGCAATTTATTTATTTTTTCAGTTAATTTATTAGCAAGACTTTTCATACTATGAAATAATAAAAATTTGTAAAAGCTTATGTCTACTTAAAGACATCAACTTTAATGAATTCGAATTTAACAAACAAAATACAGATTTGTTTTTGCAGTCAATTTATTTATTGCTATTTTAAATATAAATAAAAAATTTTGAAAAAAAATTATATCATAAGTTAATAATGTCGATTTGGATAACATACGGCATAACTATCACAAATATATAAATAATAACAAATATGGTATTTTAGAGAGTACACATCTGCCATTATAATTCAGTATTCGATATATGCCAAAGTGTAAGCACACATTTCTTTCAATCGCTATAATAATGTCGAATTTTGAGCCAAAAAAGATATTTTGCAGGGAAGTCTGATAACAATCTTTCATTTGAAGAAAACGGCTGCTGAAAGTTATTGATTGTTGGTAGAAGCCAACAGACACCAACTCAAAAAACTTGTGAACGATAGTTTGCGTGATTCAAAAGTAATCATTTCGACACAAAAGACAAGGAGAGACCTGTTCAGCCGAAAAAGTTGTAAGACGACGAATTGGAAGCATTACTCGACGAAAATTGTTGTCAAATGCAAGAAAAACTTACATTATCATTGGGAGTCAAACAACAAAAAAAGCATTTTGATTCATTCAAAAGCAAGAAAATTTGGTCCCATATGAATTGAAGTTGAAAGGCGATTCATTTTTGCATCGTATACAAAAAGTGGTTACATTACGATAACCCCAAGTGCAAAAAGTCGTATATTAAGCCCGGCCTACCAGCCAAATCTACACCGGAGCCGAATATCCATGACACCAAGGTATTGCTTTGTATTTGGTGGGATCAGAATGGTGTTTTGTATTATGAGCGCCTGAAATCGGGTCCGACGATCAAATCGGCCTGTACTGAAAAACAGCAATCAGCGAAAAACGACCAGAATGTTCGACCAGACACAAAGTCATAATCTTCCATCATTAGAACGCTCGACCACATGTTGCAAAACCGATCAAAAACTATTTAGAAAACCACCATTTGTTTCGATCGATGCAGAATGCTGGAATACGCGTCACTTCAGCACATAGTATCAGAAATTGGCTTGATTCATTCTTTACCTCAAAACCAGAGCTGTTTTTTTGGTGCGGAATCGATATGCTACCAGAAAGATGGGAAAAAGTAGTGGCTAACAATGGACAATACTTTGAATAATCAATTCATTTTGTTTTTATAATAAATGTATTTTTCAAGCAAAAAATCTATAGAGTTTAAAACAAAATTATTGTTGTCTGTTTAGAAAAATATTAATGTTCCGATTAATAATATTTAACTTTAAAGTAAACTCAATAAATTGGTAAAGTTGGTATAGCAAGTGAATTTCGGCGACTTAGAATATGCTGATGACATTTGCCTGCTAAATCATAGGCACTTTGACATGTCAGAAATCATTAAAGAAATTAAACAATATGGATCTAGAAGTTAATAATGTGAATAAAGAAAAATCGATGCGGCTAAACGTAAACTGCAGGCAAACATTCCATATCAATGGCTCACCAATCGAGGACGTCTGCTATCTTGGATTTACCATAGACAATAAATGAAGGTTTATAACTGACATCATGCATTGCATAAATAACGCCAAGTGCACATTTAGAACCTTAAGTTCCGTCTAGGATTTCACACATATCTGGAGGAAAGCGATGATGAAAATTTTTAACTCACTTCCGATCTTCAGCTACAGATGTGTAAGAAGAATAGCCAAAGTTTTCTGGTTTTCTAATTTTTAATTTGGGTCTATGGTCGACAAAGCAACCTTTATTACTTTAGAAATCCTCAGGCATAAAGAGGGTTGGCAACACACTTGGTAACCCCATTAACCCTCTTCTGATTTTATTGGGTATTATATTCGAACACACTCGGGTGAGTTTTTAAAGGTTCTTGTAGTTTATTTACAACAAAAATAAGTATAATTTACGAATTAAGAGTACACATTAATTCGGTAATTTTACATTCTCTCTAAGCCAATTTTCGAATCCTGTCTCAGAAAAAAAGATATTCGGAGAATAAGGCGCACAGTGTATTGCCCCATAGGAAAAATCAAAAAATCATTTATAAATGATATTGATAAAATATATATTTTTTGAAGGCTAATTATCGATTGAATATAATACTAAACAATTTTAATTAAATTTAAAACTGCAATAAAACCAAAGCGGTTTGGAATTTTGCCAAATTTATTAATTTTTTTTTTTTTTTTTTTTTTTTTGTTGTGAAGAATAATTAGAAATGAAATATTACATCACTTATGTGGCTGCCCCTGCTAGCCTCACAGTACCCCATTCGATCACACCAATTTTCGAAAACTTTTTCGAGTGTATGTGGTGGTATCTCGGCAACAGCATCACGAATGTTGGATTTCAAATGCTCAACTGTCTCTGGTTTGTCGGCAGAACACTTGTATTTAAATGCGCCCCACAGAAAAAAATCCAACGGTGTAAGCTTCTTGGCGGCCAACTGACACAACCATTTCGGCTAATTAAACAGCCATCAAACGTTTGAGCAATAAGTCGATTGTGACATTAGATGCGTGACAAGTTGCACCATTCTTTTGAAACCAAACATCTTTCACATTAATACCATGAAGAGCGGACACAAAAAATCGGTTACAATGTTGCGATAGATGTCTCTATTGACCGAAATGGTTACGAAATATGAAATATGGGCCAATTATGTCTCCGCTCCACAAACAACACCAAATAGTCACTAGTAATGGGTGCATTGGTTTCTGTAAGACAGGGTTAGCAAAAACCCGGGTTTTTAAAATAAAACCCAACCCACAGGGTTTTATTGGGTTTTTGATCGGTATTTTTCGTTTTATTAGGTTTTATAAGTGATTTCGAATTTCGTTAAATTCGACAATATATTTTGTTTTTAGTACTATTAAATTTTTTTTGTATTTATAATGCAATTTTGCACTCACTGTGTACTTTGAGCTACTAAAACTCGGTGATCGGAGCAGACTGTAATTACTTCGTTTAAACCGTGCATTATAAGAAAACGGCCGAAGTATAAAGACAGACAGACAGATAAAGTTTTCCTCTTGCATGACAATGCTCGGTCTCACTTCGCCAAAAATGACAAACAATTGTTAGGAACAACCAAATGCTACACCTTTAAATATTGATGCTTCTGAATATTGTCTGTTTCGACTGACACAATGTCTTTTGGCATGTCACCGAATCACTTCTTTTGAAGAAATATAAAAGCAGCTTCAAAGTGTATCGCTTAAAATACGAGTAGTTTTCGCACATTGGCTCAGGTGGGAAAAATAAGTAAGCAGTGATTTGATAAATCTTACTTTGTTAAAATTTACTTTCGTTAAAAAAAACGCACCGGATTAAATTATACTCCCAAACCATAAAATTTAATTATTTTTGTTGTAAATAAACTACGAAAACTTTTAAATAAAAAAACCACCTGAGCTTTTTTTTTAATATACTACCCGGATGTGTTTAATTTAGTTACCCAGTGGGTTGCCTACCCTGCTGTAAGACCACGTTTTGGTTTTTTGAGCCTCAAATACGGCAATTTTGCTTATTAACACACCCACCAACATGAAAATGAGCTTCATCCGAAAGATGACTTTTTTGGCAAAATCGACATCATCGTGCATAATTTCCTTGGCTCATCTAGTGAAGCGAAAACGAAACGGATGGTCATGTGGCTTCAACTCTTAAACCAATTGAACTTTGCAAGACGTCATACCGTGGATCTTTTCACAAAATTCTATGTAAACTGGTGCGTGAAATTTTCAATTCTTGAGAACGATGACGACTTGATGTTGATGAATTCTCAGGTACATTCTCAGCCTCAGCTTAAAAATCTTTCGGGTGTACGCACTGCACGAGCACGCTTTCGTCTTGACGCATTAACAATGAAACCAGTTTCACGAATTTTGGCAATAAATTTGCGTATACCAGGCACTATTGGTTCTTCTCTGCAACCAAATTTTGTACGACATTTTCGAGCAATTTCCGACCAATTGTCTTTGTTTTGAAAATAAATTTCCAATAAAACCCCATGTTGCTCAAGCGTAAATCGATTTCGTTCAGTGGAGATAATATACTGAATTTTGTGACAGAATAAAACGACATAAGTATTGCCAGATTCGAAATTTAAACCGATATATGACCCACACGATATAAACGTTTGTTTATCTGAAGCGATTGAGAAGTTGTTTGGACACAATTTTTTATAAAGATGAATTTATTATTTTGTCCAACTCTATTTTTTTTGAATAGAAAAAATTTTTTTATATTTTCGTATAGAAAATTAAAATATCTTTAAGTTTAAGTATATACCTAGTTTTGTCAGCAACTTCCTACAATGATTAAAATTTTGTTACAGTCAGAAACAATTTATGAACATCAAGTTTTTAAACCCCGACTGTGTTTTTAACGAGCTTAGTTTTTACGTACTATGGTTTTCAACATTCTTTTAAATAATTTAGTGATGAGATGTTGCATTAAAGGTAAGCCGAAAATGATATTGTTACTCTTAGAAAAAGAAAAACTTATGTCTGATGGTAATAAGCACTGATACAATTATTTTATCCCTTCTGGAAATATTTCACAAGACAGACAATTTGCTTTTCAAAATTGTTTAGATTTTTTTGCAATATTTCTCTTTAGTCAACATCGACTGTTGTGAATAAAACGTCAAAGCTTAATATATAACAACCAATAAATAGCCAGACAAACGTTGTTTAATTAAAACCCAAAACTCTTAAAAATGTACAATGTGATGACTCGTAACAATAAAGTCCCTTAAAAGCAAATATCCAAAAAACAATGTTAATATTAGACCTCAAGCTTAAAAGTAAATAGATGACTGACTGAGTGATTGTTCAGAATGATTGCCCCAAAAGGGTTAGAATAACCACAACAACGATGACCACACCACACACACACTGATGTGATGTAAGAATATCGACAACAAATCATCTGATCTGACATCAAAAAGTCAGTCAGACAAAAAATGAAGGAAACAATTTCATTCAATGAACACAATGCTATTAATACAAAAACAACAACAATAACTTGTGTAACAAATGACAACAACAACAACAAAATGACAAAGAGTGTAAAAATTTTTCTGCAGGAAACGGAAACGGACATGCATACAAAATTACGCGAACGCGCTTTCATGACATACAGCAGTGCAGACAAAGAAGAAACAAAAAAAGCACAATAAAATTGAAATGAACGGAAATTATTCATACTCACTAGCGTACTTAAACAATCATATAAAAAAACATGAATACACACTCGTACACATATACATATACATATAACTAATAAAGCCATATGTAAATATTATAACGCATGCAATTTGAAGTCAGTCGTCTGCAGTTTATACATATGTATGCGGCCAGTATGAGTTTTTGGTGTGTCGGCTGTCAAAGCAGAGCATAAAAGACCATCATTGCGTTTGGGAGTTAAACGTTAGCACACTCGCTATGTTTGGCTGTCGTAGCCACAATATATATTCACATATGCGCATAAATACATATAAAAAGTGTTGAAAAAATATTGCAGTAGATTTTATATAAGTATGCAAAAACGAGTCGCATAAAGTAAAAGTGTGAAAGTTTATTTTGATTTATTTTTGTTCTTGTTGTATTTTTATAGTAAAAACATACATACATGCATATATTATACACAGTTTTACATAAAAATGGCAATTAGCATTATTTAAACATTTTCCAACAACAACAACAACAACGAAAATGAAATAAAATTCTTCTTGTTGTATAAATATGACTCGTTGACTGGCAGTTATTTTAAAAACTCATACTTTGAATTCAAATTAAGGATTCTGGTTATTTTAACAGTGAGTCCAGGCAAAATTATTTAAAGCAATTTGAATTGAGCTAAATAATATTAAGATACGGCGCTTGGTTTGTAATAGAAAAGTTTAAAATAAATGTATTTGTAAAAGAGAATAAAAGACTTAACATTGTATACCTTCTATTGACGGTTGACGTCACTGTGCCTGTAGAATTGCTGACAAATATTGCCCGTCGTTATATTGTTATTTTTTATTGTGTCGTGGTAATAATAACATTAATGAGCTTTTATTCTGGCCCTCTGTGGCCAAGAACAATAAAAAGGGCAGGCTGTGTCTTGTTTTTAAGATTGATTGAATTGTTAAATTTTTCGGGCCATGTTAACTACGACATTAATTTTAAGAATTGTAATAATTACAATGAATTATAGTTAACAATTTACTTATTTTTAAATTATAAATATAAATTTAATGAAGGTATTAAAACGTAATATGCATAAAATCATAATAGGACTTATTTTAAAATTTATTAAGCAAAGCATAGCATATCAAAATGTATCAATACATCGTCATTAGAAATCCAAAGAGACGTAACCACTGAGGTCAGATGTGACGATTTATAGTCATTTTGACGAATTTAGATGCAAAAAATAACCAAATGACGACTTGGCGATTTTTGCTCTTAAAATTACTATTTTTGTTAAATAATAAAAATTTATTATCATTATTCATTATTATAGTGGTCCTGGGTGACTTTAATCTTCCACATATTTCTTAAAACTTTTCGCCAGAAATCGGGTAGTTGATACAGTCTTCTTCAGTCACATCTTATGGTGAAATCCTGACTGTTATGTTTGAAATTGGTCTTTTTCAGAAAGAAAAGATGTAAGAAGAGATGTGGAAAATGTGTTAATTTATTATCTTACTTGAGCGGACTGAATCAATTTGTACTGCCAATTCGTAAATAAAGTACGAAAACGTTTACTAATTATTTTGAGTTACTCAGTGGGTTGCCAAACATGGTAGAAAGTAAGGCGTTAAAAGAACAGAAGTGATACATCTTTTTCTTATGCATGTATTTTTAGAGTTGATAATTTTCGTATTATTTGAAAAGTTTTCTTGATCGTTACATTATATAACCATCAATGCGGAAATAGAAAAAGAAAAATTTCGGTTGTTGAAAAAAGTTGACTCAATTAATTAATTTAAATTTTTATTTGAAAAAATCCTGAAATGCATTGGGGAACAAAACCAAATACATGTTTTGAAGTTGAACTGAACTGAACTGTTCATGCAAAACGTTAAATACGCCACCAAATAAAACAAAACTTCACACATTTATTCATTATTCAGTCAGAGAAATCTGGTCCCATTCATATTATACTCCTTGCAATAGTTCTTCGTTGAATTGGAATTAGAGCTTTATAGTGGTCTATAATTTACCTAAAACTTTTGTTGCAACAGCTTTTCATTTTTGTTTATTAATTTTTATTTTTTAATAAAACTTATATAAATAAACATTTTGTGTTTTGACGATTTTTTTGAATGTTTTAACGATTTTCCAAACATAATGACGACGGACCAACAGACCCGGCAACAGTAACAATGCTTAAAAACTTTGTACAAGAAAAGAAAAAGACAGTGAAGGTTACTCAGGTTATTTAGCCTAAATAATGTAATTAAGCTAATAAGTATGAACACTAAATTTGTTAAGCTTATTCAAAAATCACCAAAGCTCCTGTTTTCCAGTTGCAGCAATTTTTAAAGCCTTCAAGCTATAATATTGTTTTTGTAAGCTCGGTTCAACTTCTAACTGTTATCCGAAGTATCTGTTTTTTGTTCTTTATGACATATAATGAAGTTGCGCGGAAGTGGCAGCTGCATTAATTTCTTCTCCTTTATTGAAAATCTATAATAAATGTTATTAATTGCACGCATAGTATACAATATAAATATGAAAATTATACATAAATAAAATATGGCGCAAAAACAATATAAATTGTGCTTTTATCTGTAGAAAAAAAGTTGTCTTGACATTTTCACCAAATTGGTGACGATTTCTAAAAGTTTAAACTAGTTCTTAGATAGTTTATAGGTCAGACAAATTTCTTATGTCTCTCAGTCATATCATTTGTTTACGACCTATTTTTCCAACTATTATTCCTTGCAAGATCCACTGTATTAGCTCGTATTTTTCTACTTGCCACCAAAACATCGATGTTTATGAACGATACATCGACGACCAAATTTAAAAACATCCACATTGTTCTTTTTAGACTTTTGTTTATTTTAATAAATTTTTTCCTTTGATCAGTTCAGCAACATATTTAAGCGACATTGCTACTATGATATTTTCATCGATAAATAATCGTTAGAAAATCAGTCTCAAGTGTAAGTTTTTATGAAATTATGACACAAGCACAAGTGTTCATATATTATCGCTTAAGTTGTACAGCGTACGATCGATCAATCAAAAATCTGTGAAATATCTTAAGTCCAACAATTTGCTAAGCGATCGTCTGTATGGTTTGTGCAGGAGGCGATTTACTGATAACCTGCTAGCGTTCCTCTCCGAATAGTGAAACAGGTTAATTCGTGGGTTTAGAGGGAGCAATACTGTGGCTTCGAAGACTTCAAAGTTCGATGATAGAGTCTTATTACAAAAGCTATTACTTTTGGCGTCGGCAGTCACTTTTCTCAATTTTATTGTAAGATTAGTTACAGTGGGATATCATCCAATTAATTCAGGAGTATCGCTAATTATCCTTTCTCTTACTTTAGGTCGAATATTTCCTAATGGCCTTGGCTTTCTTATTGCCAACCTTATCTACTCTTAGCAGATAACAACGATATTTGACATTCATATTAATTTAGTTGTAAGCTAAGTCTTTTGAAGATTGGGGTGAAAAGATGAATTTTAAAACCAAAATTTGAATCACAAAGGACCTGATGAAAATCTATAAAAACTTACCGGTCGAAATGCCTGCTATTTGGTAAGTTTGTTCGTTATTAGTAACCGAAAAGAGAAACATACAACCAAGAAAACGAACTGCCTCCAAGCGGCGGCCATATGTAACATGCTAGAATGTGGGTTTTCAGGAAGTCTCGCCCACCCCTCATATTGTGACTTGCCCAATGTGTAAAGAGGCATTTCCTTTCTTAAGACTTACTGTTGTGCACGATAAAATAAAGCGGTTTGCTGTATGTGTATTTGTGGGACTCTGCTAAGGTTAACCATTTTGGTCTTTCGCCGAGAATTATACTATGGATATGCTATTATTAGGACCATTATCATTTATACGGCGATAGCGTGGTAGAGCTGAGGAAGCTACCACCCTGAACAAATTAGGCAGGATACAGAGACTCGCCTGCCTCTTTATAACCGGGGTAATGGACATATGACCAACAGCGGTCTTGAAGGCCTTGACTGGTTTAACACCGCTCTATATCTCTGTGATAAGGGTGGCTGCATGTTCTGCGGCAAAGTTTTTCAACAAGGAGCACCATCTTCGGTGCTGGATGCCAAGCCTTTGAATCTACGCTTTGATTAAGAGTTGTACTCCCGAACAAGGATTGTTGGTCTAATGAAGCCTTAGTACGGAGTGAGTTTGATCTTAACTAGTATACTGATAGCTCCAAACTAATTGACTGTATCGGTGCTGGGGTTATTAGGCGCAACCGAGACTTGTCGATCTTTCTAATAAGATCGCTGAGATCATGGCCATTGCCATATGTGCAGAGAAAAACATAGACATTATGCTCAAGGGTAAGACCATTAATTTACTCTCCAACAGCCAAGCTGCATTAAGATCACTTTGCTCGAATCGTATGACATCTAGACCATAGACATCAAATATTGCTACAATATGTAGCAAAGGCTTTTGTTTAGGTTTCGTCTAGGACCTGTTGTTTTGGGTACCTGGACACATGGTACAAATAGTAAATAAGCGGATACATTAGCTAGGAAAGGATTCTGTGACACTCTATATTCGTTCAGAACTTTAGTGTGCGTCAGTCCGTAATTTGGTCGCAACTCTGAGGTTCTGAAGTATGGCAGGCCGGACTTAAAACTCCTGATGGACCAAACTGTAGACCAGAAGTTATGCTAACTTAATAAAAAGCTCAAATGCAACATTTAAAATTATAACAATACTTATGTAAACGTCACCCCTTTCATATCAATCATTTCTAAGCTTAAATAAATAATAAAAAATAACATAAAAATTTATTGTCTGCCTTGAATTTATTTATGTTTTAATATTTTTATTTTTTTATTTTTTGCTTGAGCTTTTATAATAAACGCCAACTGTCAGTCAATCTTCAAGTCATTAAATATTTGGTCATCATCTATTTTATTGCTTTCGTTCCTTTGCTTTTAACAACATCAGTCATGTCATGTTATAAAATAACTTTATAAATAAAACTTAGGGTTACTTCAGCTTTAAATTGTACTAAATCATTTGCAAAAGGATTTTTTTATTCTTTTTTATTCTACACTAGATAAAACCCGTCGTGCTTTGCTACCACATTCTTTAATATCATCTCAAATGTTATTTTAGTTAATTTTTGTAAGTTTTTTCCAATTTTTGTCCCCTTCCGGTCAAATCCAAACATTTGAGATAGCCTATAGTTTCTTCCAGAAAAACACTGGCGAGTCTTTCGTTTAGCTGATACCTTCTTCAAACAAACACACATTCATTTTTGTATATAAGATATATATAAGTATGTATATGTAGAAAGCTTTTATCCAGTCTGCTTTCTGGAAACTCGCTTTTCGACTAATCTGAATAAATAACGCTGCTTTACCGCTTTGCCGTTACTGCTTTGCCGTTCTCTACATATACAAAATTCAATATTTAGTATGAATGGAAGGCGTACACCCTCTTATCTATCACTCAGTTACTGGCTGATGGTGTCTACTGTGCACAAGATTGTTTTAATCTAATTAGGAAACTTCTATAGGGTGGAAAATTTAAATGTTTAAATTTAAAAATGCAATACAACAAAAACGGTTTAAAATTTTTCCAATTTTTTTTTTTTTTTTTTGTTGATAAGTACAATTGTTCCGATTAGAAATGAAATATTATTTCATTCATTTGGCTGCCGCGGCTGGCCTCACAGTACCCCATTCCATCGGACCAATTTTCAAAACTTTTTCGAGTGTATGGACTCGTATCTCGGCAATGGTATCAGGAATGTTGGCTTTCAATTGCTCAATTGTCTCTGGTTTGTCAGCATAATACTTGTCTTTTACAGCGCCCCAAAGAAAATAATCCAACAATGTCGCATCGCAGCTTCTTGGCGGCTAATAAATTGCCATCAAACGTTTGACGCAATAAATCGAAGGTGGTACTAGTTGTGTGGCAAGTTGCACCATTCTGTTGAACGTACCCACCAAGATGAAAATGAGCTTCATCCGTAAAGATGAGTTTTGCAATTTTTATTTTTATGCAATTTCCGACAAAATGTCTTTGTTTTGAAAATAAATTTCCGATAAGTTCCAAAGTTGCTTAGGCCTAAGTCGATTCATTTCGTTCAGTGGAGATAATATACTGAATTGTGTGACTGAATAGAGTGACATAAGTATTGCCAGATTCA
Source organism: Wohlfahrtia magnifica (assembly GCA_023159175.1). Classification (NCBI taxonomy): domain Eukaryota; kingdom Metazoa; phylum Arthropoda; class Insecta; order Diptera; family Sarcophagidae; genus Wohlfahrtia; species Wohlfahrtia magnifica. The sequence goes on from JAKWBJ010000523.1 coordinate 432,192, forward strand.
AAATAACCGCTGGTTCAAATTTATACTATTAAAGTTCTTAAGATATACATTTCAGCCCACTTTTTGACTGATGATATATATTGACCATGGAACCAATTCGACCAAATATTGAAACTTGAGCTTTAACCATTCTTAAGATATAAAGAAATCAATATATAGTTTATATAGAAGGTACCACGCCCTCTTTTCCAATTTCGCGCAGTTTTTGACAAATAATTTATATTGACTTTTAAAATCATGCAAAGCTAACTTAGATGCTTTTGCTTTAAGCGTTCCAAAGATATACAAATATCAATATTGAGTTTCTATGGGAGGTACCACTTGTCTAATTCCGCTCAGTTTTTGGCTGATGGTTTGCATTAGCCATGAATTCAATCACTCCAAATTCTGAAACTTTAGTTATAACCGTTCTCAAGATATAATAATCAATATTTAGTTTGTATGGGAGGTACCACGCCACTGTTCAAATTCTCCCAATTTTTATCTGGTGATTTATATTGATTATTGGTAGTCTATTTGCTCCAAATTTAGTGACTTTTTCTGCTAGAATTTTGAAGATAGAAAGATATAGAAACATAAATATTTTGTATAGGCGTGGCACCGCCCGGTTGGAATTTTTGAAATTTATATAGCCTATAGATCCTTCCAGACATACAGAGATATACTGTAAAAATTTCAAGGTAGTCGGTTCATCCCTTTAGCGGTCAATAGACTTTAAACAAACATACACTCAAACAGACTTTTATTTTTATATATATGAGATTTTATTGCTCAAATGATTGTTAAATAAATTTAGAATTGATAATTTTTTTTTGTTGTTGTAATATTTTCATTACAAAGCAATTTCAGAAATATTCCGATTTTTTGGTGTTAGTTATGAACCAATTTTTAGCATAAATAAAAGTTAATAAAAAACATAAAGAGATTTAGGGTTTTGCTGTGATGTGTTACATTGTAAAACTAAGCTTCAAAAGGGTGTATTGCATTCATTAAATTGCCTGAATTTAATACAACTTTTTTTTCTCTATATTACGATATTTTAAAATAATATTTTACATTTTCTTTAACAATGAATTTACTTTTTAGCTACACATATAAAAATTCAAAATTTTCATGTATTTTCCACCCATCTACACAATGAATTCAAATCACATTTGTTATCGTTTTTTGTTTAAAATAGCAAAAGAAAAATAATGAAAATATTCAAATATAGACAGCAATTTTACCACTCAGATAAAATTTTATAAAGAAAGTTAAAAAAAAAAAACAAAATTGAAAATAATACATTTAAATAAAATATGCAAAATAAAAATGTACAACAACTACGAAACAAGTAAGACAAGTTTGATCATTTAATTCCCTACACACAATAAACTAATCGCAACACATTTTATATCATTTAACTCAGCGTAAAAATGAGATTTTACCTATTGTTGGTATCCAAATTTTGTCAAATTTTATCTTTAACTTTAAAATTTTTATATACACACGCAGACGGATTTACATGACTGCTTTATCCGATTTTAAAAGCAATGTTCTTAGAAATTGGCATTGAACTTTTATTTGTTACAAACATCAATTTTAGCTTATCTACGGTAATATAGAGTACGAGTATGTAAAGTAACGTATAGACATTTAAATTCAATAGACGCAACGCATTCAATTGGCAATTTATGCGAATACGAAATGTTACACGAAAAATATCAAATCGAATAACACAAAATATTGCAGAGGTTCTCAAAATTGTATTTAAATATGGAAAAATTTTAAATTATAAAATATAAAACTAAAATTTAAAAATATGTAATATCTCATAAGTATTGTGATTTGTGATTTCCCTCGTATGATGTTTAGTAATCAAAACGCAAGGATTATTATCGTATAAAAGCAGCAAAGAAAAGAGGGGGAATGACATAAAATGTTTGATAAGAATAAAAAAAAAGTAATCAATGTAACTAAAAAGAAAAAATAAAAATGTATCGATTTTTGCTTGTATTAAATTACACGCAAAACTAACAAATCACCATACGCCAAAGAATTGTGGAAATACAATTTCTATGGCAATATCTATTCGTTTAAACATAATAAAGTAGTAATTGGCTGGCTGTGTCTTCTTATAGCTGAAAGGCAACAAAAAATTTATTGTAATAATACCGAGGAGAATTTGTGATTTGTAATACTAAGGCAAAGTTGCCATTGAAAAAACACATTTGTAAGAATTACCATTTTTGACTTTACACAAAAATATATCACTAACTGTTAGTTATTAAATTCAAAATATAAATATTGGGTGCTCGGCTAGGTGCGGTTAAAAATTTGACTAAAAATAAAGTACCTTTTTATTATATTTAAAGCCAAATATGTGACTTTTTGATCAATAACTTAATGCCATTCTTGTGGTAAAGCCCCTTCTAGAATTTCTAAGCGAAATACTAATCCAATTACATTTTGTAGGCCTCCGCGAAACTTAACTTTGCACTTTTAAGAGCGTTATTAGCTAAAGGTGTAAAGTCTGGACTATATGGTGGGTGCAACAAAACTTCCCGTCTAAACTCTCTTAGTTTTGCCAGAACATCTATGTGTGTATGAATATGTGTGTTTCATGCCATGATAGAGCACAACACCTTTTCAATTGGTCAATTATGGCCGTTTTAATTGCATTAATTGCTTTAATCTTGTTAATTGTTAACGTTTGACCAGGTTGTAGAAGTACATAATGAACAATTCCCTTTCAATCCCACCAGACACACAGCATTATCTTTCTCGATGTCAATTCTGAATTTGCCACTGTTTTGCTTCGTTCAAGATCTTTTTCACACATTATTATCATACGTGATTCGCTTTTCATTGGCCGTAATCTTTCGTTTCTGAAATGGTCCGATTTCGTTCCGTTTAAGCAGTGAATCGCAATAGAAGTTCCCATTAAGTTTTTCACTTTTAATTTATATGGCACTCAAACATCCAGCTTCTTTGTGTATCCCACTTTCTTCATATGGTTGATAGCTGTTTGATGCTACAATATTTACGCTATTTATGGGCCAATCAATCTCAATATTTCATGATTTCATCGACTTTTTTGGTGATTGGTCACCAGAGCGAAGTGTATCTTTAACATCAAAATTATCAGATCGAAAACGAGCAAACCATTTTGTTGCTATTTTTCTAGTTACAGCATCGTCTCCGTAAACACAAACAATTTCAGCAGCCTGCAACGTATTCTCACCATTTCCGTAATAGAAAAGGTAAATATGACGGTAATATTCCAAATTTTCATTATGTCTTCTAACAAAGTAAAGATTAAAACGTCACCTTTCAAACAAGTTATAGTATAGCCTTATGCAATATTATTAAATTTATTACACTATGAAAGTCGTATTGGTGGTTAAAATTACATTTTGTAAAATTAATGATATTTTTCTTCAACATAATCGTTTTTCTGTGACCGCTATAAAAATTTGGTCAATAAATTTAAGTTGATTAACTTGCTATATAATGAGTGAAGCATATTCAAACGGGTTATTCAATTTCAAATACGTTCTCACAATTGTAGCTCTTTACACCACTAGTAATCACATTTCGTCATGTGTCCCTCACAGTCGATTCACAGTATCTCCACTATGTCTTGTATAAATCAGTTCAAAGTTAAGTAATGCAGGGCGACTGCATAAATAGTGTTCTGCTGAGAATATCTCTTCCACATTGCTAAAGCTGCGACAATGATCCTTATGCTATATTCCCATCCCGTGGACATGATCACCAATCGGTCAGTTAGTACAGCCACTAATCTGCAAGGGTTCTTTCTATCATGGGCTGAAAACGATTAAGTGCGAAGTTGTTATAGTCGGGCTATGTCTGCCTAGAGATCCTACAAGAATCCAGTGCCCTCCTCAGAATTTTTTTCTTTTTTTTCTTTCTCCTAAGGAGAATATTGGCTTTCCACAAAGCATCTAATATCTTGTTTCAGTTTCATTGATCATTGATTTTCAAAATAAGTATACAGATGATTAGTCTACTGTAGCTCACCTTAATATAATTGTGTGGTGGTGAAGATCCTCCCTAAATGGTGTTGGTGATCCTTACTTAGCATTTTAATTTTTTCCCAGTAGGTGGCATTTTCTTCTAAAGTTTGTCATCATCGCCAGCGATAAGCTGTAAAGGTCAGAATGGCTTCTTTTTAGATGGATTTATCTGGAGGCACATTGACTTCTATTTATTAAATACTCGAAACCGGAATTAAATTTTTTGCCATGGCTTTTGCAGGTGTTCGAGGATGGGGCGCTTGTGTTGTATGCGTGCTCTTTAACAACTACAGCACGCCACCCGCAGAATAATACTCTAGATTGCTTTTTTTAAGAACCCTATCGAAGAGACCTCTAAGATAGTATGAGGTGATGTAAGCTCAGATGCGTTCGCGGACGCCGTATGAAGATAGTAAGCCCTTAAAACAGCGTAAATCTCTATCTGAAAGGCGTTAGTTGTACTGTAGAAGAGGCTGTAATTGTGACTCAAATTACACTCGATAGAGAAAGCACCATCTCGGATTCAATCGTAAAAACTCTAATATTGAAACCGTTTAGACTGCCGTTTGCCTGCTAAAATCATGTTCAGGAATGCAGTACTCTTAGACGGAGTGGACGACATGAATAACCACCTGATAACTTCTAACTTTTACAAAGTCTACTTATGCATGAATTGAATACGGCCGAAGCATTCACTAGACCGTAACTTTGCTGAATTCATTCAAAAACAATCCGCTGATGTTTCAGTCAATTATTGAAAAGCGTTTGCATGCTAAACTTATCAGCGTATGGTGAGTTGAAGCTACTATTTGTTTATTTTTCTTGGGAAACAATATAAATTCATTGAAACTAAATTTCACAACTGTCTGATTTCACAAAACTCAAATGTTAATTTTCTAATCCGATCATACTTAGATAACAACACAACCAGCTAACAAAATAATTCGAAAGCTCGTGCAGACATGGCATTATTCATATCACATATCATGTACTCAAGTTTGATTTACAATATTTTTATGTATTTATTTCAACTGTAGAACCAAAAAATATATAAATATAAGGCAACTCTTTGTCAAATTTAACTTTATTTACTTGAATAAAAAATTTTACTCCCATATAACATACGATACAAGAGTTTATATTCATATCCTTTCTATATAAATTCATACATACGATTGTAAATTCTATTTGTACTTATTTTATCTAATTTTATATGTTTTATACGATTTGATAAACGAAAAAACTGTATGACTGAGGGGATATATGTCTCAAGATGTTTCAAAACACATAAATATGGTGTTACATGCTTAAATCGGAGCTTTTTTTACTGTAGTTTTTTAACCTCTTCTAAGATATTATTATTTTTAAGATATTATTAGTAGTCATAGAAATAGATTTTTTTTTGTTTTTCTTTTTGCATTGTGCCTTTTATTATTATTTTTATTTTTATCACAAGCACACTTGTACAACAAAAACAAAGACGAATATTTCTAAGTAAGACAAACAAAAAGAACAAAAATCTCTAGAGATTTAAACGCCAAATTATTCTAATTCAAAAGCGTTTTGTTATATCACTGTCTATTGTTAAACGAATTTGTTTTTTGTTTTTTGTTTTTTCTCTATTAAGACATGAATGTGCGTGCGTACTTACAATAGGGCAAATCTTATTCAGATTAAAGTTATATTTATCTATTAAAGTGGAATTTGTATGTAAATTTTGTTTTATTCTATTTAAAATTGTTCTTAAAAGATGAAATTTATAAATTGAATAGATATAACTGTATGTACTTACATATATACCACTAGTCAATATGAATATATTAAAAGAAGACACTGTAACAGCTTTTGTTTGGTGTATTCACTCTGGAAATATAATATTTAACTAAAACTGTCTAAAATAATTCTCAAGAGAAAATTAACAATGGAATTCTTAAGTATGCAAATGAAAACAAACGCATAAAAATATGCTTCCTAAAGTGGTGAATTAACTACCTTGCATAAACTGCTTGGAATGGGATATTGTTGCTTTGAAAGTGTTTTCACTTTCAATTTAATGGTACTCAAATTGAAAATAAATAAAAAAATATCAAGTCGCCGTATGCTAATTCTAGCCAAAACAGTACCTCATTCTAAATAGCTATGCTCCTAATCTAAAGCGTCCAACCAAAAAGCGTACCATCATTCTAATCTCAAAATTAAGCTATTTAAGTAGGTCCTTCGTTCTAAAACTAGAGTAAATGTAAATAAAAACATAAGAGCAATCTGGCCAATCAAAAGAATTTAACGTATTTGGGAAAAGTATTAATAATTCACTTATTTGACAATATTTTTCTCAGTATTCAAATCACGTCATAAATCACAAGGCTGATAAAACGATTTACATAACTATTATTTCTTTATATATGTAGAAAAATGAATGAGTGTTTGTATGTTTGTTTTTTGGCTTGTTGAAATTTTTACAGTATCTCTGCTTATGTCTGGAAGTAACTATAGGCTATATAAATTTCAAAAATTTCAGCTGGGCGGTGTCACGCCCATACAAAGTAAATATTTATTTTTCTATATCTTCAAAATGATAACAAAGTAACAAAGTCTCAAAATTTAGCCCAAATAGATTAATGGCCAACACAAATCATCAGTTATAAAGACGGAAGAATTAGGCAAGTGAGCGTGGTACCCCCCATATAAACTGAATATCGGTTTCTGTAATTTTGAGAGCGATCAAAGCAAAATCTTCTGGATTTGGTCTGCATGACTTTAAAGACAATACAAATCATCAGTCAAAACTGCGAGGAATTGGAAAAGATGGTGTCGTACCTCTCATATAAATTAAATATTGATTTCTTTATATCTTGAGAACGATTTAAGGTAAAGTTTCAGTCAAATTTTGTCAAATAGCTTCATAGCTATTGATTTTAGTATATCTTGAGAACGGTTAAAGTTAACGTTTTGGAATTTGGCTTGATTGACCGTGAGGTCAATGCAAATCATCAGCCAAAAACTGAGCAGAATTGAACAAGTAAGCGTGGTACCTCCCATACAAACTAAATATTGATTTCTTTATATTTTGAGAAAGTTTAAAGTAAAATTTCAGTGTTTAGTTCAAATAGTTTCATGGTCAATACAAATCATTAGTCCAAAACTGAGCGGAATTGAACAAGTGAGCGTGGTACCTCCCATACTAACTAAATATTGGTTTTTTATATCTTAAGAACGGTAATAGTACAATTTTCTAAATTAGGTTCAAACAAAGTTGTAAACAATATACATCATCAACTGCGTGAATTAGATAAGTGGGTGTGCGACTTCCATTCACACTAACATTAAATTTTGTTTACGTGAAGAATAGGAACAATTAAAGCAGCGTTATATGTCCACATCAGCAAAAAAGATGGAATTGCATAAACAACACACGGGAAAAAAGCTATCTATATATCTATCTTATATACAAAAAAAAATAAAAAAAAAATTTGCGCAAATTTAGTGCAATTTTTTTTTCAAAAAGTCATAAAAAATTTTTCAGAATTAAAACTTTGCACGTTACGTATTTAAATTGAAGCTCAGAATGTTGAGAATAAAATAAGCTATATATCATGAAAATCGATTGGCTAGTGCTGTTTATATTCGAAATTAAATGCAGGTACTTAACTTTGACCAAAATTGGCAAAGACATTTTTTCTTGCAAAATTAATGCAATTTTTTTTTTATGTACAAAAAATTATAAAAAATGCATAAAATATACATTATACATTTTAAGCATTAAAATAGCGTGCCGCTGTGATATGGTAAGACACCCGCCTACCAACCAGAAGGTCGTCGGTTCAATACCAGGTCAGACCATCTTAAAAAAGAAAAAAGTTTTTCAACAGCGGTATCACCTCATAAGGTTAGCTAGTAACTGGTTATGAGCATCAGTACTATTGAAAACTTCTCTAAATGCATGTGCCGCTCGGAGCCGGCGTTAAACTGTAGGTGTCCTTCAATGAGTTTAAAAAATAGAATCGAGTGCAGCTCATTGACTTAGAGAAGTCCCCATGTTCTTTCATGGAATGTTATGGGAATTAATAAAAAAAGCATTAAAATGAATGTCAGATATGTTGAAAGTAAAATAACCCATAAAGGCAGGTGCCAAAATTATTTATGACTTTTTGAAAAAAAATTGCTCTAATTTTGCGCGAAAAAAATTTTTTTCGCAACTAAGTTATAAATAACTCCGAAGCTGTTTTATTCAGCTGATTTATAGGATATTTTTTTCCTAAATATTTGGTGTTTATTGCAATAAAATCGGTCAAGTCGTTTTCAGGTTATGATGGAATATACTGACATAACTGAAAAATTTACCACGCCCATAAAAAAAAATTGAGCCCGATGGAAAAAAACTGAAAACGGATTTGAATTCAGTTTTAGTAGTTTTATTTAAACGCTTTTTTGCTCTAGATCAGTGTTACTTTTCTAAATCCGGAACATGATAGAAATTATAAAATTTACATATCTGAGCTGATAATATCGGAAAATCTATCTTTTGTGCTTTAGAAACTATGAAAAGACCCCGATACCATCAAACATCATCAATATATATTCTATACCACTTGATTATTTGCTATAAGAATAGATATTTAGTCTACAAACCATTATAACGCCGCACATGCCTGGCTGAATTTTTAAAATTGTAATTATTGACTAAAGTACTGCCAGTGGAGTTAAAGCGGTCATTTAAATTGCGAAAATATCACCAGTTAATTAGAAAAAGAAACAGAATTAATTTAATAATAATTTTTATGCTTTTGTTGTCTGATCTTTTTATGTTACAATTAAATAAAAAATTATGATAAAAAATATAGCTAATTGTACATAAATTTTTTTTTAATGCCCAAATTCTGTAACACACTCTTTTTCATAATATTCTGAACCAAATAAAAACCAAAAATATTGTTAAATTATCTAATTTTTTTACTATCTATAGTATTACAATAGCAACTAATTTATGTTAAAATCTCTTTAATAATGAAATACAATATATGGTATTTTATACATCACAATTTGAATGTAATTTTATCACAATAATATTGCACAACATACTCTTATTAAATTAATTTTTCCCACGCTGAAAACAATTTCTGCACCAATTAAGCAGCAAAATGAAACAAATGTTTTATGAACTTGATACTCTATTTACCACGTTCATTAATACAAATTGAATAGGAAAGCAAATCAATACATAGCTATGACAAGCAAAGGAAAATATTTTATATGAACGCTTAGTGTGCAATGTTATTTATAAACCCGCATATGTATACTCACACATAACCTATAAAGAGTAGAAAATAAACGTTAATCAAATACGCACAAATCAATAAATCGCAAATAAAAGAAACGATAACGTAATGAGTGTAATGAGAGAAAAAAAACTGTGTATCGATATGACCTAAATATTTGCTAAGGGAGTAGGTATGCTTGTAATGACAAAAAAAAACCTGTTTAGTTATATTTAATATTCAACAAATATTGTCTTTTTAATAGAAACTGTGGAGATAATTTAGCTCAAACTGGTGATATGAATTAGTTAATCAACTAAAGCTTGGTAAGGTATCACTATGTAATTGTGATGTGGGAGTTTCTTACTACTACATTATCTTATTGACAGAATATTAGGCTTAAATTTTATATCTCGATGTTTGGATCTACTAGTGATTTTGGCTTTAAGATATGAGATTAAAGAAAAGAAAGCAAATAAGTGTAAATACTTGCCATCGTTCTGAATTTGAATACCTGCATGTGTGCATGTATGATACCGAAATATACGGTATGTTCTTATTCACCTTTATATTAACTCTAGCTAAGACCAGTTTGTATTTGAATCTAAGCCCATATCTTACATTCACTTGCCTGATGTCTGCATTACGTGTCATACTCTTTACTATCTAGCCTTCCGGCAAAAATTTCTGATGCACTACGCCGTTGTAATCCATGAAAACCGTGAGCTTTGCCTTCTTTTTTGACTGAAAACGACGTGGGTTTTTTATTGAACTTTATTCAGTTTCCCGATGTCTGGATTGCGTGTCGTAATCATAAACTCACGTCTCATCTCCAGTAATGATCCTTTTGATGAATGTGGGATGCTACCATAAAAACATTTTGATTGATTGGTCCAAATATTTTTATTGGTTTTAAATTAGAGCATAGATTGTGGAATGAGAAATTTAAATTTGTAGTGTTTAGCGACGAATAGAAATTAATTTAGATAGTCTTGATGGTCTCTAAAAACATTGGACAGATATTCGCCGAAATCATGAGACTCGTTTATCCGTGAATTTCCAAGGAATTTTTTTGAATGTTGTGATCGATCCATTCCCATTTTCTTTTCCTTATCTGTTTCAGTATTGGCTCCTCATTAGTCATGTTCCAGAGTGCAGTGTTACTTATGGTTCTAGGCCAAAAAATTCTGCATATAATTCTGAGGCACCTGTCGATGAATACCTAGAGCTTTTGCGTAATGTTATTTGAAAGATTCATAAACATATAGCAGAACTGATTTAACACATTAGTTGAATACCATTAACTTAGTCCGTCTGGATATTTGTGAGCTTCTTCATACTAACTGCAGTCCGCTCTCACTTTATTGAGCCTGTTGTCTACGTTTGTTTCTTTGCCATCATTTGTAGTACTTCCTAGATAGCAGAAGCTATCTACATACTTGACCTTATAGCACAATGTTTCCGCGCTAGTATTGACTATTTTCATGGCATTAGATTTTTTGATATTTATCTCAATTCCAACACTGCGAGTAAATCTTTCAGACCCTATAGTTCCGACTACATACTGGAGATTTTATGTGAGAGTAGACAAATGTCATCCGCATAATCTACATCTTCCATGCTTGTATGCCATGTAAGTGTGATACGTTCTGTAGTTTTGTCTTCTTGGGGACATTTTGGGCTGCTCGCGTTATCGTATTTGAGTCAAAACATGTGACTTCTATAAACCCCACGTCAAATTAATGTTTACTCCTATGTCCTGGCGTTTTAACCAAATATCAACATGTCAAATCTATTGAAAAGTAAAATGTCCATTAGATGAGATCTCCCATCATTTTTGCTATTGAAGTATAACTTTCTCTTTCTCAGCCTGACTTACATAACATCTTGACACTTAAGGGTTTGCTTTTAAAACATTATGGGTCAATTCTTAAGACGATGGGAACAATTTTTGTAATAACGCTCGCTGCTTCCTAAGAAATAGTCCTAAAGCCACTGCACACTTTCATACAAGATCTCCTTTGTTAAGAAACATTTTTTATTGGTCGTTGTATTTAATACCGATTCCCAAATAGGTGCTCATAGAACAAAACTGCTTTGAAAAATCTAAAGATTAGTAAACGGCAATATAGCGTTGTCTATTAGGCATAAAATTTTCCAGAGCCTTTATCACATTAACGGCTTTCTTAAATTACTCTTAAATTTAGTGTTTCTAGAAACTCGACTCTCTCTCAATCAAATTCCCAATAACTTTATGGCCTCCGATGATATAACCACCACAGATCCTACTTTTATCGAGAGGGATTATTTCTTTCTTTTGCTGCTTATGTATGTTGTTGCAAAAATTACTCAAATCTTTTACGAACGCCTTAACACGACTATACTTTATGACTGTTAAATTATAACTGACTCACGTAGATAATACGACGTTCCTTATATACCTGACTGCCATCAGTTTCGAACGTTCTAGTAAAGTCTAAAAACTTATATTCAGCTAATTAATTCAGTTACGTTATTTTCCAAAAGTTGAATTGGTAACACCGTTCAATACACGATTGATAACGTTGCTAGTAACACGGTGATTCGGCATTAATAGAGTGATCGTAGCCTTGACACAAACCAATAGACTGAAATCCCGTAACATAGTTTCATAGCTCCAAATGTACTAATGTTGGACTATCTTGTCTTTAGGCATTTTTATTTTCGTAACAATATCGTTACTTTTTTATAACCAAAAATATAATATTTATATATTTTATTTATTCTAATAATACATGATTTCACTTCTTTTTGTTATTTTAGCACCTTCCCCTTTAAGTTGTAAAACTAAACGCTTTTAATGGTTGGATATATATACAGCCATGGGAATATTTCGCATAATCTTCCATTTATTATTTTCATTATTATTTTTTTTTTTTGCTTTTACTTTAAACAATAAAAATATAATATTGGCTGATACAGAATATACGTATGTATTAGGGAGATCGATCATTCGACTTTTTTCAAAAACCGGTTTTCGAATAATTCGAAAAGTAACACTTTTTAAGACACCGGTTTTCGGTTACTAATAATTCAAATAACCGGTTCTTTGATTTAAATAAAATTGTTCCTAATTCTTGAATCGCAGAGCTGGACCACTTCGTTTTAAAAATAAGCTGAAGTTAACGGAGAACTTAAAATTAAAGTGGCAATCAATACTGACAATAATTCTAACAAACCTCATAAAAAGTATGCCAAAACGGTGTGCGGAGGCCATAAAAAGCAAAGTTTATTACACAAAGCATTGAAAAATGCTTAAGTGTTGAACAGCTACTAATTTTGTTTTTGTTGTATTACTTGGTAGAGAATAGAATTAAAGGTTTGTTATTATAGTTATAATTTAGGTGCGTAAGATAACAAAAATTAAATGTTTTACTTTGACTAAATCTATTAGTAATATACGAGTTCTTAATTGGCTCGACAAGAAAATTAGCTTAGATTTCGAGCAGCACTGTATGTAAATTTATGTACCATGTATTTAATAGTGTGTCACTGTGGTATGTTAGGTGTTCTTACCTAACAACCAACAAGTCGTCTGTTCAATCCCAGGCCACACCATCTGACAATTTTCAACAGCAATATCACCTCATAACATTATTAGCGACTGGTTATGTGTATTTACGCTGTAAAAAAATTCACTAACTAATATATTTGCCGTTAGGAACCGGCGTTTGTGGGTTTATGGGCTTTCAGTGAGTCTAGTTGATAATTCATCATATATAAAAATCAATATTTATTTACAAAAGATGAGAAAAGGTTATTTTTCCTCAAGAGTGCATATCCTTTTCGATGTATCATACTTTTCACGTTCTTTGTGAGACGTTCAAGTTTGTCATATATACAAAAATAATTAAATTTATACAAATAGTTAAACGATGAGCATATTTTCAATAAAAAAAAATATGAAAACGTATAAAAAATATTCGTATTTCAATTAACCGGTTATTCGTGTTAAATTAACCGGCTTATTCGGTATGCGAAAAATGAAGATTTTGAATCAACCGTATTCGACAAAAGCACGAAAACCGGTTAAAACCGGTCGAATAATAACCGTCCGATATCTCTAATATGCATGCATTACTGTCACTTTTAAAATGTGTTTCAAAACACGCACATGTTACAATACTATGTCAAATCAAAGAGAAATCATAATTAATGAAACCTTATGAGAAAATGTTATTTAAAATAGGTGAAGACAAAATTTTGCAAAAATAAATGTTAAGCTTAAAAATTAAAATAAAAAAAAATTAAAAATATCCAGATAGAGTCACATATGAAAGTTAACTTATATAGATAGCTTTTATACAGAAAGTATACTAAGAATATATTTCTAACGGCTAATACTTGAAGAAATATAATGTGGTAAAAGGTGTGGTAAAGGTATTGTCAAATTTAACAGACGTTGTAGTTTTATTGGGGCGACTTTGTTAGCTCTTCTTTTAACTGATTGTAAAATTATAAAATTAATTTTTTTCAGTAAAATAATTATTTAAAGCTTTTCAACCTGTTTTTGGTTTAATTGGTATTTTTAACACATAACAACGAAAATATTCGTATCCTTGTAGTTATCAGCAATTTAAAATATTATTGCGATTAAAAAAATAGCAATAATGCTTTATCATCAAATATTATTTGAATTTTACATTTACAAATCCTAAAAAATATATGGCATAAAGTTTTTATGTCAAATTTTTAGCATATTATGGTTGACTGCATAAATAAAAAACTTCATAAAACCCTTAACTTAAAAAAAAGTATTCAACAGATTTATTTATTTTTTTATAATTTTAATACTGTACGTGTTAATCTCTAAAGTAAACCAATAAAATATATAAAAAAATAAAAATTTTATAGTCGGAAACAACTAACTATTTAATACGCTACCCTACAATGCACATACTATTAGGAATAATTGTTTTCTAGGAAATCGGCTTAACAGAAAGGTCAACATTGCTTCTATCAACAGTCACCTGTCGGTTGACCCTTTTCTAAATTGGAACAAACAAACTACCGCGGAGAAAATGAAAAAAACTCAATCTCGCACTTTTTTTTCAGAAAAAAGAAAACCATCACTCAAACCAAGGCTAAGTGTAAAAAATTTCGTTGTGGCTGCACAAGCGCGGAAAATTCAAATGCCCTAGACACTAAATTGTGGCACTTAAAAAATACAACATATATAGTTTGCTTATCTCATGTATCCAAATAGTTCCAATTTTAAATGATTACTTGGATGTGAGAAAGCTTTCCGCTAGATTGGTCGATTGTGAGAAAATTCTGAGCTACAGTCGATCTCAAATACATTCGTGTGACAACTTCACAGTAGTGTTTGACCTTGATTAAATGCTAGTTTTGTGCCGTTTTGTATCCGAAACGAAACTTGGATACGCAACAAAACAGAGTCCAAATAACCGGAAAAACAGTAGGTTTTTCTGGGCTAAAGAAAGTTGACGTAGGTTTCTCTAACCAATAAAATAAATATGACCGTTTCTTGCAAGCACGTATAATGCGCATTGACTACCTTTAAAAAAGATAAAGCAATCAATGGCCAATATTATGCCAATTTATTGGGTCGATTTAATGAGAATTTAAAAAATCTATTGCATTTAACAAGAAAATATTTCTTTTTTACCAGAACAATGCAGGGGTGCACATATTATATATGCAGTTTTCGTCTCAAAAATCTATAAAATAAGCTAAAAATGCCTCTCCCTCATCCACCATATTCTCCGTATTTAACCGTGAGTGACTATTTCCTGTTTTAAAACAGTTATGTCTAAAAGTAAAAATGTAATTGAATGGATAATCAGTACTACTAGTATCGTAATGAATTTATTTTTATTAAAAAGTAAAAATCTTAATATTTTGTGACAAATTTTAGTATTATCGAAAAAAAATAATAAATAAAATATCAGCAACACCCGTATGCATTTTTACTCGTCACTGTTTCACTGATGACTATAAGCAAGAGCGTAATAATACGTATAAGTATACGTATAAGTTCTAAGTATACGTATAAGTTCTATGAAATGATTAAAAGATTACAGAAATATTTGAAAAAGTGTATAGAACTCAAAAGAGTCTATGTTGAAAAATATGCCTTTTTATTTAAAGACCCACTCTCGTAGTATGGTAACCAGAGAGAATGAAAAACGGACTAAGATTAGCAGATTTGTAATCAAAGCCAATAGTCCTCCATACTAGTGATGGCCTACTTCAAAATGTGTTAAATATTTTATCATATTTAAATAAAAATTTCTACGACGACTAGTGTATCAATTTGTTAAAGTGTATAAAACATATACGTCTTGTATGTTCTAATTAAAAAATATATTTTTATTACATAGTATGAAGAAATATTTGGCAGTAGCACATGGTCTCAAAAGTCCCTTTCCTAACAAGAAAACACATTTTCTTTTTTGTTGAAAATTAGCTTTATTCATCACCGTAATCTTCACCAAGAGCAACGTCATTATTCCAGTGCCGCTCTAATATTTTAATACAACTTTTGTAGAACGATTTATCTTTTGCCTCAAAGTTGGCCTCAGTTTAGGCGATAACCTCTTCATTCGAGCGAAAGTTTTTACCAGCGAGAACATTTTTGAGGTCTGCGAACAGCCAGTAGTCGCTGGCAGCCAAATCTGTCGAATGCGAATATGGGTGCAATTCGAATTTCTATTCAAGTAGTTTTGCAATTAGCTTGTGACACCATGCGCTGTCTTGATGAAGCAAATATTTTTCTTTGCCATATGCGGTCGTTTCTTTGCAATTTCGACCTTCAAACGCCCCAAGATAGTGTTTGAATATTAAACTAGGCACATTCCAAAATACCGATGTGATAACCTTTCCAGCCGATTGTGTGTCCTTTCGGGAGCTGTAGACGAGGTTCGCCAGTTACTGTCCACCCAGGTGACAATCGTTTTGATTTTGAAGTGAAGTAGTGGATCCATGTTTCATCCAACCAAACACTACTCATAATCAACAAAACGTTCTTGTTTTTAGTCAACAGTGATCAAGCAAGACACCCACTTTGAATTGAGCTTTCTCATAGTCAAATGCTCATGCAATATAAAGCCAACACTTTCTTTTGATATTCTTACGATTTCAGTTAATTCACGCAACTTCACTTTAGATCATTCAAAACGATTTTGTGGATTTTTAATATTTTCTGGTGTTGCCGCCTCATTTGGCCGACTCATTTGGCCGCCTCATACTGCGTTCTGAAGTCAGCAAACCAACGACATTTTTTTTTTTTGATGGAGCGTATTACCTCTTAAGACATTGTTCGCTTGAACGGAATTCTTTCTCATCAAGAAGAAGTGTAGAATTAAAACATGAAAAATTTTTAGGTAGGATTATACCATTCTGGAATTAGTTAAATAGCTGAATTTAGGTATAAGATATGGGAAAGGTCGTGATCTTGGTATTATAAATCAAGAGCAAAATAACTTTGGTTGAGAAATATAAAGCAAAAGATAAAATTAAAAAAAAAATCTATTTTGTTTAATTAAAATCACTAAGCTTATATTAATAATCACAAAAATTTCAAAAGTATGGCGAAAAATTTGGTACGCCCATAAAAAAATTTTAGCCCGATGGAAAAAACTGAAAGCGGATTTAAGTTCAGAGCTTCGAAATCATTATATTTCATTGGTTTTATTTAAAGGCGTTTTTTGCTGTAGACCAGTGTTATTAACACAAACACAATAAACCTCCACTGCCCACGATGGTGTAGGGTACACAAATTAAAACGACTTCAACAACACAAACGGAAATGCCTTTATGAAATCCAATTAAGTGTGTTATCAATGTTGTCGAAATATTTTAACCGGAAAAAATCATATAATAAAAGCAACAACAAAAAATGTAGAAGAAATATAAAGTCATATCATTTGACAGTGCTTTTTTCATTTATTTTTTTACATATTGACAGTTTATTAAGTTTGGTTAAAAATATACATAAGCTACTATAAGTTTTATACAATAGAACAGTGTTTCGAAAAATTTCAATGCAATTCAAAGTAAATTAAAAAGCCACCAAGAAAGTTATTTCAATTAACACTGAATATTTAACGTGTATATGTTTTCTGCAATTTGTGCATAATATGCAATAATTTTTTGATTTTTGATATTTTATCTTAGCAATATATTGCAATATAATCACACACACAAGCACTGCGTTGAGTGTTTTTTTCTGTTCTCTTGTGTTTTCACAGGGTGTGCCCAATCCACCTTCATTTCTTTTGCGTAGTTTCTTTTATTATGGAAACTATGTAATTTTCGTGTTAAAAGATACGTGTATAGATCGCGGTATAGGGTAAGTATACAGTTTCGAATGCGAGCACAAGATCCACCGGATGTCGTAAGGATGTTGCCGAGGTAGCAAAAGGACAAAACATTTTAGTAATTTTTGTTTCCAATTTAAACACACTATTGGCATTAATTCTTCAAATTTTCGTTCTGACAATTTTACACTGCCGCTTATCAACCAAGAGGTCCTCGTTTCAATCCTAGGCCAGAAAAACTGACAATTTTCAAAAGCGGTATCACCTCATAACTTTCCTGGAGAATGGTTATGAGTATTTACGCTATGAAAAACTTCTCTAACTAATGCATCTGCCGTTCGGAGCCAGCGTTAAACTGAAGGTCCCTCTCAATGAGTCTAAAAATAGAATCGCGTGCAGCTCATTGTTCTATTTGGAATGTCGCAAAAATTATTTAAGAATGTGATTTTTAAGCGAAAGCCCGCTTTGTGTGACCGTACAAGATCCAGAAAAAATTTTAAAAATTAACATTTGTCTTAGAGGTAGTTTATTGATATTTAACATACATAAGTACTTATTAGACAACTAGTAACTTATTTGAACAATAAATTTTTTAGATTGCAGATATTAAAAAAGTCCCTGATGATGTATGAAACTCTATTGACCATGCAATTTTTCCCCAACGTTGAGCCAATCCCGTCTCGGATAAGCATCTTGTCTTATGACGCGAACTAATTTTGAACCCAGTTCTCCATTTCGTTGAAGAAGTAAAGCGGTGACCTGCTAAACCGAAGTGTATCCGTCGAAACAGCAGGTTCAGTAAGATATCCCGTTCGATCATTTCTACAAATTTGTTGGCACTATTGCGACGCCAGACTGAGCATTATCATGCAGAAAAATAATTTGATTATATTAATCTTAATATTCCAATGCACGATTTAGTTCATAGTACACAACTCTCCCTTGGTCCCACCAAGTGTGCAAGACTACTTTAAAAATAATAAAACAATGTAATTATATCGCTTAGTTTTTTAGACGTTTTTAATTTTGAGACAACACAGCTTTATATGACAGCCGATTTAACAGCTGATAGTTTCTTTTTTTTAGTTTTGTTTGACATTTCATTATCAATGGACTTACATCAGAGCAACACCTGCAAATTGTTAAAATTTTTTATCAAAAAAATTCTTGTGTTATTCAAACTTATTGTGCATTTCGTCCATTTTATGGCGTACATAATCGTCCTTCAGAGCGGCTAACTCGAACAACAATGGATCGCTTTCGGACCACGTTTAATTTTATTGATAATGCAAATCCCGTGAGATGCCGCACTGTACGCACTGAATAAGCTGTAGCTATTCTACAGGGGAGCATTGCCGTTCTCAGCGACTGTGGTTGGGTCCTTCCACTTTATGGACGATTTTACGAAAGAATCTTGACTTAAAAGCTTTTAATTTTCAACTTGTGCAGGAATTAAGACTAAGCGACCATCGTGTGCGCCGCCAATACGGCGAATGGGCTAAAGCATAAATTGATATTGATGTTGAATTTCCATTCAAATTTTTGTTTTCCGATAAAGCCCATTTTTGGTTGAATGTGTAATAAAGGGTATTACCTCATAACATTAGCTAGTAACTGATTAGATTGATCGGATCCGACGTTAAACTGTAGGCTCCTTTCAATTAGTCTAAAAATAGAATCGGGTGCAGGTCATTTAATGAGAGAAGTCCCCATGTTCCTTCATGGAATGTTATGGAAATTTATATATTATATTCACAGAAAATTATTTTTTAGTTATCTTTATGGGCTGGCAAATTGGCCTTCAAAAACGATAATATTCAGAATGTTACTGTCAATGATGAACGGTATAGGGACATGATTAGATATTTTTTCATACCTCAATTAACTGACAGTTAACTTGCTGATATGTAGTTACAACAGGACGGAGCCACATACCACACAGCGAGCGCTACAATTGATTGAATTGATCAAAAAAAATTTTGATGAAAGAGTAATTTCACGTAATGGTCCAAATAATTGACCATCAAGATCGTGTGATTAAGCCACATTGGATTATTTTCTTTGGGGCTATGTAAAGTCATGTGTCTACGTCGATAAGCCAGAGACAATTAAGCATCTGGAAATTAACATTCAAAAATTTATTAACAAAATACGGCCGCATATGCTGCGAAAATTTTGTGAAAATTGGTGTTCCAGTTTGCGCCTTGTATGCGCCAGTCGTGGCGGCCACATGGCCAAAATCATATTTAAACATTAATGTAATTAAGTTTTCTATCGAACAAAGCTCGTTTCATTGCTATTAAAGATATATTTCTTTGTTTTATTATGATTTAAGCTTATGTAACTCCTAAAAAACACCCGATACCAACAAATAAAAAATGCTGTCGATTTCTACAAAATTTGGAAGCAGTTGTAAAATCCAATAAAACCAAAACAAACTCAACAATGAATACCATAAAACTCTCAACCAAAAACATGTCATATACATCGTTGAATAATGTTGAATATTCATTGAGTCTGTACACACAACTACACAAAAAATCTTTGGTATAACCTCATATGTTCACCACATCTAATTGTATTTTCAAACAAAGCTAGTTAATTTGTTTGGTGAGGGAGTAAATGCTATCTCCTAGAAATTTTACCCCGTGAGCTGAAATAGCAGTGCATTCACATGATACGTCCAGATATCTCAACATACATTGTGGAGAATCTGCGCTGATTAGTTCTAATATTTCTTAAGTTATGTTGACGATATCTAGGACCACAAAAGCCAGTAAATAATTCCTTTAGTACTTTAAATTCACTCTTATAGAGCAATAGTAGCTCTCGAGACCTACTAAAAGGTAGGAAAATAAACCTCCTTGCTTGTCTTAGATTAGATTTATTCTTACTTTCAGAGATTTGTGGCTGACATGGAAATTAGTAGCGGCAAAACTAAAAAATATATCAAGCTTGACCAGAACTCAAAATTTTGCTATTTTCTTGAGTTTCCGTAACAAATTAAAAAATCAGTAAAACAATTTCTGACTTCAACATCTCTATAATACATCTTCTCTGTGGTAACTGCTTTGTAACTAGTTTTTGGACAAAAAAATACCATAAAAAATCCCCACTATATTTGTGTAATTGTGGCTGTTGCCAGTTTCCAAACTCTAAAGACCTGTGAAGGAAGAAATACCTAAAAAAAGAGATGTTAAAGAATAATTAAATATTTTTTATATACTATCTTAGAGTTTTCTAATGAGTGCACTACTTGGTGGTCCTCTCTGGCTTTCGTGCAGGGGGACGTATATGCTCCTTTGGGTACACTGTCGAGTTTGATAGACAGATTGACACTGAGCAAATGGAACACAGGTTGACCAATAGCACCACTTGTACAGTATTCAGAATGCTTTGGCCTTCTCTTTCTATGGAAAGTACTACGTCTGTTCTTTGGTTTGGATTTTCGATTGGGCTTCTTTAGGTCATAATTTGTATGATAGCAAATGAGACGCCCTGGTAATGGCTAGTGTAAGAGCTGTCAGAATGAGGAGGAAGAGGAATCGGTACAACTCCTACTCTGTGACTGCCCTACTCTATGGAAGCTTAGACTTAGGCGCTTGGCTGCATGCCACCTCCATAATCTGGACCGTCTTAGAGACGTGTCACTGTTGCTAGAGCTATTGCAGCGCGTTATTTTACATCTGTCAATGTTTAACCTTAGACCCGTACTTCCAACTTTACTCTCCTGAAATTTTAGCTTAGTAGATATGTGATCAAGGTGACTTGGTCTCATTTTGAAAATGAATACAACAGTGTAAACATATTTTAAAGTTGTGTCAAAATAATGCAACACTGGCGAATCGTTTTGAGATATAGTTACTTATCAGCTGTTGCTTACGTATCAAGCCAAGGGTATCTGGTTTAAATTCGGTCTGTCCTGTAATAGGTAGCATAATTGGATATAGTTGCTCCGAGAGAACTCGTAAATCGCGAGCGACCCTCATAACCTAATCTAACCTAGAGTTAGAGCATGGGATAACATGCTTATTGAGTTTATGAGTTCGATTTACATTAAGTACTCAGATCAGTTCGACAATATCCAAAATCTTTTTATTATGAAATATGTACTTTGACATCATCATTCTAAAGAGAAAATATATAAATTTAAAAAAAAATGTCTGAAATGTTCAAATGCAAAAAACCATCTAGTTGTGTTTGATGTACACAATTAAATACAGGAAGGGTCTTATGTTTATTTAAAATATTCCCGTTTAATTTTATAACTCTAAATAATTCCAATTAATTAAAATAAAATATCACTGTTTTAAAAATATAAAAATATTTTCGTTTAAATGAATACCAATTTAAATGAATACCACCCACTGTTCAATGTCTATCATAGTGACATGTCTGCGGTGACGTTGACAGTTGGTTGCCAGTAATTGGCAATTTGTTGATTTTGTAGTTGAGTTTCCTTTTTATCTTCTTTTTTATTAAACTTCTGATTTTTTTGGTTCAGTATTAAAAATGTATTATTTCAACCTTAAATCTGTGAAATTAATTTTGTTTGTAATATAAAAGAATTTAATAAATGAATCGAAGTTCAATATATATATACATACATACATAAATACATATTTGTGTATAATTCTTCTTTTTTTTTGTGAAGAACAAAGAAATTTTAATTAAATGCTTATTATTATTTTAAGGCTTCATTATACAAAATTAAATTTTGAATACAGACAATTCTTGTTATTTTTAATACACACCCTTGGGTTATTATTTTATGAAAAATTAGAGAAGAAGAATACTACATACACAACTTCGCCCTTCACAATCTCCCTCCTCTTATACATTCAAATTCCTTTTAAAGGATAACAAGTTATCATACCGCAATTTGGATAGACTAAAAACAACACCACAATCACTCTCATTCATTAACTTGTGCCTACGCCGAAACAAAAGAAATAACACCCATTCAATCAATTTGACTTCTAAACCTATGGGCAATTAACTTTTCTATCATTTAAACCGTAAGCAGAAAGGAGGCAGAAGAAATAAGTTTTACTTGTAATGTTACACATTTTAATTGATTTCATTCTTATTTCTTATTGTATATCAGCAGCATCTGTGTGCATATTCCCCTGACTTTCCAGTAACTGTTATATTCATATTGGTCTGATGGTATGCTGATGGTATTTGTTTGTTAATGGAAACAAAATGAATCGGAAAAAGAAATCCATTATTATAATTTTCAAACGAAAACCAAAACAAATTTACTTTTTATTGTTTATATTGCATAACAAACATACACAATTACCATAAGGCTCAGTCAAAGGATATGTACTTTCAAACTGTTCGAAATGTAAAGGATCCGAAATGAAATAATCCCTAATCTTAAAGTTTTAGAACTTTTTTTTTATTTAAATTAAAACGTAATACCATAATAACGTCAAATAGTATTTACTACGTCTATAGTATTTAAAAATAATTTAATTTATTAATAAGAGTACAGATACATATGTACATCTATACAAGATTATATTTCTATTTATATATTTTTTTTTTGTAGACTTAATATATGCAAATTTTTTTTCATTTATTTGCGGTTAATCTGTAACTGGAACTTAATAAACATATGTATCGGGTGTTTTTCTTATAGTTACACAAATTTTAATCATAATAGAAATATATTTTAATATCAAGGAAACCTGCCAATTTTCACAAATATTTCGCAGCATAGGCGAGTGTTGATTTTTAGGTGTTCACTTGTCTCTGTTTTATCGATTTAGGCAAGTGACTTTACATAACTCTAAAGAAAATAATCCAATTTTGTTAAATCACACTATCTTGGTGGCCAATTAATTGGACAATTACGTGAAATTACTCTTTCATCAAGAGTTTCTTTAAATAAATCTATTGTAACACGCGCTGTGTGGCATGTGGCTCTGTCCTGTAGACAGATTAATACCAGCTAATTAAAGTACGAAAAAAATTCTAGTCATGTTCCCTCATCATTGTCAATAACATTCTGATCATCACCGTTTTTGAAGACATATAGACCAACGACTCCGCTAACCCAAAACGCTCACCGAACAGATGGTGTTTCAACAAATACGACAATTTAGATTACTTGCATACCCATTCAAACAAAAATGGGCTTTGTCGGTAGAGCTGCAAAACTATCGATAGTCGGCCCATTCGATAGTTTCGATAGTTTGAAATAAAACTAACCATACTATCGGATTCTTGTAAGTGCTACTTGTGGCAACAATATTAGAATTTAAGTGAAAGAGAATGAACAATAAAAAAAAACACATTGTTGAACAAATAATAGGAACACTTTATTTTTTTCCAGTATGTCATAAAATTTTATGTATTGAAGCTTTTTGATGGAAGAGTAGTCCTTATGTATAACGAAAATTTTGTAGACCATTAAGTGCTCCAAAACTAAAGTAATTAATGCGATCCAGTGAAAGAAAACTGCAGAGACTATGGGGAGAAAGCGTGGGACAACTGTCAGTTTTGATAAACTTTTAATTCTTACTTCAAAGATTAATCTCTTCATGTCATCAAAAAGTCTCAAAAATGCACTTATTCTCCTGTTTCAAGACTCACAATAAGAAAAAAAGTTATGGGAGCTAGACTTATGGGTAAGAGTCCTCGAAATATATAATTTCTCAGCAAACGGAAGTAACAGCTGCACCGTAAGAGTTAGAAAAATGTGCTGTGGTCTGACGAAAAAAGTATTAATTTGTTTGACTTCAATGCAAAATCGTATGTATGAACATAAGTATTTTAGTTACAATTCATACTTTGTTTGAATTATATAAATAAAAATTTAAGAAGCTGTTAAACTGTGTCCCCATATGTTACTATAAATGCTTACACACGGCTAACACTTGTATCGAACAAATTTTTGCAAATGTAACTTTGACTACATTTAGTGGCCTCCGTATTTACTCTTAGAATTTGACGACAGAATCGATAGTGAAAAAAAACTAGCGATGGTCAGCCAGAAACAAAACTATCGATACTATCCATAGTACACTATCGATTGTTTTGCAACTTTATTCGTCAGAGAACAAAATTAAGAACTTTTATTTTGATAAAAAATTTCAACAATTTTCAAGCTTTGCTTCGGTGTAAGTCGATCCATAATGAAATTTTTAACCAAACTAAACAAAAAGCAACTATCAGCTGTTAAGTCAATTGTCAAATAAAGCAGTGTTGCCCACTCAAAGTTATGACCCTCAAAAAACACCTGATATAATTAGTACTTTAAAATATTTAGTAGTTTGGTAGACATGAGTTCTTATGTTAATTAAACTTTAAAAGCATTAAGACTTAAATCTTTATGCAAAATATGTTTTAATGTCGCTTGTGGAATGCCCAATTTAAAAGATCGATGAGACACGGCCTTGTTTTTCTTTCACACTATGGGCTCCAACAGTAATTTTCTCAGTTGTTCTTAAGCGACATGCACGAGTTCGATTCTTCACATCACTAACTTATTAAATCAACTCAAATTTTTCCACCAGTTTCACAATTTTTGGCTAAAAAGGTTTTTAACGGCAACTCAAAAATATTTTAGTTTTGCAAACTGTGAGCACGAAATTTTCATAATTTTTAAAGTGAATAGTAAAATTTTAAGTGCATCGCTGAAGGTATATCGTAATATTCTTATTAATGGCGTAGTTTTCACTTGCCATCTGTCAAGTAAATTTATGGCGTTTTTTTTTCTGAAAAAACAAAATGTTACACTTCGATGAACTTCATTGTGTTCTATTTTTAATATAGGGTCCACCAAATAATTTTTTTTTTTTTTTAAACAGGTCTCAAAACGTCGAGTGTAGCTTTGGCTGTGTGGAACGTAGCGCCGTCATGTTGAAACCAAATGTTGCTAATATCCTCCTCTTCAATTTTTGTGAACAAAAATTCGTTCAACATGGCCCGATAACGATCGCCATTGACTGTAACGGCCACTCCTTGTTCATTTTCGAAGAAAAATGGCCCAATTATGCATCTGGACCAAAATCCGCACCAAACAGTGACTCGTCTTGGGTGTATCGGCTTTTCAACGTATGCGTGCGGGTTTTCTGTGCCCCGAATGTGACAATTTTGCTTGTTTACATACCCGACAAGATCAAAATGGGCTTCATCTGAAAAGATGATTTTTTTGGCAAAATCGGCATCTTCTGTAAGTCGATCGCAGGCCCACTTAGCGAAGCGAAAGAAGCATATACACAACCATATTCGTTCAGCGGAAGTATAAAACTAATTATCTGTCAAATCAGACATGAGCTAAGTGCTACCATTCACAAAATAAGCACTAGTTGAAAAAAAACGTTAGATGGCGGACCCGTTAAATTTAATACAAAGAAAGAGTGTTGTGTGTATCTTTAAAAATGTTGCCTTTAAAAATCTTTGATGTTTCTTAATTTTTTACGACGTTTTACGGCAAAGAACAAACGATGTGCAACATTTTTTTCTTAGGAAATAAAACGCCAATATGTTGATGCTTGACAACTATTAAAATGGCGGGCTATTGAAAATTAAAGGGCTCATTGGAAGACCATATATATAAGACTATGCAGCAAAAAAAAATTAAGTGTAAGCACCTTGGATGACGTCATCGAGTATAAGAATTTGTTTTTAAAATTTTTGAAAGAAAATCTTCGAAATCTTGAGTTGGGACTAAAATATATCTTTTCATGCATTTATAAGACAATAACTAGTTGAATAGTAACCTTAAAGAACTTTTCTGTTGTATTTATCATACATCAAGTTTAGAGAAGCTTGTGTTCACTATACAGGAAACGTACTATTTACGAAGTTATTAGAGAAAAATGTTTAGTAATAAATAATATGATACTTTGTTTTCCAAAATCCACAGGAAGTTTACAATACCTCAAACATCAGAAAAAAGACGCGCTCACTAGCATATTTTCGTGTCTAAATAAAAACTGGAATTTAGCGACCGATACGACGAGTATGTTGCGAATTTGAAAGGAAGGAGGGATAAGCAAATTAATACATACCACCGCTTCATACATTATAAGGCTGCATTTGACCTTATCGGAGGGAAAAACTACTCGAAATCATATCTGAGTATAGGATTTTAGAAAACCTTGTACACTTTTGTAGAACGACACTATAATAGGAATTGATCTATCCGAACCTTTCACCACTAAATGAGCTCTTAGTCAGGTGGACAGCTTATAGTGCAAGTACTTCAACATCGCGATGGAGAAAATTTTTGGAAAAACGAGCTTAATTAACCAAGCCGAGAAAAAAGTACGAGCTCTAACTAAAGCTTTTTCGAAAAGTTCATTTAAATTTAAGTAAAAGAATTATTAAAATGTTGTGAAATTGTTATTGGTTTTATTTGTTTTGTAGTTTTTGAAACAGAATCATTTAATAAAACAAAGTATGTACCTATATATGTACATATAAACCAAAACAACAATTACAGACTCTTACTAACTACAAATATACATAAAATAACCCATGCAAAATATACAACAAAATTACAAAAAACATATTAAATTAAAGTTGCAATACATATAAGACAATACTGTAGAACAGACGATAAAGAATGTAAGGAAATACGGCAAATAAAATAAATTTTAAAAAGACTCCACAAGACAACGAAGTAAAATCGAATATGTTGAAACAGTGGGAGTACGTAAAACAAAGACTTTAATGTAAAACACTTTAAGCATATTTGAAAAGAAGAACTTGTTTACATTGAATCTTATTTCCTTTATTCCCTACTCAAATACTCCTTACGATGCGATGAGTAAGTAAGCTGGACACATTTTAACTTACACGTTTAAAGTGCTACACATACAGACATAAGTAGATGTCCATTTATTGACACAGTCATACACACACACACACACACACATCCAAGCATTTTATTTTTTTAACCATTAACTTTATTTGGTAATGCCTCTGTAATTGTACTTACTTCACACATTTATTTTCTTATTTAGTTAAAGCCAGTACTTAAAAAATATGTAGTCTTATGTTTTAACCTAGGAATGGTATATAGAGGTGGCTGTTCCTAACCCA
The DNA here is from genome assembly GCA_023159175.1 of Wohlfahrtia magnifica. Classification (NCBI taxonomy): domain Eukaryota; kingdom Metazoa; phylum Arthropoda; class Insecta; order Diptera; family Sarcophagidae; genus Wohlfahrtia; species Wohlfahrtia magnifica. The sequence goes on from JAKWBJ010000523.1 coordinate 459,849, forward strand.
TCATAAAACCTGAAAGTAACCCAACTTCCGTTTCAGACAGTTCAGCGAGCCTAGATGCTTAGCAGAGGCCTCAGAGCATCCTTCACTTTAACACAACGTCGGACACGTTCCCAGTAGGTGAAGATACGTTTCCTCTTTCTCTTCGTCCCAGCAACTTCTTTCATTGACCAGATATATTATTTATTTATTTAATAAATTCATATACAAATACATATGTTTACAAAAATTTTAATTCAGAAGTATGTATGATCTATAATTGGCATAACCTTTGGTTGTAAGCCAGATTGGCAAAGTTAAAGCATTTATACAAATCTAAGTAATATGATATAATATATATACGTGATAATTACAGGAAAATTATTAACGGTAAAATACAATATTACTAACAATAATAGTTTAATATGAGTTTCAGATTAAAATTAAGCGAATTCAAAGTAATTGATAAAACCAAGCATCCCCATTGAGAACATCTAATTCTTCAGAAATTCAATTGTTTTTTCTTGAAAGATTTAAATTAATTTAAAAACAGGATAAACACCAATAAAATGCAAAGTATTTTCTGTAGCATCTAAGTTACAAAGAGTGCATATACCAACAGATGTACTTCTAAAACATCTAGCACTTATATCTAGCAGCCCTCCTCTTGCTCTTATAATTAGATCTATTGCACTTGCTGAGAGACTAATTTATAGGTATCACTGAATATTTTAACTGTGAGTATAGGCCATGGAATCGAGAACTTATTGCATCAGAAGTTAAAATGTGATTTTCATTCAATTTAACGAGGTGTAAAATTAGTTTGAAGTATTTAGTAAGGGGTACTGAGTTATTTTCTGGAACGAAGCCTATTTGAGTACACAAATTTGTCCAGTCCTCTGCCCAAAATGTGTGTTTTGAAATTATCATTTCTGCAAGCTTTCAAGGTAATCTGTTGTAAGGCATGTTAAGGCCTTTATTAATATAATTAAAGTGTAATTTAAGAGTACTTTCAGGAATATTAGTACATATAGCACATTTTTACAAAAATTAATGGGACCATATTTTAATAATTTTTTTATGAGATCGGGCATACTTCCAATTAAACCACTTTTGCTTAGGTTCAAAATAAAATTTAGATTTAGTTTTAACGGTAGCTTCCATGATTCCATTTTAAATCGATAGTACCAAGTCAGATTGCCAACAATACAAAAATTTATATATTTATTTATAGAATGAACGTTCTTCTTTGAAGGTTAAGCAGCCTTTTATCTTGTGTCGGCTAGATTTGCTGCAATATATTGTTCTTATCCGAAGATTTACATACGGCGTTGGCGGAGTATCTTACCTCGTTGTAAATCCTGAGGCTGCAAGTTTACAATGGAAAGCCAATTATAGAAAATTGGTCAGTGAAATCGGAGATTATGCTATGCCTGACCAGCTCTTCAGCTCTACAGTTTCCTGAAATATCACTATAACTCGATACCCAAATAACATAAATGTTGTATTACCCAGCCATCTAGTTTAAAACTCATAACCGTTCTCGAGGTCATCTGTTGAGATTCCAGAGCTTACAAAGCCACTTGGCTCTCCGAAAGTGTCAAATACCTTCCTTGGACACGCTACCTATTCAATAGTCATCAAAGCAGATTTTATGGCCGATACTTCCGCCAGAAATACGTTATAATGATCTGGTAGCCTTATTTAATGAGTTGTATTCGCCGACACACAAAAAAAATTAACTTCACCCGCAGCTCTATCCAGTTTGGGGCACCTCAGAGTACTTAACAAGCTGCGCTATACACCTTCACATTCTCTCCTGTCAGGAATCGTTGTCCTGAATCTTAATGATATCATAGTGTGAAGCTATGCAGTTAATGTTATCAATCTGTGCTATTGTCCAGCCTGCCACAGGTACTAGCAGCTAAACCCTTATAGTATAGGTCCAGCGAAAAGTGATGTAATATCGTCTACAGCGCTAATGTCGGTGTATAACGCAACGCATCCGTAATGATAATCCAAACGGATCTTTGTATTCGCTGTATCAAGTAAAAGTTAATCGTCTTGGCTAGGGATTCCCACCAAACAAGGCATCCGTAGGTCAAGATGGATCTGACCATAGCTATGTAAATCCAGTTAGTCATCTTTTAACACAACAATTTGTTGCAAGTGTATAGAAGAATGGAAATCTTTTTTACACTATTGGGTATATTAGAAGAAGTAAGCCTTATCATTAAGGTTAAGGTCCATAAAAGGTGACGGCTAAAAATCTATACAATTAAAAGAATTAATTCTCTTAAGTCGCTCTTATGTATTGATATCAACTGATATCGATATGTACATATGTAACATATATACATGAATCTCTACATCTACAATATGTGTATGTTTGTTTTCCAAAAGAGAAAAGTAGTTCATAGCACACATGGAATGTTAATGTTTAATTTAATTGTAATAGTGTGCTTCTTTACAACGTTTTTATATTTAAGTTTTCATACGTTTCTCTTATATTTTCTTATTTTCCTTCTCTTTCCATTCGAATTATTTTTGTAATTTCTCGTATTCATTGCATTAAACCAAATGGATATAAGGGACAAATGAATGTTGAAAATGGGTTTAACGCTTTTAATTTGTTGGGCCAGACCAGTCCGGCAAAACCACACAACACCACCAATAGTAACAAATAAATACCCAAATAGTCAATCGACCATTGAGATAAAACAAAAGCAAAAGAAATAAAAAAAGAAGAAAATAAAGTTAAACTTCATTTGCCCCGTTATGTTTGGATATGTAAAGAGTAGAGCATTTGGTTAAATATTCAATATCACAAACATAGTGACGGGAGAGGTTCGTATAGGATTATAATTTTTTATATTTGACAAAGATATTATTATTGTTTGAACATGCAACGAATTTTTAATGAATGAAAAAAGCCAATGTACACTTTTAGACTAGTTTCTAATGAGAACAAATTTTTCGGTATATAATGAGGAATATCATTTAATTCTTTTTTTTAGGTCATTTAGAAAAAGGTTAAATTGGAATTAGAAAAAAAAAATTAAGCAACATTTTAGAATTTTAGAGAGTTGTATTTATTATTTAAGAAAAAAATGAATTTTCAAATATTTTGCTTCCTTAAAGGATATAATCTACGATATTTACATGTGTTAATCGTTTAACCATAATTAATAGGCAGTGCTTAGGTCGGGTTTCCTTTAAAGTTGTGTTATCTGTGTTATGGCATACAGCACTCCATTTTTGCGTCAGTTCGAATGCATTTAGATGCAAGTAAATCACGGTAAAAGGTTAAGCATATATATCGAGTGCTTTTTTTAGAGGTTCATATTTTTGAATTGACAACACTAACTTCTTTGACAACCAATTTAACAGCTGATAGTTGCTTTTTGTTTAGTTTGGTTTGAAATTTTATTATGGACAGTCTTACGTCAGAGTAACGCATGCATATTATTAAAAAGAAAAAATTATCAAAATAATGGTTCTGTTCATCAAACTTCAAAATTCAAAATTTTATTATCCGATGAAGCCCATTTTTGGTTGAATTGGTAAATAAGCAGGATTGCCGCATTTAGAGCGAGGATAATTCACAAGCCTTTGTCGAATCACCATTACATAAACAGAAAATTACTGTTGGTGCCTTTTAATGGTTAGCGAAATCATGATGGCTACGACGATTAGAATATTAATGTCAGTGGTGAACGTAGGGACATGATTAAAAGCTTTTTCGTACCTCCATTATCTTAATCTTACTGACACAGCGCGCATTACAATCGATTTACCAAAAGAAACTGTTGAAAAAGTAATTTCACGTAATAATCCAATTAATTGGAAACCAAAATCATGTGATTTTACCCCATTGGATTATTTTTTGTGGGGCTATGTAAAGTCACTAGTCTACGTCGATAAACCCGAGACAATTGAACACCTGAAAATCAACATTCGAAGAGTTATTGCCGAAATATGGCCGCATATGCTGTGAAAATTTTGTGAAAATATATGTTTCAGAGTGCCCCTTGTACGCGCTAGCTGTGGCGGCAAACATGGCCATTAATGTCATAAAATTTTCTATCCAACAATGCCCGTTTTACTGATATTATATATGTATATATTCATTTGTTGTATTAAGACTTAAGCCTGTGTGACTGTAAAAATATCACCCGATATAATAATATTCTTACGAAAATAAAAATGCCTAAAAAGAAAATACGCCACATCAGGGGCTGTATTGTGGGATTTTAACTATAAAGTTTATTGGTTTGTGTCAAGGCACTTGTGTATCAGTCTCTGACCTAGTTGGCTGTACTATTAAAAGTGCTACCACTGGCATGTTTAACGGTGTTGCCAGTTTGATTCCCCTTTGTGTATTATAAGTTTGCATCTTTTAAATTTAAAGTAGACGAATAGAAATTTGTAGTAATTATAAGAGCATTCGAAATTTATAATGAATTGCTATAAAAGGTGACGTATTGCGTTTGGTGAGACAGTTTTACAGTCATAAAGTTAAATCGTGTTTATGCGTAAATAAAAGTGTTGTATAAACGAATATTAAGTGCCATTTCAACTTTTTTGCCATTTTCAACTTTTTAAGGTTGTGGGACGTGTAAAATTGTATCGAGAAACATATAGAGAACAAAGGTTACATTCAAAAACAGACTAAGGGAACGCTCCAATTAACAGCTTATAGCCCTTAAAATAAAATAAAAACTTATATGGCAGTATATTGCCACACGCCACAACCAAACCACATAATGACATTACATAAAATACCATAGAATCTACATTAGAAATGTAGAAGAGTACGTCCAATCAATACGTGGAGAAGTCATATTGAAGCAGAAATAGAAATTGCATTCAATAAATTTATCAAGGATAGGTAGAATATATAAATGTATATAGGGTTAGCTTATTTATTCGTGCAGGCTTACGTATTCCCAAGAAAATAATCAAAGATTGTAGAGCTTAAATTTTTTCTTAACAACTTCAAGCCTTGTGCTGCCTGGATCTTTTCGTGTAGATTAATCCAGCGGTAGACATGCTTAATAGCGGAATATTTTCTGAAAATACACTGATCTCTTTAGACAGCAAGGCTGTTACAAGTTCCCTTATGAACGTCATATCAATGTCCAGTCTTGTCCATTAATATCACCCATTTCGCCCTTTTCTCCATCACTTGGATCCCTTGTCATATGGACAGTCGGCCAGAACAAGTACCAAACTCGACAACTCCCTATGTTTTCCTCATAAGGCCGGTGTTCGGGAGTAAATTCCACTCCATGACTAACACTTCCTGGATGGAAGCGAGATCCTAGTCAACCGCTAGCTTAAGTTGAACGAATCTTAATCGAAGAAAGACGAAACAACTTATTCTTCTCTCTCGCTTGAACATTCAATACATGTCTACTATGAAGGCATGCTCGTTGGCTATGCGCCCACTCAAACGATTTCTGCAAAAGTTGTGGGTCTGCGAACTTTCCTTCACTTAATGCGCCTATGCTTATTGCTTGCTCTTAATTGTCTGAGAATACTGGGAACTCCATTCTAAAAATCTCTAAATAAACTGTAGGAGATGGACATTGCCCGACACATAAGGGAATCGGGATGGCTTGGACCCCTCCTAATGGCGTAGATCAGCGTGGTAAAGAATAAATGTGGTGCACAATGATGAATTGGCCTAAGTTGGGACTGCACGTGACTACAGGTGGTAACTCCAACTGGACCTAACCTAATCAGGACTTTTTACAACTTCAAGCCTTGTGCCGCTTTTTTAGCATCAAAGACCATTGATGGCAATAGTGAGTTTTTGGGCATTGCGTAAGAAACAGAAGCATACAGTAGATGGTGGGTTATCCTTTAAGGGTACTTCTAATTATTAAAATAACAGCTGAACCACAGATGTGTTTCTTTCTAAGACTGACATTAAATTTCAATCAAAGTTGTTAGACATTCATAACTTTGACAGCTTCAAAAATATTTGTAAACTATCGTAATATAGAATAAGTTTTCGTCTTAAATTACATTTAGAAACAAAAGCACACTAAAGCGTGTAGTCACGCTTCTTTTAAATACAGTTATAGCAACAACGTTTAAACGAATGATGATAATAATGATGATGACCATATAAGCCAGAACATTGCCTCAAAAACATAAGGATCCGAAAGTAATAATAATTTTGTTACTCTTTTTGTTTGATTTTTTTTTTATAACTGCTTGAATTTTATCATTACGCTTCCATAATATTTACTTGCAAGTGCTTCCTGTTGTTGGTTGATGTGCTTTCTTGTCAGCCTGCCTGCAGTCATTGTATTTCAGACGACAAAGTTAGAATTCTTTCCTTAGCTGCTGGTAGTAGTAGTTTTGTATTATAAAGTGTTCCAATAAATAATGTTATTTTTAAACATTTTATACTAAAAGATGCAATTAATCATTTTTTGAATATTTTTGAAACCAAAAACGAACATTATTTAAGGAGCCTCGTTTTCATTAACAATTAAAACTAAATCTCTGATACAATTGGTGTTTCCGACAGTGTAGGCGTCAAATTCTTAATTACAAGATCCTATTGCAATATCCTGTAATTCCCTTGAATTTATGTGATTGTTATTGTTGTGGTTGTTGTTGTCTCACTGCCGATATGTAGTAGTCTCCTCTAATGATAGTGCTTAAATAAAACTAGTTAGAAAATTGTCAAGTTAAAAATGTAAAGCAACAGCTAGAAATATCAACAAAATGCAACCAGGAAGAAATAGACACTTTTTTTGTATTATTTGGCTAATGGTAGAAGGAAGTGGTATTTATAATGATGTTACAGAGTGACACATATTAATGTATTCAAGACAAATTTAACATTGGTTTTATTAGCCATCAAGCAACTTTTAAACGATTTCGACTGAGCGAAAACTCATCGTACGGGCGAAATTTATAAGTTAATGAGGAAATTATCGAACGGTTACACAACATAGACCACTGGGAAAGCCGAACGGTTAGCTAGTAACATCCACAAAGGACCAACTTGAAGTTTGAGCAGAGTTTTATAGGGGCATGCTCATTATATCCGCAAATGATGCCATCAAAGATAGTGGATGCGATATGCTCAGAGAAGACACAGACATATCTCCCGCATGACCAACATTGGATGAAGTTGTTAATTCATAAATAATTTGAAATTTTAAAATCACCAGCTGTGAATGGTACTACTGCTCAACTCTTAAGAGTTGATTCATTCTTTATTGCAAGGATAATACACTCTCTCATCTAGGGCGACTGAGAACTTATCTGTAGTGTGTGAGAGAGAGAGGGGACCTAACCAATGTAACTGGCGCAGTATCACTCTTTATTCTTTATGGTAAACAAGGTCATAGCTTACATAACTGCAAGAAGAATTTACACCAGCTGTGAGGCTATTGCAATCATGACCTTAAAAATCAACTATTGACCACATGAACAATTGACGTGTCATAGTAGCACAATCCGTATAATGACGTTGGCCCCTATACCTCGGCTTTGTTGATTTTTGGAAGGCTTTTAAAAAGCTTAATCATAGTGTGATCTGCAGCTGATTGGGGTGTAAACAAGTGCCCCGGAAACTCATTTTCCTTATAAGGGCTCTCTATCAAAACGCCAGCTCCCGTATAAGACATGAATGAACTTTACGCAGAAACTCTAAGCCCCTTGGAGCACAGTTTCTACGATATGGATACGAGTCTTCGTAGGATCTAAAACTAAATACTGTAAAAACATAACCTCTTAAACGCGACAATCACAGATTCCTTCACCATAACCGGCAGCTGGATAAAGAATGTTAGCCAGTTTTGCTATCTGGTAACTATCATCTTGAAAACTGGTGGGTCAGGTCAGGATATCGACTACCGTGTCCAAAAGGAAGGTCATACACTCGGCCGAAAATAAGCTGTATAAAGCTCAACGTCCCTTTCGCAGCGTCTTTAGCTTAACATCTTCAACACAAATGTAAAGTCTACGTTACTCTATGGAGCATGGAGTACAAGTGTATAATCTAATTTACTCTATGGAACATGGAGATGCAAATGTTTGTTATTCAATGTATCCAACGGCAGACTGTGAGCGCAATACAACCAGTAACCTATAGTCACGCAGATTGAAAGACATAAATACGGATAAATTGGACATACTCTTAGAAGAACAGGGAATAACATTACACGACGTACCATAAAATGAAATTCATAGGGTTATCGGAGAAAGGGACGGTCAGTACATATTTGGAAAAGGCAAATTGAATGCCAAATAAGAGCAACCGTCGTGACGAGAAGTGAAGACAATGGCATAGGACATAAAATGTCTGTAAAAATAGCCAAAGAACTGATTACATGGTGGCCTAAATTTCTGTCTTATGCAGATTTTGAGTTTGCCACGTAAACTTCAGTAGACACCTACAAAATTTTAACATAAATGAAGTTGCAACATGCGAAAGCCGACGATGAAGTTAACATACAATTCTGAAATGTAATTTTTGTAAGAATAAAACGAATGTGTATAACATAACATACCAATCGAGTATGGTAATTCATTATCTGGTAGGCCAGATAAAGTAGACTAATGGGAAATATTCTTATTCTTCCAGATTTATGCAGCAGATCATAAAGAAGAAAACAGTATGTCAACGAACACTAGTAGTGAATCTCTAATCTTATGGCAAATGTATAATAGAGAAGAAGATTTATGAAAGCTGCATAGGTCAATAAATGAACCGTGCTCCAAAGTAATGCGAGTGTGATCCCTTGGTGGTGGTTTCTAAATAGGACTACTAGTGATAGTGCGCTATCATTATGTCTATGAAAAAAATATTTTTTTTTATTTTACCACTCATTATAACCTATATTTTAAAATATTGAAGAAAAAAATTATAAACTAGAATTTATCACGCATAAACTATTCACAGTTACTCTGTATAATTTCGTAAAAAAAAAAAATATTAAAGTAAATGAAAATGACAATACCATCTGGGTAAATGATTCCCTAGAATACTAGAATACGGTTGTAATGTGCGACTTTCTTCCATCATGCTCACTCATCAGGCCCCAAGTTAAGGCATGATGATGCAACACGTTTAAGATAGTTATCATTAAAGTTAAGAGACGCACGTTCTTCGCTTCACTTGGTAAATATTATTTAAGATCTAAAACTTTACTAAATTTGCTATTAGTACAAGTACATTCACTTGTTTTTTTCCTATTCTTCTTGATTTTGTTTTAAAGAATTCATTTGTTTTCTTTTCTCTTTTTTTATTTTTTTGTTTTTTTCAAGTAAGTCAGTCAGGTTCTAGAAGCAACATGTCTCTTATAAACATTTTTATATGAGTCTTAATATATTTTTTTATTAAGATCAACAAATTTGTACTCTGCCATATTGTTATAAAACAAACAAAAAAAAAAAAAGTTAAATTTCTGGGTAAGTCATGCAAAAAATTTTTGACAATCGGTTACTTTAAGTAGTTAAAACTTAAAATAAAACATATGGTAAACGATTATCATGAGTAGGTATATCATGAGTGGGTATACGTTGCAATCGGATTAAAATTATAAACAAATACGTTTGTTAGGCTTATCTATCACCATATTGAAGTTCGGTAAAATCGGGTTAACTCGTGAATTAACTCCAATATGCTCCACACACTTCTATAGAACAGAGCTCATTGTTATCATCCTAAAATATGGCACAAATAAGTCGATCTATTTAATTTCTTTAAAACCATATTAAATTTAAAATTACTCTATATTAAGATCTGTGTGCCGCTGTGGTATGGTAGGTAAGACACCCGCTTTCCAACCGGAAGACCAGACCATCTAAAAAAAAGGAAACGTTATGAGTATTTCTACTATTAAAAACTTCTCTAATGCCGTTCGGAACCGCCGTTAAACTGTAGGTCCCTTTCAATGAGTCTGAAAGTTGAATCGGGTGCATCTCATTGACTGAGAGAACTCCCCCTGTTCCTTCATGGAATGTTACGGGAATTAATATATAATATATAAAGGGTGGGCAAATTTGAGATTAGGAAAGAATTGGTTTTCAAATGATGAAATGCCAAGAATTGAGTAAAAATAAAATAAAAAAATAAAAATAAATTTTAACCATTGAACGCTACACTTTTGAAAAAAGAATTTTTATTGTGAAAATTTACTATCAAAATGGAGAAAAATTTAATGTATTACTCGTAAAATTGGAACATCTTTTCTCAATTAACATGCACCTCTGAGACAGCTGTTGAGAATGAGCCTCGAACATCAACTCGTCGATGTTCGCAACAATTTGGCATCACCAGAGGAACTTCGCGCAACATTTTGCATAAAGATCTTCATCTTCACGCTTATGAAGTTCAACTCGTTCAAGAATAAAGCCAGCCGACCATTGTGTGCGTCAAACGTTTATGAATTGGCTGTTTGAAAAACTAAACAAAAACAACACATTTTTAACAAAATAATCTTTATCGCATATGGGGCACATAAAATCGACAGACAGTTCTCGAAGAACCATTACATCTAAAGAAAGTGACGGTATGGAGCGGTTAGTGGTTAGTCGGCATCATCGGCCCGTATTTTTTCGAAAATGAGCAAGGAAACGTCATCACCGTGGATTATTTGTGCTATCAAACCACGATTACCAATTTTTTGTGGCCACAATTGGCTAATGTTGATATCAGTTACCTTTGGTTTTAGCAGGACGGACAATTCAGTTATTGCATGAGAAATTAGCTGGTCGCGTAATTTCTCGATTTGGTGATATCAACTGGCCGCCTCGTTCTTGTGACTTAACGCTGGATTATTTTAAGAGACCGGGTTTACGTGAACATCCCACAAACAACTGTCACTCTGAACGAGATAAGCGAAGCTTTGTTGCAAAATGTGGTTCAAAGTTTTGTGAAAAGAGCGGACGTCTACCGACGCTAGAGGTGGACATTTGCCCGACATCATATTCCATTATTCATCCTCTTATTTATATTTTATATTGGTAAGAATAAAACTGAGTTTGTTTAAAAAAAAGGGTTTTTAAGCCAATTTACTTCCTAACCTCAAATTTGCTCACCCTTTAAATAGCTTTTATCCAGTATGATTTCTAGAATACTTGCTTTTGTCTTATGTGGATAGATAACGCTGCTTTAGTTGTTGCCGTTCTCCACATATACAAAATGCAATATTTAGTATGAATGCACACCCACTTATCTAATTCACCCAGTTACTGGCTGATGATGTGTTTTGTTTTCGACTTTGCTTGAACCTAATTTACAAACTTATACTATTATTATTATTAATTTGTATAAGAGGTACCATGTACTCTGGTTCAATACCTCCCAGTATTTGATTGATAATTTGTATGAACTATGAATTTAATCAGACTAAATTCTAAAGCCTAAGCTATAATCGGCCTCAAGATATATTAAAATCGATACTTACTTTGTATGGGAGGTACCACACCAACTTGTCCAATTCCGCCCACTTTTGACTGCTGATTTGTATTGACTATAAATCTGTTTGGGCCAAATTTGGAGAATTTTTTTTACCATTTTTAATATATAGAAAAATAAATACTTACTTTGAGTGGGCGTGGCATCGCATAGATGGAATTTTTGAAATTTATATAGCCTGTAGTTCCTTCCTTTAACCGTTTAGTTGATTATAGACTTGAAACAAACAAACAAGCAAACAAACCAACAACCAAACTTACAAACACATATTCATTTTTATATATATTGTAAGATTATTTTTCATTCACATTTATTTATACATACATATCTTCATCTACATCATTCCTATCAACCAGTACAATGTTGCACTTTGTTTTAACAAACTTGTAACAAACTGCTCCGTCGGTGATGTGGAAAAAGTGAAACTAAATGTTATCGATTAAAAAAGTTGAAAACATGTTTTGGTTAATATTTTCCTAAAAATGTGTTCTTTTTACATTAAAAATACTATAAATCATGTTTATTTTCTAAATGAAAATCTACACACACAATAACAATCATATTGGCTGTAATGAGAAGAAAAAAAAACGAGTATATTTCAAGAAAAACAGAAACAGGAAATATTCAAGAAAAAGGTGTGTTTCTCAACTGATAATTTTTTTTTTTTTGTAGAAATTACATAATTTTTGTTTCTAAATTGTTGTAAAAGTACATTATGTCTTTTTAGATATACAGTCGAATATATATGTACGTATATACGTATTTATTAGGGGTTGCCATGTGTGCATTTATACAGTTTAAAGTATAAAAATTTATGGTTCCCTTGAACATGTTTTGAATAACAAAGTTCAAGCTAAACAACATGATACATATACACTAATCGCCCTTATACATATGTAGGTTTAATGTGATATTTTACATGAGTAATTGATTATGTTCTGTAAGATAAAAGCGATTGAAATTGAGAAGAAAAGTCACCAGAGCTGCCTTTAAAGTGCAAGAGATTAGGGATCCAGGTATGCACACAGTTCCAAACCATTGAAGAAAGGTACTCTGAAGTACCTTAATCGTCTAACCGTCTCCTATGCAACTATTCAAGTGAAAGTTTAGGAGCAAACCCATTTTCTCTGCATACATTCCGTTTGTCCAATGACTCGTTTACACCGCTATGAGTTTGGAGTTGAGTTTTCTTAAATTAATATATTTTAAAAATTTTTTAAGATCTGGTACTTTGTGTAGCTTATTTTGTCTGTGGTAACACAATGACAGTCTCAGCAAAGTGATCAATTCTGATATCTACTGTTGAACCTCCACTGCAGAATTGATTATAAAAGAAAGTTTTTCTTTCTATTATAGCCTAGCCATTAATATTTTTAATGTTTGGACTATTTTTAGACATACAACCTTGATCAAAAAGCTCCTGGAATAACCTCTGTGTGGCGGTCCCATCGTTCCGATTTAAGTTTTTTTTTTTGTTAAGTTGGTACATCTGTGTTGATATTCCCGCTAAATCTTAGCGTCTTAGCTTGACATTTGCAAAATGTACGTAGCCAAAAGTATATCTATTTCTATGTTTGTTGGAGATGTTTTACAATTTTAGAAATGGATTTAAATTTGCAACAACAAACTTGTATAAGTTGTATTAAATTTTGCATAAAAAACAGACTTAATGGTACGTGAACGTTGAAAATTTTGGAAAAGTGTTTCGGCAACGATTCTCTAATAAAAACGCTCATTTACCAGTTCAACGAACGGTACAAAAATTGTCGAAGATGATGAACGCAGTGGCAGACCAAGAAACCCAAGGAAAACATTGATAAGGTAAAAGAAATGCTGTTCAATAACCGAGAGATAGCGAGGACTTGAACATTGCCTATGAATCCGTCCAAGACATTTTGGTTAATGGTTCTGTCGTGTAGCAGCAAAGTTGGTGCCAAAAACCTCGATTTCATACAAAAATTAGATCGTGTTGATGTCGCAAAAGACATGATTTGCGAGGCTGAATTCGATCCAAGATTTATCAAAAGGATCATTAGTGGAGATGAGTACAACACACAATCCAGACATCAGGAAAGTGAATAGCGTTCGCCAAATGAGCCGAGACGAAAAATACCACGTCGTTTTTGGATTACAACGGTGTAGTGCATCATGAATTTTTGCCAGACAGTAAACAAAGAGTATTATTTGGGTGCTATGAAACGTTTGCGTGAAGCACTTCGCCAAAAGAGGCCAGAACTATGGGTGGATCTTGCACCATGATAACGCATCGTCGCACAGTGCCATCATTATTCGAAATTTTTTGATCATAAATGCAACAAATACCATCCAACAGCCATCGAATTCACCTGATTTGGCTCCCTGTGACTTCTTTCTGTTCAATCGAATTAAAAAACCATTACGGAGAACGCTTTTCAGCAGCCGAGAAGAAATAATGAAAAAATTGCAGGAAGCACTGATGGACATACCGAAAACCGAATATAAAAAATAGGTAAGACACCTGCTTACCAACCAGAAAGTATTCGGTTCAATACCAGGCCAGACCATCTGAAAAAAAATAGATTTTTCAACAGCGGTATCACCTTATAACATTAGCTAGTAACTAGTTATGTGTGTAATGTATTTTTCGTTCGGAGCCGGCGTTAAACTGTAAGTCCCTTTCAATGTGTCTAAAAACAGAATCGGGTGCAACTCATTGACTGAGAGAAGTCCCCGTGTTCCTTCATGGAATGTTATGGGAATTAATATATACATAAAGATTTGTAGTTATTTTATAATTTAAAATAAATAAATAAATGTACTTGAATAAAACTGATCTTCAATGAAGAAACTTTAATTTCAAATATAGAAAAAAATTATGATATAAAAAATATGTTATGAAAATTTAATAATTTTAAGCAACCATCTAAAAACACACCCAAAAATTAATAAAGGATAGCAAAATTTTTTTAATAAGCACTTAAAATAAAATCAAATTAAAATATGGTATACAATTATTATTTAAAAATTGTTGTCAAGTGTACCGGAAACCCTATTAAATATAATAAGCAAACATTACAATGTATTGTACTTATATAAATACATCGTTTGAATATGAAGAATATGTTGTTTCCACTTATATAATTATATTTTTTCTCGTACGCACCACTTCAAATATAAAAGCAAGTAAGAAAATTATACGCAGTCAACAACGACTGTACAATGCTCAGTTCATTCAAATATATATTCTCTCATAAAGACGTAAAAGTAAACGAAAAAATTTTATATGGACCGCACTTGCACTAGATTTTACTTAACATATAAAAAATTATCTGCTTTTCGATTAATCGGTGCTACAACAAAAAAAAACTTGATACAACTATTCCTCGATTTACACAACAGATACGTTCTTTGTAAAATCGTGTTAATCGAGAATAGAAATTATTTATATGAAAAATCGTGTAAATCCGAAAGAACATACAAAATGTTTTAATAATTATTTTTATTAACATGATCTTAGTTGGCATAAATTTCTTAAATGATATGTTAGGTGGTAGACACTTCTAAAAAGATGTGGTTTCATTTAGGCCAGAAGTTGGGCCAATTGTGATACCGAAAGCATAACAACTAACCTAGGAACCAAGCAGTCTCCAAAGGAAACCAATTTGACACCAAAATAGACCTCAATAATAAGAATTGCTTAACTACCTGGCGGACAGTTCATTTTTTCTTCGTTCTTTTGTGGGACAGATTTACTGAATGTGTATCCTTATATTTACAAAAAAACGATGGTATTTGCAGTCGTGTCTTTCTATTTTTCATTAAATTTAACGGTAATTGTTCACGAAAGGGTTAAATAAAAGAAGCAAGTCATAAAACTCAGTTCAATATAATATATAAATATTCACCCCTATCATGAATAACATGGAAAATCTCTATTCCTCTAAAATTTTCATTCCCTTTGAAGGAATAATTGCTATCATAAATCTCCCATGAAATTTTTGTTTCCTTTTTACAAGCTACCATTTTACGTTGAATGTTAACAAAAATAAATAAAGAAGAAATGTGTGATTTTTTTTTTAAAGTAAAATGTTTACACAAAAATGATCATTATTAACAAAATTGAATAAACAGTAATTACTACTGCAAAGCAATTATCACGCAAAGAATTGGACAAACAAAAGCTGGAAGAGAAGAAACAAAACAAACTTTTCTTCAGCAAGATGGGCGGAAAGAAATTAGTGACTGTGGCCAAACAGTAACAATTTAAAAATGGCTTAAACGCCAAAAATAATAGAAAAATAAAACTAAAAGTGCATATTTATCCCGATGACATGCCCCTCGATCAACTTGTATCAAATAAAATCAAAAACCAACAAAACAAAGAACTAAGTGGAACCGATGAAGAGCAAGGTATGGATAGATTTAATGCCATATTCGGTAGTGTCGATTTTAAAATTCAGCCAACACGTCTCTTAAACTACAGGAAATAAACCTGCATTTTATAGTGAATTATATTATTTTGCACTTAATTAACACTTCTAGTCCTAAAGACAGTTAATAAAAACTTCAATTGTCCAATAAAAGAAGTAAATATTTAAATGATAAATGCAACTCCCCAGCAAAAATTATGTGAACAAATGAATGGGAAAAGAGAACGAATTTCGAGAGAAAATATCTACTATTCACGATCAGGGGATTCTTACATGGATATCATTCCCCACTGAATAATCAGAAAACATTTCATGGGAAAATTTTCATGATCGCAATTGTGGCAAATGGGAAAACATTTCGCGGGAAAAATTATTCACGATAGGGGTGATTGTTTTCATTGCGATGGAATTATCTTTTACTTAGTCCAGACATACATAAATACATGGGTGTTGTCACATTAATCTTAACTACTGAAAAAAAAATTTTAACAGCTCTGTACCAAGAGAAAGCAAAAATTTACCCGATAATAACTGAGGCAACGTAAATCGAATAGCAACACACATCGAAGAAGACAAAAAAACAACAAAAATTGCGATATAAATCGCCACAATTTAAATTAAGGAGACGTAAATCAAGGGATTACTGTATATCTGCATATAAAGTTTTTTTAAATTAATAAATTCAATCCAATAAAATTCGTGTAAATAGAGGTAATTTTCTCTGCATCTCGATTTACACGAAAACCAAAAAAATCGTGTAAAAAAGTGTCGTGCAAATCGAATGATAGGTGTATATCATATTATTTTTCTGATAGCCGCTATAAGAATCTGTTTTAGAAATTTTCGGAACACTCTCAACCTTTGAATTACAAGAAAAAATCGGTCTTTCGCACCTTCAACTTAATAACTTAGCTAGATATTAATTTAGCAAGCCCATTGGCCGCAAAGATTATACGATTTAAGACTATTTTTTGTAGGGCTATATGTGAAGTCTTTCGTAAACAAGAAAAAGCCAGTGACACTTCTAGTCCTGGAAAACAACATTACAGCTGCTACCGGCCGAAATACTAAAAAAAACACGCCAAATTTGGTGTTTACGGATGAACCACCTACGGCGTAGCCGTGGTAATACATGAAATAATCTTTAATAAGTAGGAATGGCGTGGTGTAGTGGTTAGAGCGCACGCATAACAACAACAACAACAACTCTATCTAAAAAAATAAGGAAGAAGCCTCCTTGACCTTCTAAAATAGCTCTGGCAATTATGACAAACATCAGACGAATGATCAGGAAAATACGTCACCTTCTGGAAAAAAAATTACAATGCTAAAGTAAAGATCACCACCAATCAGCAAATAACTTTACCACTAGATAAAATTGATTAAAGAAACTGAAACAAAGCAATGGATATTTACTGGAAAGCCAATATGCTCCCTAGAAAAGAGTGACGGGGAAAAAAAGCTTTCATACAAATAAGTGGCAGGCATTAATTTTCGTCGCAAATAAATATTTAATTTCATAGTTTTGCAAATTTTCTGTGTTTATTAATGTTTTCAAAACCTAAACGGTTAAAAAATCACCCGTTATTGATGGATTAACGTAACGTCATAGCCATAACCACAATCAACTGTTTGCAACCAAACTTATGGGCATAACTGTAATATATAGTAATATAAAAGTTATATTACATAAATGTTACATTATAAATGCAATCTAAAAGGCTCTATGTTACAAAAAATTCGAAATTGAATTTTTAATTGAATATGATGCACCCTTACGAAATACCATACATATTAATACGAATTTGCACATTTTGACAGCCGAAAACAAAGTTCTTATCAACAGTATTCTATGCGTAGTCTTAATGGTTTCTTTTACATTTAAAAAAGGGTTTTGCTTTCCTGCAAAATGTTTTAATGTAACTTAGGGCTTTTTTGATTTCATATGACGAAATGTTTATTGGCAACTTTTTCCTTTTTACAACAAAGAAACACATCAGCAAAAGCTGTTTACGGTTATAACATCACTAGTAGATGAAAAAAGTGCTTTTGTTATGGCTACAGTTACGGCTATTACGTTTCGTAGGTTGATCATAAAGCTAAAATGGATGCATGAAAGATCAAGCAGACAAGCTCTATTCTGAACATAGTAGCTAAAAACTCGACTCGTGAGCAGAATTCTCTTTGGTTTGCTCGTTTGGTTTGCTCGTTTCAAATTCCTGAGCGCGAGTCATATTTTTCGCTCAAGATATTTTTTGCTAGACTAGTGAAATTTAAAAATTTTAAATTTGTACTCACTAGTTTTGTTCGTTTCTTTTTTGCTTATTTCTAATTCGTTCGCAGTATAAAATTCGCGCTTACGAATTAGAAATTAGCAAAAAAGAAACGAAACGAACAATTCATTTCAATGCATGTTTTTTGTATAAGATTAAATGCGTAATACCATACATTCGTATGTGTATGTACATTTTGTGTGCAGCGTCGTACAAATATCACACGCAAACACGTTTTATATTACACAAACAACATTTACTAAAAAGAACTGCTCGTTATCGTATCAAATTTTATTTTTTAAATTCTTTTGTTTTTGATTCTTCTCGCAAATTCGACTTCCAAAAAGAATATTTCTTTACGAACGAATTTAATTCGAGCGCTCTTCCTATTCTGATTCTGAAAGTGATTCAAGTCAATCGATATAATAAAGCCTAGATTTGAATTACTACTTTTTATGTGTTACAAACAATACCTCAAATCCACTATATCTTTACTATGTACAGTCCTGCAGGTTATAAATAGAAAACTCCCATTAAACAAGAGCAAGCAAATGAAGTCAACTAAAAGTAGAAGATGTGATGCATGTTTTCTTATATCTTGAGAGATGTTTCAACCGTAAGAAATTATACTTTTTGTTATTTTGTATGTAACACTTCAACTACTTCTACTGCTGCTGTTGCTGCTGTTTCTTTTCTTCTTCTCTATTACTGCCACTTATTATTACTTCGACTACTGATGTCATGAGTATTTGCTTCTTCTACTGTACACGTATTTGCTGCACTTGCATACTACTCGTACGTATGTATGGTATACACATAAGACGTATGTTTGTACGTATGTAGATTCTTTTACATTCATAAGTATGGTGTACTTTGTCATACATTGTTTTGGTTTGTTGTTTTTTACTACATGTTTGTTGTTGTTGTTATTGTCGTTTTGAAAAGTTTTCCTCTAAGATGACAATGATAATGATGATAATGATGATGATGTTGTTATCAAAACACTTGTATTTCAAGCTTATACCATTTCGTATGTATAGTTTCTACTTCAAAAACGATGAACATTTTTTATCTTGTTGTTTGTTGTGTTTTTCTTTTCTTACTTAGCATTGTTGTCATCTTATACTGGCTAATGTTGTTGGTGTTGTTCTTGCTTGAAGTAAAGTAGCACCCGAATAGAAAGTTGTATTAGATAAAACAAAAAATGCTTCCTTCTTAACTAATACAAATAAAACATGATTTTGTCATCATCAACATCTTCAACAGGCAGCAAGGCAAGTGTTGCGTCTGTTACGACAAGTATATCATTAATATTGCACTTCTTATTATGAAAGCTGTTTATATTGTTGTTGATGCCAAAAAGTGTTGAGATAAAATAGATGATGACCAAATATTTTGTTTTTGTTATTGCATTTTATATAATTTTATTGTTATATTGAAGTTTTTTTTTTCTTTTCAAAAACTTCTAACATTTGAAATGTTCTAACGTATTTGTTGCAATCAAGTTTCAATGATGAAATGAAGTAATTATTTGTTTAGATCATTAAACTTTATTAAGGCAAGTATCTTTATTTATTGTTATTTAGCGTTTTAAACAAATGTTGACATTAACTCTATAACTTATCATATGTCAGTTTTATATTAAGACATTTATGATCTTTGAAAGCACTTTTTGGAAGATTTTTTAATCTGCAATTGTCACACCATCATATATGATAGAGGTACGATAATGGTGACTTTCTATATTTGCTTCTTTAAAATAATCGACTCAGAATTAAAGCATACATATGTGCCCCTTATTTTGTAACCTTCGAGTCTCTTTCGATTTACATTTTTTCAACAATGGAATCTTTATGGACTGTATTGTTGCCAGTCTATGTTTTTTCATAAAGAGGTGAAATTTAAGGTTTATGATGGCTGAGTCATTCATTATAAGGGCATTATTTTTTGACTAAAAAATCAATCAAAAGCAACGATACCTTAATAGTATCAGAAATATAATTCTAAGACTACGACATTGTTGAAAGAGATGCAGATGACTAACGTCAGACTAATTAAAAAAATCAATTGCATCGATTAGTCTTATTATGTGCTTTAGTGGCTTTTAAACTTAAAGACAATTACACTGGCCTACAAAAAACAAACAGTTTTCTGGCCTTTGAAGAAAACTATTTGTTTTAAAGATAATTACACTGGCCTACAAAAAACAAACAGTTTTCTTCAAAGGCCAGAAAACTGGCCTTTTTAAGTTTTCTGGCCTTTGAAGAAAACTATATGGAATATAATGATTTTGATGCAATGAATTCAAACCCGTTTATATTTTTTTATATTTTTGTCAAAATATGGTAGTTATGTCAATATATTTTATCATAACTTGAAAATGACTTGGCCGATTTTAACCCAAGTATCAGTAAAGAATAAAATTTCCTATAAATCACCTGAATAACATTTTTTTATATTTTCAACAGTTTCAGAGTTATTCATAACTTAGATGGGAAAAAATGTGACGGTTAAACAATTTCAGAACGAACTTCTCAGACACGCATATCAGACACTCGTATCTAGTCGCTAATATAAGAGCAATCCCTTCAGGGAAAAAAATTTACAGTTAACCCTAAAAATACTGCTCAATAGCAGTGTGTTCGACACTTTTCAAAGTTAAAGAGAATATGATTAATCCTCACCTTGTATATTTGGAGTCTAATTATTTGATGAAAGATCATCAGTAAGTTTTCCATATGACGACTCACTCTATTATTTACATTCCATTTCCAAAAGTGGAATAAACCCATTCATAGTTTTTTGAAAAAGCAAGGTTATGCGTCTTTTATCACGAATAAATCCATCGCTCAAATTATGAATAATCATCTCTCTGGGTCTTTTAATCCGATACTGTGTAATTAACAAGCAGTGTTCTGTGTACACAGATAATGTACGGATCACATAAGCAACCTTCAAATTTTTATTGAACAGTCTGTTGAGTGTCGCTTGCCATTTTACTATGCAGTATTGAATTTATAAGGCTTTAGACACCACTGCAGCTTCGGCTGTTTTCGATATAATTAACGCGCCATATACTAATACGAACTGTCATGTAGAAAACCACGTGATGGCAGCGTCAATCGAAGGTATCATTGATGTTAAGCAAGGACATATTTTCAACGTTGTCTTCGACTGTGTATTACAAAGACCTTTAACCTCGCCAAGAGGTATATCCTGAGGTCGTTACATAAGGCAAGAAATCATAGACTGTTTCCTGACTCACAAGCATTGTGACATGCAGAGGAAGTTGGATTCTGTTCAGGTATACAGTCGGTTTGCAAATAAGCAATGCCAAAACAAAAAATTATGCAAACCAACGCTAATACTACAGCAAGCCCACATATTGGATGTACTCGTAAAGTTGCTTTGTTCTTCGTTAGTATTTATACGTACTTGTATGTGGTTATATGTTTTATTTGACACTTTCTTTTATTTTTTATTTCGCACAGTATAGTTTGCTGTATTCTGATTTGTTGTTGTTTGTTGTATTTGTCAAAGCAAAATTTGAACGTGCAGAAGCGAAACAAAGTTTAAAGGAAAATGTAAAAAAGTTTGACAAAGTACTTTGAACGTGCAAAGGCGTCTAACTTTTCCATATGTAAAGACCTTTAGACTTTTTGTAGGGCTATAAAACGAAGAACGTAGCAGTTAAGGATACCAATTTCATTCAGACATTTATCAACTGCTATATACGGAGATATTTAAGCCGAACCAGATTACGATATAATTAAAGTGGAAGAATGGAATCAATTTGGAAGTCAAAGTGTTGAAAAACTGGCTCATACTTGGAGAAGATATGTGTGGAAAAGAGATACTTCCATTGAAACCAGATAAGAACATTAGCATTAGGCAGGTATAGCTAGAAGGAATTTGCTTTTACTCTGTAATCTTCTGTGAATTATTAAAACAATCAATAAAAGTTGTGTGTTTAGATATTGTTAAGGTTTTAAGTAGAATTTGCGTTGTCTCATAGACAAAAATCAAAAAATCACTCATAACAGATATTGGTAAAATATTTATTTTTTGAAAGCTAATTATAGGCTGAGTATAATATTGAACGATTTTTTCAGGTTACTTCTTTATATTGTCGCAAGAGGGCGCTAAATTCAACCAATTTAAAAAGAAAATTCTATGTAATTAATTAGATTTTAAGTACTTCAGAAAAATAGGAAATTAAGAAATTTTTAAAAGTCTGGTTTGTAATATCTTTACACTATAAACAAGATAGGAAAAAATCTTAAAATTTTGTTTATTGTATTTATTTCTTACTGCTTTGAAAAACACACTTATTTCAATAAAAATTTTAAATTTACCAAATTTTGAAGGTGTATTCAAAAAAAATATAAAAAATATATATTTCTTTATTTCCATTTTTGAGGCTATATAATATGTTTTATTAAACAAAAAATAGTATCAACTTTGTCCTACAGTTTAAAAAATTTTAATACAATAAAAAATGTATAATTTAGATAATTTTTCATAAATTTTACTGATTTTAAGTAGCTTAAGGCATATAAAAAATGTAAAAATTTGAATTATCAATATACGGTGGCTAAGAGCCAAACTTGGACACTATAATAAACTGATTTAATAATAAATAAACAATCAAACTAATAAGAAATAGTTAAGGAATAGATTAAGATTAAAATTCAGTAGTTGTAAGTAGAAATAAACTAAAAAGACTTCAATTTGTTAAAAAAAAGTTACACAAGCGAAACTCGGACGGCTACATAAATGTTTGAGAATATTACTTATTGTTATAAAACTTATATTTTGTGTGCAGACCATTGTTTTTATAACCATTTGGAGTCTCTTTGAATAGATTCGACCAATTTTTGTCAGTAACTAGCTGGTATTTTACCATTCTTCTAATAAAACCCTTCTCATCTCAGATTTGCTGGAAACCGACTGATGCTAAACTTTTTTATTGAGATAATCCCACAAACTTTCAATAGGATTTATGTCGGGGCTCTGGGATGATGTTTCCATGACGTGTGGCACATTATATATCAGTCAAGATCTTACTTTGTGGACGTTGTGTTTGGTGTCATTATATTTGTAAAAGTACCAACCGTTATTCAGAGCAAGTTTATCCACCCTTTTAGCAAGTTTTAAAAATGTTTATATAAACATTTTGATCCATGAAAGTGTCAATAAATTGCAAAGAATCTGGACCTGATGCAGGAAATGAGCCCCAGACAAGCACTGAACCACCCCCAAGCTTTACTGTCGGTTTCAAATTATTCAAACGTAGTTCCTGATTTTGTCCCCTTCACAATATTAGTTTACCATATGACTCAAATACGTTAAATTTGTTTTTTTTTTTTTGGTACTCTTGCAAATTTAAGTCTTTTGGTTTGATTACGCTTTCTCATAGTAGGTTTTTGTTTAGATCTTCTACCACTAAGACCAACTCTGTAAAGCAAGTTTCTTATTGTTGATGGGCTTGCTTTCTTACCAAGGACTTTCTTATATTTTTCTGACAAGAAAACGTTCTTCTGCCTCAGAATATATTTTGTTGTGGGCATGTTTTTTGCACCGTTTTGTTGATTTTGAAACGTTTTATTATGTCGTGCACAGTTGAATGACTTCCGCTAACAATTTTTGAAATTTCGCGATCATGTTTTTCTTTACTTGCATGCTCAGTAATAAGCTTTCTTACTTCGATACTAGTTTGTCCCCGTTGTCTAGCCAAAGTCTTGATTTTCGCTCTGTTTATAACGTATAATTTTCGAAAACTGAACTAAAGGGTTTTCGCCAAAATATGTAAATTATATCATCGAAGCTGGCCGCATTAAAATTACTGAGTTGCAGTTATTAACCTACAAAAGTTACTGTCCGAGTTTGGCTTGTGCAAGTCATTTTGACATTCAAAGCGTTTTCAACTTCAATTTTACGTACATTTATTAAATTTCTGAGTTGATTTTTCCTTTTGTACGTGTACAAAGAAGAAAATAACTACATTTTTTTTAAATAATTAAAATGTATGATTTTTAAACGATCGAAAATATTTTGGTATAGTGTCTGAGTTTGGATTGGAGCCACTGTATATATGATAGGGCTAATCACTCTTCATTGTAAATTTGCAATTTAATACATATACTCTGAATATCAGTAATTTCTTTTATAGAAAATTTTCGAAAATTTGGTAAAAAAAATATTTTATTTATATCACACCGAAGCCTGTTTATACATGATTTTTTACGCGGTATCGTTTGGAATGTGTCTACCGTGTACAATCAGGATTAGATATTTTGGGTATATAAACAAAACAAAAAACTGCTTAGGTGTAGCAAATTTGTAATGATTTTTATTTTTGTATCAAATATGCATAAGTGTAACAAATGTCAATTTCATATAACTTGTTATTGTAACGTAGCAAAATGTAGCACATGTGCTAGGTTTGCTACCTCTACAAGACTTACTTTGCAACAAAGAGTGATTTCCCCTATTATATGAACCCAGAAAGAATAAAAATTATTATTCAAATTCAAAACTTGTAGTACAAAATCGAATTTTGCCATTTTTGATATTCTATATATTCGAATATTCTTATTTTTAATTTTTTATTTTTTTGCAAAATCCACAAAATTACATGCATTTAAAACTTTGCTAAAAACAATCTTTTCTTATTAAAAAATTTAAACATAAAAAAACTATCTTAAGACAGGCTGTTTTGATATAAATATATGAGGGCGATGAGCAGTGGGCGTGTCCATTATCCCATTTTGTTAAAATTTTGCATATTCTATATTTTGTGCTAATAATCTCTCAGTACTAAATTACATTTATCTACAACAGTCATCTTCTACGGCAGCCACATTCCCCATAGTACTTTTACCCACCACACTTTAGCAGATGGCAGCAACTATTCTTATTCAAATATCGAGTCCATTCGAGATGGAGTGATCAAAAAGCGACATATAATTGATACAATCACAGGTGATATGCTGAAAATCATGCGAATTGGTCATTGGTATCATATCATCTCTAAATATTTTAACATCCCTTTCCTAAATTAAAAACTGTTTAACAATGCCTCACAATTTCTTTTAAATCTGTATTTCCCTCAAAAAAAAATTAATACAACGGTCAGTAGCAATTTTTTGTTTGGAAAGTTTTATTCATCAGTATAATTTTTTTTTTGTTCTTGGATTTTTTTCGCATTATCTACTTTTAATTATGATTGATATTTTCTTAATTTTAATTAAACTGTAAATCCAATTAATTACAGGTTTTTTTTTCATTTTTTTTTACGTTTTAAGCTTAAAATTTAAATACTGATTATCACTTAGTATCTTGAAAAGTGATAATGACATTTACACTTAAACCAGAAACCTTACGAAAAGGTAAGTTTATACTTTAAAACTTATTTGTTTTACCTTTTTAGCTTTAGAAAAACAGAAAAGAAAAGGATTAAATGTTTATAAAAAAATTGTATCTACAGCTTTATCTCTTTGAACTTTATCCCTTATTTTTCAATGTAGACCTTAAGGCAAAACATTCAATTAAGATTAGACAAAAAAAATTGACAGAAAAGAGAATGTGGGAGGAAAAAATACCATCAGCAAAACCATTTTAAAAATATTAAATCCAGGGATGCTTAGTCAATGTCTTCTTATACCCTACACCGCTGAAGGTGAATAGGCTATTTTGGGTTTGTACTGGTTTTTATACAAAAACATAAAAAGATTAAAATCCTGTTTTAAATGTGAAACATATTGTCCGACTGTCAATCCATCCCATTTTTCGCACATAAGTGTTAAGTTGGTAATCAAACTACAGATTGTAGTGTTCAAGTTGCTTCGGTTTTCTACTACAATAGCTTATAATCACAAACAGATATGAACAGCTTCTTTTAACGCAAATTAAAAAAAATAAAATAATTGTTTTATCGATATATATTGTTTTCTAAATTTATACTGTGTTAAATAAAAACGCGAACACCGACTGTGCAAAGACCGGGATATACGCTGGCTGCATCAAAACTTTTCATGCCAAAGGCAATAAATTTTTAGCAGGTCCTCAGTAATATATGTGGCCTACAATGACACGAAAGAACGTATCACTTTTTCTGTTGTCAAATTCTGCTCACTTTTTCTGGATTGCTTTGTTCAAACAGAGGAGCTTTAAGGCAGGATCACACATTTATCGTAATGCACCAATAATTCGTCTATTTTATATGACAGTCGTGTGAATTCACATTTTATTGGCTCATACGGCAACTCACAACATTATTGTGCTTACTTATCCCACTCAAATTCAACCCTAATTCGACAATTGTATGAAAGCTTTAAAGGAAATCATGCACCAGTATAAATGCCAAAAATACTCCAATTTTTATTGTATTCTTATGCGGCAATACTCACCAAATTTTAGTTTTCAATTAATTTTTTTTTTTTTTTTTTTTTTTTTTGAAAAAACGCGTATTTGTATGGTATTTATAATTGTCATCCCTTAAATTATGATTTTTTTAATTATTTATATGTAAAATGCATCACAAGTTTCAACCATTTCTTTTTTCATTATTTTTACTTTTTTTATCAAGCGGACAACATGATAATCAAAGCCGATGCAATTTTTATTTTTTAAAAGAACAAATCATCTTTACTTTAGAGGATTAAATATAATTTGTAATTATATTTCAATATTTTAGTTAATAAATAAATCTTTTTAATTTATTAAAATGTAAACAAAATAAAATTTGCAATCTAGTACAAAAATTATCATTTTACTCTTTATTAGACCTTCAAAATACAACTTTTAGAAATGGACTTTTGCACAACACTTTTTAGTGGAGAAAAAATGCGTAGTCATTGCGTGTTCCCCTGATTTTAACATCCCTGAGATTCAATTCAATTTTCAATTTTCCCCCGATTTTAACCTCTCCTAGGTCTAAATTTGAAGAAAATGATACCCTATAATACTTTCGTTAGCAAGGTCTATCTGTGTTCAAAATTTCATCAAAATCGGAGTGTTAGCAAACAAAAGCTTTCTTAAAAAAATCCACTTAGTGACCATAAAATCAGAGGATACTGTTTATAAGACCTAATTCTTGCCATATTTCAGCCTTTAAGTAAAATATTGGTGTAAATTACGCATATTTGGCGCTGGCTAGTGGGGATTTGTTGTGATTGGTCTAAGCTGAGAGAGATAGAGATTGGTTCATGTCCGAAATACATTATCATATGATGCAATAAATAAAATTTTAAATACTATGTTGTTTTGCCGGAGTGTGTGTTTAATGTAGTATGAAATAGTTGTCATTGATTGACTACATTTTTTTAAATAAAATTGTCAAATAACTTTATTAAAATACTAGACTTAATAATTTTTTAGGTGAAAATATGTTGTGAATCATGCCATCTAAACATCTTTTAACTTTTAATTTTTTGTCTTTCCGTGATTGAAAGGATAACGAAATTTAAAATGCCTACCGGCTGCTGATAAATCAAGACAGTTGCAAAATATGACAAAAACAAGAAAAAGTAGTTAATAAAGTTTAAAATTAAAATACTTCAGTGTATCTTAAGAAACTTTGATAAAAAATAAAAATAGAAAAAAAAAACCTAACTCGTGGTAAGAGAGATGGGAATACAGAATGTATTTAAATAAATAAAAGAAAAATATTTTTGTACCTTTTTAAAGTAAATAAGTATAGAAAGTAAGATAAAATGGGATTTCTCTTTTAGAGAAATATATGTGTGATGGCCAATGCTAAAAATGTGATGTCATTTAAATTTAAATTTTAATTAACCTAAATTAGAGGAACTTTAACTCTTGGCTATAATTCAACTTACTTATGTACATTATGATAAATTTATGATAAATTTTGATTATAGCACTTAAATCATATTAAAATCGTATTCTTATGTTTTAACCATTTTTAAAACGTTTGAGTTCTTTTTAATTGCGTCAAAATAAAATAAACACACGTTTTTGTTGTTTTACAGTTTTTATTTTCTCACTTTTCACAGTATACAATTATAATTATACAGTCTCCAACTTATTTATCTTGCTCTTAATATTCGTTTATACAATACTTTTATTTAAGCCTAAACACGACTTTATATTATGACTGCAAAATGAAATTCGCCGCCTTTTATAGCAATTCATTATCAATTTTAAATATTTTTGTAGTGACTACAAATTTCTATTTATCTGTATTAAATTCAAAAGTCTAAAATTATAATCCACAAAAAGGAATCGAATTGGCAACACTGTTTGTGATAGGGCAGTAACATATACAGATCCTTAGCACAAACCAATAAAGTTTATAGCTAAAATCTTACCATACAGTCCCTGATGTAATGTATTTTCGTAACAGTATTACATGAAGTCGTGTTAATATTTGGTGCTCGAAAAACTTCGGCAAAAATTTGCCATTCGTCTAGCTCTGGTCGACTATTCACTAAAAAAGTTGACGATATCATTCATCAAAAAAGACCAGTACATAAGCAGCGCGGACGTTGCTTGGGAACTAGAATTCATCACCAAACAGTTATTAATCATTTGAAGAAAGTTTGATACACAAAGAATCTCGATGTTTGGGTGCCATATGAATTACAGTGAATAATTCAATGGACCGAATTTCCATTGCGAATTACTGCTAAAACTGAACATTATCGATCCATTTCTAAAGCAAATAATTAGGGGCGATAAAAAGTGGAAACCTTACTACAATAATATATAAAAACGATCATACAAAAGGCAAGGTGAAGCTTTACAGGCGGTGGCAGAGCCAGAATTGACATCTATAAAAGTAATACTGTATGTCTGGTGAAATTAAAATCTAGTCAACCATGGTCAACAATCGACTCTTACCTCTATTGCGAGCAATTAAATTACGGCTAGAATCGATCAACAAAATAGGTGTTGTATTCCATTATCCCAAAGCAAGACCGCACACATCTTTTACAACCCGGCAGTAAGTGAAGTTCAAAGCTAATGGAATAATGGTTTTACACAAAAAATGACCAAATAAATCATTAAACGAATCTGAAAATTTTCTTATTCACTATGAATACATTCAATTGTTATCGTAAGACAAATTATAATTCCACAAGTAATTGTAATCAAAAGATCGAACTTACGAACTTAATTATTAATTTCATAAAAATTAAAAGATTAGAAGGCGTAAAAGATGCCAAAAACGAACCTTGTTCAAAATACCGCAGCATGTCTAACGTGTTATAGAAATGCCAAAAATTTATTAGAAAAATTATTAAATCACTGTCGTATTGGTATCTTTCAGAACTGTCTCACTTATAGAGGATTAACTAAATCATTTATAAATGGTTAGGTATAGCTGGCAGTCCAAAACACACATTACAGAACTCTTCTTTTCTGACCCACACAAGGATAGCCTTAAGTGGTTAAGTACATGCAGCTTCCGCAGAAATCATTGTATTTTTTCTTTGCACATGTCTACCAAGAGCTAAATGATCGGTCACAAATCCTATCGGCCATCCAAATGTGGCCATATTTTCTTGTTTTTGTAACCGATTGGCTTACTTGTCCACCATTAATTTGGCACAAGATGGATTTCGTGAGAAACTAATTGCCCATACCTCTCAAAAAAAGCTCCCCTGACCCTAATCGATTTACAAAGATCACTATTAATACTTTCCTCTGAAATTTCTTTCCTCATGCAGTTACTTTCAATATCTTAATGATTAGGAATTTATATAAGGGGAACCGTCCAATTTATACCACCTCGACCTGAGAGATTTGGCATTAAAGCACAATTATTGCTTTTCTATGTACATTGTTCAGGTATCTTATAATGTATGATGATATCGCTGTTAAATATTCCATTAAACTAAACATTTTGCGCTGTAATATCTATGGCCCTAATTTTGGCCTATTGAAAACACTGTAGTCGTCTGGAAGCCTTCTAAACATTTTAATTTTTGCTTTTAATTCCCAGTTTCTCTAAGAAAACTACACAGCCAGAATTTCTATGCGTCTTCGACCCATCAGTGTATACATACGTCAATGGCCTCCTTAGAGTGAGTAAGTTCATTTTTATATTGTGACCTATCCGATATATAAATAGTGAAATCCGAATTTAAGTAGAGTTTTGGTATCCAGATAGGCAGACGGTTAAAATTAAAAAGAAGTTTAATGACATGAAATATTTATACAAATGTAGTCAAGAAACGATCTATATAGAAGTTTCTAAATTACGTTCAAATAACGTCGTGAACAATGCACTTCATCAGTCTGTAACTGGGTGAGATTAATAGGTGGGCGTGACGCCTTCCATTCATACTAAATATTGGATTTTGTATATGTGGAGAGCGAAACCATTAAAGCTTCGTTACCTATCCTCATCAACTTGTAGCTTGTAAGCCTGTACACAGCTAAAAAGCAGAATCTACAGTGACTTTCTGGAAGGAACAAATGTTTGATTGTTACCAGAATATGACAAAATGGGGAAAAAGAGTAAAAATATAACTAAGATAGTATTTAAGATAATAATTAAGATGGGGCTAGCGAAGCATACCGGATTTTAACTAGATTTTTTATAAAATACAATTTTTAATAAAAGAAATATTGCATTAATAACTACCCTATCGGCATTAACATATTAACTTAATAATAAAAATTTTAAATGACATCTTAAGTCAGCGAAACACAAATTAAAAAAAGACATGAATATCTTTCTCCAATCTACCCGAAAAAAGGGATTCTTGTTAATAACAAAAAAGAACAGCATCAAACGCAAAAAAGTACATGAATAAAAAGCAATCATTATATCCAAAAGGATATAAGGAAGTAAACAAAGGACACAGCAACCCGCCGACTTCTTATTCCGTAAAGTCCGACAAACAAAACAGTATGTAAAACGAACAAAATGACGAAAAAATAAACGGAAAACTGAAAAAAGGCGCGTAAAATTAATTAAAATTTTTTTCAACCACAATTCAGAGAGCAATACAATCCATAAAAATAAAGAACTACTTGAAAGAAGAAAAAAATTCTTCTCCACTCCACAATGGCTGTTGAGATATTTTTTTACTTTATTTTTTGAGGTTTTTTCTTCTTCGTAAGTGATATTCTGCCTTTTTTTACCCCTTTGCTATTCTTTAATAACAACAAAGTGGCCAACGAAATATGAAAAGTTATTGACATTAAAAAAGATGTTGAACGAGAAAAAAAGAATTCTTAAGAAAACAATTTCATAAAATTATTTAAAATGAAAAAATAAAGATTAAATTATTTTTCATATGTACGAGTACGGTTGCCATTTTATTCATGGTTGTCCAGGATTTTACGGAAAGAGAATTAATAATGAGAAGGATAATATTTATGATTTCCCAAGCCCTTAAAGAATAACTAAAATGTTATGCTAAAAATATTTGAATATGTAAAACAAAGCCAATTAAGCTTTTCGAAAACATAACTTTAAGATCACAATACAAAAAAATATTTCAACACTGAATTTTTACGGCTAATGAGTTAATATTGAGCCCATAATTATGGTACAATTGGCTCGCACCATCCAGTAGAATCTACATTAAAACCGATTTTCAATGGCGCCAAGGCAGTGCTCTTTAACTGGTACTAAAAGTATCTGTTACCTGTTACACATGAATATTTAAAAAAAGGACAAAATATGGGACCAAAATTTAAACCATATTTTTCCTTCATGGCAATGCTCGGTCCTCCTATTGCGCGAACAATTAAAATCAGTTTCAAAATATTGAATGGAAAGTTTTTCTTCGTCCCACAGTGATCATGAATCCTTAACCACGGATTTATAAAATTGTAATTATTTAAAACTAGCTAAAGCCCGGCCTGCTTCGCTACACCCATCTTAGTTATTGTCTTAAATGTTATCTTAGTTACTTTTTTATCCTTTTTCCTCATTTTGTCCCCTTCCGGTCCAAATCCAAACATTTGAGATAGATTATAAATCCTTACTTAGTTGTATGTGGTCTTCAAACAAACACACATTAATTTTCATATGTATATATAACTTTTATCCAATATACTTTGTGCAATACCCGCTTTCTGGCTGATGTGAATAGATAACGAAGCTTTAATTATTGCCGTTCTCCGCATATACAAAACTCAATATTTAAAAACGATAAATTCTACAGTGTCTTTCTTAAATGTTTGGATAGGGCCAGAAGCGGACAAAAGCTGGAAAAAAGGTAAAAAATTTAACTAAAAGAACATTTAAGATAATCATTCAGAAGCAGAAGGCAAAGCACACCGGGCTTTAGCTAGTTTCTTAATAAACGTTAAAATCATTCATTTTTTAAGTAAGTCTATCTGCTTTTATGCTGCTAAGATAAAATTTGATTAAGATAAATTTCCTTTTACACTTAGAACATATCTCCTAATTACGTTATACCTTGTATCGAATATTTTTAAGTTTTGTTCAGTTTTTTATTCAGAAAATCGAGATAAGCCCTTTTTATATGAAGTCATCGTTATGTACATATTTAATATATTTGAAAGTGAGTTATGATATAAGATATCATTTTTACTTAAACTAACGTAATTACTTCTACTAAAGAAATTGGCCTGAATTTTATTCAAATGCTTAAAATATTAAAATTAAAAATAAATTTTTAAACAGAAGGTGACAATTTGTAATTTAGAATTTTTGGCAATGATATGTATTCACAATAAAATATTAAAACAATGTTGAAAGTTGCTGTTTAGTCGTAAGAAGAGCAATTTTATTATTATTTTATTTTATTACTTTTATATTTAATATAAACACAGAAGTTGAAAAAGACGTAAAAACCTTGAATTTTTTTATTATATTATTTACTTTACTTATGCGCTGTTAGTGTTTGTATTTTTTTGGGGTCAACTCGAAATTTGTTCTTTTTTCGGTGATAATTATTCCAGTCACATCTGTTTATGCTAAATACAGTAAACAACCAACCAATCCAACGACCATGCCAATCAACCAACCGTAAACACAAAAACTTCTGCAGAAAGACTAATAAGTACACACATACAAATATACAAACAAAGATATTTTCAATTGCAAACTCACACTAAATCTTTTGTATGCATACATATTGTACATACACATATACAGAATTCTAAAAAAGTATAACATTTTAAGAAAAGCGAATAGTTTCCATTTCCAAGTAGGAAATTATTGGGGAGAAGTTCAGACTGTCAAGGACTTCAAGTGAATGATTACTTAAACTGAGCTAATGTTTATACATATAGTTTAACATTTTCTTTGTACATGTTACGTTAATTACGGGAATATTTCTTCATTAGATTGCGTAGATAGTCTTAGTTCTCATAGGACTTTAAATGTGTTATTACAAAAAATATGAATTAATCTATTATCTCTCTATGTTTAGTACTACTTTATGCAAGTATGCTAGCATGCAAATAAAACTAAGTTTTAATTTTGTTTATTCAAGTTGTTTATCAGTCAGTGCTGAGAAAGGATAAAATCGGGGGCAAATGGGCAAATGGCAAATGATATTTTTCTAAAATCATATTTTTTTCTTTTTATAGCAAAGTTTTTTGTTTGCTAACATCTATCTTCAAACAAAATAAAATATTTTGTACAAGACTACATTTCCAAGTCCTAGACATTGAAGGGCCTAATAAGAGGTAAAAAAATAATTTTCAGTACTTACTTCATTCATACAAAACAAGTAATTATTGCGATATAAGGTGCGTTGGAAACTATAAGAGATAAATAAAAATAGGGAAATATTTGTGAGAGTATTAAATGTGTTAGGGGAGTACTACAGCTAAACGAAAGAAAAAGAGAAAAAATTTAATTGTTGTTTCGAGTGTTTAATAAAGATGATTCAACTTCCGCCCAGACAACTCCATCTAAAAAGTAAAGATGAAGCTCCTCTGAACTTTTAGCTTACCTCTGGCGATGATGACAAACATCAGATGAATGATCAAGAAAAAACGCCAGCTACTGGGAAAAAATTACAGTGCTAAGTAAAGACCACCACTACTACTTAGCAAGTATCTTCACCGCTACACAATCATATGGAGGGGAGCTACAGTGTATTAACTATCTATAGGGTGGTTCAACCATAACGCACGATGTTAATTTTGAGTCACACCTTGTCGTCAAGTTTTTGGCCCAACTTAATATGACATTTCTTTGTTTCAGTGCTTGACAAATTCAACCATGGCGAGGTACACAATTGATCAGCGCTTTAAGATTGTTGAAGCTTTTTACGAAAATGAGCGTTCAAATTAAAATGCATCGATCATCATAATCTTTTTTTTTTTTTTTTTTTTATATAAGACCAGCACCCAGGGGATGGCCCCTACTCATGCAGTGCATTGTGCTGGTACTAGGAAAATAGGTTATTGGAAGGAGGACAGAGGGAGTAGTGTTTATGGATGTTAGATTTAAATTTACTCATGTCGTAAGTGGCAGGAAATACTTTCGCTGGAAGATTATTCCACAACCGAACAGTGCGACCAAAGAACGAGTTCTCCCTATAATGCGTTGTGCGATTTACTGGACAATCAACTACAAAGGGATGCGCTCTACGAGAAATACGAGTACTACGTAAAAATATATGATTTTTGGGAATTAATTCCTTAATTTCGTTAAAACACATTCCGTTATAGTACCGATAGAACAATGAAACACACGCCACATTGCGACGGTGCTCCAATGAATCGATAGAGTTGGCTACCCTACCGTCATTGATGAGCATCTTCGCCCTCTTCTGTACGCGGTCGAGAAGCTCCAAAATAGACTTTGAAGCACCGGCCCATACATGAGAGTTGTATTCCATTTTGGGACGGATATAGGTCTTGTAAATATTAAGGAGATCAGATGGGGTGAAGTATTTCTTGCACCGTCTCAAAAAACCAAGGCACTTGAATGCTTCTTTCGACACTTGAAATATGTGATCATTCCAACGAACGTCACAGTGAATTCTCATGCCCAGAACATCAAGAGCATCTGATTCCTCAATATCCACATTACCCATTGACACAGATGACAGCACACCACCACGCCTGTGTGTTAAAAAACAACATTGAGTCTTACGTGCATTAAAATCGACCCTGTTCGCACGACCCCACTCGGAGACCTTGAGTAGGTCACTTGTGAGTGTGACGTTCATATTCATCCTTCTTACCCCAACCTCCAAAAGGCTTGGTCTACGGTCAAAGGAATATGAGTGACAAATGTTGCTGTCATCCGCAAAAGAGTAGATAGGATTAGAAGTGAGAAGAAGAAAGTCGTTAAGAAATATTAGAAAAAGAGTAGGAGAAAGAACAGAGCCTTGCGGTACCCCTGAGTTTACTCTGAACTCGTCGGATGAGACCCCATCTATAACCACTCTTATAGAGCGATCTCTGAGAAAGCTCGATATAAATCGAGAGAAGTGACTACCGACACCAAAAGCATTAAGTTTCGAAATCAAACGCCTTTGAGGTATCCAGTGCCACAACCTTACTCTCGCCAAAACCATGAATGGACTTGTTCCACTTCTCCGAGAGCAACGCCAGCAGGTCACCAGTAGAACGGCCCCTTCGGAAACCGTACTGACGATCGCTAAGTAAATCGTTGGACTCCAGATATCCCACAAGGTGGTGATTAATCATACTCTCCATAACCTTGGAGAGTGTGGAACAAACTGCTATTGGACGGTAGTTCTCAGGGTTACTAGCCTCGCCCTTTTTGGGGATTGGTCGAAGAGCACTGCTTCAGGACCAGTGCTGGTATGCCATCCGGCCCAGAAGACTTGTTAACGTTGAGATTTGCAAGAACCCTTTTTACAGCACGAGCTCGAAAGAATATACTAGGCATAGTTACTGATACTCTTTCAAGTTCGGGCAGTGGTTGAACGCTCTCCGGCAAGTGAGAATTACTTGCAAACATTTCGGCCAAAAGGTTTGCCTTTTCTACCGGGTTCGTGAATGAGTGGTCATTCTTTATAAGAGCAGGAACCGAACTAGCGTTGTTCCTCAGCCTTTTAACGAATGACCAAAAGTTTTTACTTCCCCTCGGAAAGTTAAAAGCCTTAGCACGAAGGCGCTGCTCGTATAAAGCCTTTTCGCGTCTAAGTACTGCGGCACATGAAGATCTCGCCTGTTTGCGAAGCAAATCAGTGTGGTTACATTTGTTATTGCGCCAATTCCTGAATGCTTCCTCTCTGGATCTGACTGCCAATTTGCACGCCAGGTTAAACCAAGATTTGTTTCTGGGTTTAATCGAAAGCTTTTTGGATGGGATGAAAATATCCATCCCCAGCCATTTCTGCCATGGCATCGACGTTTGAGTCAAGAAAACAAAGTTTCCAATTAAAATGCCCAAAAAAATCGTTCAGCTCAGCCCAACGAGCATCCTCGTAGTTAAAAATAGAGCGTTCCGTAGCCGTGGGTGGAACCTCGCGAAGAGCGGTGGACGAGAATGAGGCAGAAACTGTGCAATGATCCGAATTTCCGAGAGGTGCAAGAACCTCAACTACATACTTTTCGGGGTGTGTAGTGAGGAAAAGGTCGAGGGTATTGTTCTGGTGCCCATCTACACACGATATATATTTAGGTTCATTCACTAATTGCGCAAGGTGATTGTGCGCGGCAAATAACTCAACGTATTGGCCTTCCGGAGTTGTACGGCCTGAATGGCGTAACCAAGACGAATTATGAACATTGAAATCACCAGCAACAACAATTTCACTGTTCGGATAATTCGAAAGGATACTCGATATTGAGTCGGAAAGAGAGTCGAAGCCAGATATGGTAACCTCTCTTCCCGCGTTTGGGCTTCTATACAAAAAGCCGAAGTGCAAAAGATGTGCCCTGATTTTGAACTTAACCCATAGACAGTTAAATTCCGCATCATACATGCCAAGAGGTTGCTGGCATTGGTACACGACCAAATGTATCCACAACCGGGAGAATTGTGCGCAAATTTCAGCAAACCGGGTGTGTGGGAAATGTGGAAACACCTGTTCATGCTCGCCCTGTTCGGTTTATGGGTGAGCGACGTCATCGGGCCGCACTGCTCGAAAATGAGGTCGTCCAAACAGTTAACGTGAATGGTGCTCGCTATCGCGAGATGATAACAACCTTTCTGTGACCAGAAACTGAGGATATGGACCTGGACGATATATGGTTTCAACAGAATGATGCCACTTGCCACACAGCCAAGAAATTCAATGGCCGTGTTATCTCTTGTCATAGCGATGTTAATTGGCCGCCACGATCATGTGGTTTGACACCGTTGGACTTCTTTCTTTAGGGATATTTAAAAGAAAAAGTGTACGTTAATAATTCAAGAATAATTTAAGAGCTAAAGGAACCTCAATTATGAGCTTTCGGAGTATGTAGAAGTTGCCTATGGTTGAGTAGTGCGATGATCGCATAGGAAAAAAATGACCTTTTAGATCTCATAAAATGCTGAGATCTAGGACAACTATTACCGGAGGTAAAAAATTAAAGTTCCTTTTGTTCGTTTGCAGTTTATACCGAAGTCACCTGCTAGCTAAGTAGTTGAGCTATGTCACTACTGAAATGAATGATCAATATAAGATATAAGAGATTTTAATTTAAAAAAATTTAATATTTTCGACAATTTTCCGTGGATCTTGTTTTGTTTTTTCACAACGTATAAAAATATTACCCTCTAATAACACTGGTCTCCAAAAAACAAACAATTTTTTTGCCTCTAAATAAAATATATGGAATATAATGATTTTGATGCGCGAAATTCAAATCGGTTTTAATTTTTTTTTTTTTTCATCGGGCACAAATTTTGTTATGGGCGTGTCAAATTTGTCTCCCAAAATATGGTAGTTTTGTCAATATATTTCATCATAACTTGAAAACGACTTGACCGATTTTAATGCAAATTTCCTATAAATCACCTGAATAAAATTTGCTTGTATTTTCTAAAGTTTCGGAGTTATTCATAACTTAGTTGCGAAAAAAAAATTTTTCCCGCAAAATTAGAGCATTTTTTTTTAAGTCATAAAAAATGTTTCAAAATGAAAATTTACATATTAAGCACTTAAAGCTTAAAATGTTAAGAACAAAATAAGATATGTCATGAAAAACGTTTGGCTATTGCTGATTTTATTCAAAATTAAATCCAGGTACCTAACTTAGACCAAAATTAGTGAACAATTTTTTTTGCAAAATTAGTAGAAATTTCGGTTTCTTTTATTTCCAAAAAGTTATAAAAAATTCTTAGAATATAAATTTTACATTTTAAGCATATAAATGAAAGCCAGATATATACCTAACTTTGACAAAAAATTTGTAATTCATTATTAGGCAACACACAAAAATAATTAAAGGAAAAAGACATTATTGCTTCGAAGAACTGGTCGTCGGGCAGATGAAATGATCAGATATATTATTTTGTGCTTGTATTTTCTCGTAAGTCCACGAGTAGCGGTCATGCAGAAATAACAATCACTTTCGTGATTTTGCGATTCACTCCCTCTAATTGGTTTAATTAATTGCATGATCTCGTATTGCCGTCAATCCAACCTCTTAAAACTCTTGCACAAGTATTACATACATTTTTGGCAGCCAATATTTGTGTCTTTCGTCGATAGGAAGTACAAATCTGGAGAATTTTTGCAAGTCGAAGCCCTTGACATACTGTAATTTAAAACAAAAATCCATTATAAATAAGTTAACTCTCTGTATAAATTTTGTAAAACACTTACCAAAATAAAAAAGTATAAAACGGAAATAGTCCTTAAAGTACTTTTCATTATCCACTGGTTTAAATCAAATCAAATATCGGATAGGATATGTCTTCTCAGATTCGGAAGCAAGTGTTGAATAATGAAAAAATTGTGTTATCATTCTTAACATTTTTTTTCCCAACTTAATTATGAATACTCCGAAACTGTTGAAAATACAAAATTTGTTATTCATGTGATTTATAAGAAATTTTGTTCCCATATATTTGCTGGTACTTGCATTGAAATCAAGTCGTTTTCAAGTTATAATGAAATATATTGGCACAACTACCATATTTTTGGTGAAAAATTTGCACGGCCATAAAAAAAATTTTAGCCTGAATGAGAAACACTGAAAACGGATTTGAATTCAGCTCATCAATATCATTATATTCCATATATAGCCTTTAAATAAAACTTAAAGGCTATTTTTGCTGTAGACAAGTGTAATTATATACAATACTTTAAACATTTTGACAGGCTATTGCTATGGATAATTGAACTAAATTGATTTAATTAAATACGCTTAAGTGTTTCGCAACAAGAACTAACTGTCTATTACACTTATGTATAGAGAAATACATACCAAAACGTTAAGAAACAGAAACTGACAATAAAGTTTCAACACATTTTTTACTTACAAGTACATTCGCTTAAAAAAAGCAATGCAATTTGATGTTATTTTTTTTTTTTTTTTTTAAACGAACTGAAGTTAATTTGAAAATAATTGGAAAAATTGATATTGAAACTGCATGCTTGATATTTATTTGTAATAAAACAAAATGAAGTGGTTTTGGTACTTTGTGCTAAACTATTCTTCAAAGATGTTACGAACATCATTTATAGTGGTTAGAGGTGTAATTAATAAACATAGAAAAGTAATTAAGTAGAGATGGAAACACTGCAGGCAAAACAATGTCAATCTATTATTTTTCGCTTGAATAAAGTGCAAAATTAATAGAATAAGCGAAAAAATAAAAAAAAACAATTATTAAGTAAACATGAAATTATACATTAAGAATATTATAAAAAGTATTCTACATAAATGTGTAAAAATGTTGGATCTTTTAAAGCTATTTCCCTTAAAATTCGTCAATTTTTCGATCAACATCATCGTCCTTCTCAACATTTAATTAATAAATTTAATTCAATTGATTCGCACATACAAACATACATACATACACATAATATAATAATACCAACCTGTGTTCGACCGAGTCGTTCTAGTAAAAACACAGCAGCCGTGAGCAGTAATTTTGAAGAAGACCAGAATTGTTCTGTTCATCGACTCACAGTCAGGGTTGTCAGATCTGGCGATTTTAAAAGTTATTTGGGGTCCTAATTTTCGGTTTGGTGACATGGCGGCTTTTTGGCGATTTGTAAATTAATTAGTGATTATGTTGGCTATTTTTGATAAAAAAATATGAAAAATTAAAATTATTATTTTGGTATTTTTATATACGAAATTCGTGAACATGGTCATTTTAATGCGTCGAATATAGATGGCAGCCGGACTTCAATTATGTTCTCGGCAACGAGAAATTTGTAGTTACCTATATGGAACTGAAACTAATAGATTTTTTTGGTTGCAGTTTACTTATATAATGCAATTTTCGGCAATTGGCAGCGAGATATTTATATTCATAAATGGTACGAAAAAAGCTCTAAACTTAACAAATGTGGAAAAAAATCAATGTGTTTGCTTCAAAAATTCACACATATGCATACCTCAGGAATATGAAGTATATCATATCATCAAAGGTCTACTTCTCCTCTCTCTAAATCGACTGAAAAGCTTAAAATCGGATAGTATTCCGTTAAATTGTAAGTTTATAAGTGGATGAAGGTACGAAAAACCATTTTTTTACCTGTAATTAAAGATTTTGGAGGTTTTTAGAAAATTTCAAAAACTGAATCTGGTTGTACTAGATAGCGTTTATTAGAAAAATAGCATAACTTATCGCCGTTCTTTTTTGTCGCATAGTGTAATTTAATTCCAATACAAGGCAATGAGAAATGTTTCGAAGAAAAAGTGTATAACGTACAATAATAAAAGTACATATCTATATCCAAAATGTATTTTATATTAACCATAAACATAATTTTTTATAGTTTTCTAGCTTTCATTAACAAAATATATATTATGGCGAATTTTTTTCCACTTTTGGCGAAACTTAAGAATTCAGAATAAATTATTTTTTATTTGTTTTAACAATTTTTTTTCATTATTTTAAAAAAATATAAATTTTATTGCCAAAATGTAAAAAATATGATTTAGCGATTTTGGCGATTTATGAAATTAAATTTGACGAAAAAGCTTAAAAAAAATCGAACATCCCTGCTCACAGTGTGTTGAGCCCATAAAAGCAATGGACAAAAATAAGGAGATTTATATTTGGTACTGTGTGCCGCTGTGGTATGGTAAGTAAGACACCCGCCTACTAACCAGAAGCTCCTTGGTTCAATACCAGGCCAGACCATCTGAAAAGAATAAAAGTTTCAACAGAGGTATCACCTTCATAACATTAGCTAGTAACTGGTTATGAGTATTACTACTATTGAAAACTTCTTTAATGCTTTTGCCGTTCGGAGCCGGCAAACGAGTCTAAAAATAGAATCGGATGCAGCTCATTCACTGAGAGAAGTCCCCATGTGCCTTCATGGAATGTTATAAGAATTAATAATATACATTTTGTACTAGATAATACTTACTTTTGCGACCTTTTGTGTTAATAAAAACAAAAGAACATGTCAACACAAATTGTATATTTCATGTAAATTTTTCATTTTAAGTATTTTAAAAAATATGTACATATTACATATATATATTTGTAGGATGAATTAGGAAAAGTTATTTGCACTTCCTGATTATATAGAATCAATACTTGTAGATTAAAAAACAAAATGGTACTTATTTTTATAGGTTTTTTTTCATCGAATATTGTCAACTTCTGAAGTTTTTCATTTGATAATATCATATATAAAAATCATTAAAATATATATCAATTTATATATTTTCTAAAATTTGTATATATCTATTTATTTACTTAAATATTATTTATAATAAAAACCTTTACTTCCCTTAGTTTAATCAAAACACAAATATTTGATGATTATTTGTTTAAGAGAATCCAAAACGAATTGAAGACAACGTGATTTTTTTTCAAAAATATCTCAAATTTGAAGTGTCACAGCGTAGCCAAAACTGAGTCTTTTACCTAAATATTTTGTTTTTATTTTATTGATACAAATACCTGTCGATTAATATCAATGCTATTTGGTTTCAAGTCACAAATAATTTTGAATTTTGTCCATAGGCCAACGCAGTGTGCGACATTTAAAAAAAATTGACAATCTACAACGACCAATTGTACGTAAGAATTTTGTTTTAAAAACCTTCAAAGTTCATGTATTGAATACTACGGACTTGATTGAGTGACCTGATATGAGTTAGTTATTGCATAATTTTCATCAAATTTCTTAAAAATTTGACTTAAAAGGCTTACAGTGAATAACTAGTGCATGTATTGAAACTGGCTGACAGACCATTAACTTCGTTTCGTAAACTTGCTAAATTGCTTCAACATGAATTTCCTATTTTTTTTTAATATAAAGCCATTTTTGTTAAACTGGATATGTTAATGAACAAAATTGCCAGTTAAGGTGAATAGAAAGAAAGTTATCTACTAAGTTTTAACCTATTAACATTTAACGGACAGGTCGAATCATATCTTATTTAAAAATTTTTGCTGAAATAAAAACTACGCCGTTATTCAGCGCAAAGTTTTTCAATATAAAAGGTCCGTGACGAATTTCATTTTTGTTTCAATGGGTACGTCAACAAGCTAAATTAAAGAATTTGGTGTGAAGAACTGTCAAAGCACAGAGAAAGATGCACTGTTTGGTGAGACTGACGGCATCATTGGACCGTATATCGTCAAGAGCGATGAAAATCGCAAAGTTACAGTCAATTTAGCAAGGCACCGTGCAATTATTACTAACTTTATGTTGCCAAAAATTTTACTTGGTTGACATGTGGTTTCAACAAAACGGTGTTAAATACCACACGGCACGAATACCATAAATCTATTGAAGGGAGAGTTTGGTGAGCAATTTATCTCTCGACTTGAAGTTGTCCACTGGCCGCCAAGATTGTGGGACTTGACTCCACTAGACTATTTTTTGTGGGGATACGTGAAGTATCTCGTGTACAGGGACAAATAAAAGCTACAATTACAGCCCTGGAAAAGAATGTTACTGCTGCCATTGGTGAGATATCGGCCGAAAAGCTGTAAAAAGTATACCAAAATTGGAGTTAAATGAACCACCTACGAAGTAATCCCGGCAACATTTACATGAGATATCGCCCTAAATAAATATTTCATTCACTTCAAATTTCAAAACACTAACTTTTAAAATAATCCGTTACTTATGTCCGACATCATTTTTAATTTTTAACATTCAAACCTTACTTTTTTCATGTGAAAAATAATAGGGACACATTGCGGTTTTCTTTAACAGCTTAAGAGAAAAATGTACTAAAACTGAGAAACGGTACAAAATTTGTTTGATAAATAACGGTTCTTTACGTCGTCGAAATACAAGCAGAGAATTTACAAGATTTTTTTGATAAATATTTTAATATAAAAACAGAGTTGGAATATAAAATTTCACACGACTATATACATATGGTAACTTTTTTGTTTTATTTTGTTTTGAAAAAGACAGTTGTGAAAAAATATATGTATAGAGCAATTTCAATTTATATCGGAATTTTTAAAACATTTTTGGAATAATATTGCAGCAAAAATAGAATCCTTAAAATACTTTAATAATACTTTTCAAATAACATATCGAGCCATAACGGCTAAAATGATATAAGTGCCATTATTATCGATTTTCGTTTTTTTGATAAAAACCGATAGTATTCGATCATTCACATCAGCACACAAAGTTTTATCTTTATGATTTTAAAGCAACCACAAAAAATCTTATGTACTACACTAGAACAAAAAGTATTAAAAAACCTTCTCCTGTAAAATTTGTTTTTTTGTCCCTTTCGTCTTTTTGACGATTATGGCTTGATATGGTATTTGATTATGAAATTAATCTAAGCGATGAAATTAATCTAAAGTCCTTTTTCACTGCCATTATTTTTAGTTTCCTTATCATATCTAGAAAGTACTGAAATTTTGTTTCTCTACTACCGAACATACAGAACATACCGACGATACATGGGTGCAAATAGCTTCCATGAAGCTTCTTTATCTTACTCGGTTTGTCACTGTCATTTTCGCGCCTTCTCATGTAAGATTACGGTTTCCTAATTCTTGAATTATGTATTGGGCGTCGTGAAGTATTCTTTGATCGACTACGACATCTTAATGCTTTAGCATTCCACTCTAGTTATTCCGAGGCACTTATAATATTAAGGAATACTTGTAGCTTTGGGTAATGATGTTCGATACAAGCCAGGTTTCACTTCCGTACAACCAAGTTGACTTTACTCATGCGTTGAATATTAAAGTTTGATTTGTCTGGATATTTGTAAGTTTCTGCTTACTGACTACAATCGCCTGAATGTCGTTCTCACTTTATTGAGCCTTGCTTAAGCCTGTTTCTGCGTAGCCATACGTTACTAACTACGTGCTCAACTGTAGGGCCCTGTAGCATGATTATTTCTGGGTTAATATTGTTACTTTCCA
This sequence comes from Wohlfahrtia magnifica, assembly GCA_023159175.1. Classification (NCBI taxonomy): domain Eukaryota; kingdom Metazoa; phylum Arthropoda; class Insecta; order Diptera; family Sarcophagidae; genus Wohlfahrtia; species Wohlfahrtia magnifica. The sequence goes on from JAKWBJ010000523.1 coordinate 504,384, forward strand.
CAGATTTGGTTTTCTTAATATTTATCTTAAATCCAACAGTCTTTTACAAGATATTACACTTGTTATATATGTATTAATATACATATGTATGTATACAATATGTACATCTGCTATTCTAAAAACATCAAGAAATACGAAAAAAAAATTTTATATCGATTTAAATTTTCATTTAAATTTAGGAATTCAGTTTAGGCATTAGAGATTTAACGTGAGCTAATTTTCCAAGTTAAAAAAACCAAATTCAACATATCAATATATAATAAGTACGCTGTAGTGTCGTTAATGGTCCACTCGGTCTGATTTTTTTTTCTAATAATCATCCATTTGTTTTTATTTTTAACAATAACAGTTTTAGCTCTGTGAAGCTCTTTTCTTTTCCAACTCATTTCACATATTTTAGGCGATAACGATTATTCATTTGAGTTTTTCTTTTTTAATTATTTCAGTTTTTTTTTTAATTTTCCGCTAGTTTTTTTTAGCTGCTGCTGCAATCTGTAAATGCATATTTCCAACAATAAGGACAACGACAACATGGTGAGTAAAACGGAGAAGCCTTTCGCCTTTTTTTTTACTGCTCCAGTAAGTTTTGTTGGTTAGTCATTCGTTTTTGCTGTAATTATTATTGTTTTTGTTGCTGTAAAAAATCACCACAATTTTCAATTACTTAATGAGTGCATTAGTATAATTGCACAATGGTTGTAAGTTGTTACGAGAATTCGGTATATTAGTAAGTATGTATTATACTATTGTATACTCTTGTATATAGTATGTATGTTTTTTCTCTTTTTTTTTTCGAATATAAGAAATAATAAGCAAACAAGAATTACGAATAATTTCTATTAAAAAAAAAGTAGAAGAAAGAACTGCAAAGAAACAGAAACATATTGATTTGCAGAGTGTCTAACGAAATAGTGTTATACGAAAAAACAAATAAGCAATTGGGTGAATATTATGATAGTTGTTGAATATTGTTCGTATTCACAGTTACAGAGATTATATAATAGAAGTCACGAAATATCAATTCAGAAAAATCATTAATAAAACTATTGGCGGTCAATTATGAAAATGGGTCAAATGAGCCCTTCTCGTCTCTCTAGTATTAAGCCGGTTTTTGGCTATAATGTCAGATTTTTTACAAATAAAGTGTGGTCTAACCATAATGCACGATGTTAATTGTTAGTCAAACCTTAACGCCAAGTTTTTATGCCAAACTTAATTTGACATTTCTTTTTTTCAGTGTTTGACAAATTCAACCATGGAGCGGTACACAATTGAGATTGTTGAAGTCTTTTACGAAAATGGGCTTTCAACTCAAAATGCATTTCGTGCACTTAATGATTTTTTGGTCATCATTTTCAACCAAATGTGTCCACAATCAAAAAAATTATGGGCATATTTCAGCAAACTGGGTGTGTAGGAAATATGGAAACACCCATGCGGTTATGGGCGGGCGGCAGCATAATCGACCAAATGTGTATACAATCGAAAGAATTGTGTGCAAATTTCAGTAAATCGGATCTGTAGGAATATGGAAACATCTGTGCATGTTTGCCCAGTTCGTACTGCGGAAAACATTGCTGTTGTCGTCAACCTCGACTCTTCATCATGTCGAGCATCACTAATGGCAAGAAATTGAGGATATGGACCTGGACGATATGTGGTTCCAACAGGATAGTGCCTCTTGCCACACAGCCAACGAAACAATGGCTCTTTTACGCGAGAAATTCAATTGGTCACCACGTTGGATCACGTGATTTGACACCGTTGGACTTCTTACTTTAAGAATATTTAAAACAAAAAGTGTTCGTCAATAAGCCAAGAATAATTCAAGAGCTTAAGGATGAGATAATTCGACACATTAACGACATGTAACCTCAATTTTGTCTCAGTCATTGAAAATATGGACTGACGGATAGATTTATATCACCGAAGCCGTGGCAAGCATTTGGTCGATATTTTATTTCACAAATAATTATCGTGGATCCTTGTATCATAATAAAAAAATTTTAAATAATTCTCTGAAAACTTTTTGTTTTATTTACGTTTTGGTTAGTTCACCCCATAGATTTTGCACAAACGTTGAGCATATGAAAGATGACAATTTGGTTTAAATTTTTGGTTGAAGCAGTTCCTTATTTAGTCGTTCGTGTAAAAAGTTTTATTGATTTAAACACAGAATGCTTTACTACAAAACTAAAAAAATATTGAATATTGAACTGCTGTAAGTAAACACTGGAGCTAAGAGTGACTTACTTGATTCCGTTTTGAAAAGTTTATGTTGAGCTAATACATCCTGGAGGCAAGAACAATTCGTAGAATACTGCTGCTAACAACTCAACCATTTGAACCAAGCAATCAAGAAAAATCCACCCGAATTCGCTAGAGATAAGCTGTTGTATTCCTACCATCATGCATGCCAGGTCAACGACATATTTGATGACTCTATAGAAACTGAGAGAGCTTGATTGGGAAGTTTTGATGCACTTACCGTATAACACACACCTTGCAGATTTTGATTATCATTTGTTTCAATAAGTGCTTTCAAATAGGCCCAAAACGAGATTGCCGTTGATCCCGATTTTCATAAGCAAATTTTGTTTAGCGATAAAGCTCACTTTTGTTTGAATGGATACGTCAATAAACGAAGCTGGCGTAATTGGAGTGATGTTAATCCTCAAGTGTATGTCGAGACACCGTTACATCCAGAAAAACTGACTGTTTGGTGTGCTTTGTGGGCTAGTGGAATCTTTGGTCCGTACTCCTTTAAAAACGATGCTGGTCAGAATGTTACAGTCAATAGTGACCACTATAGAGCCATGATTACTGACTTTTTCGTTCATTAATTGAACGACCATGATGTGCAGGAGCTGTGGTTTCAACAAGACGGCGCAACATGTCACACAGCTCGTGTTACAATTGATTTATTGAAGGAAATGTTTGGTAACCCCATAGTTTCATGTTTCGGACCCGTGAATTAACCTTCAAAAAAACTCATTTTATAGTATAAACTTAAATCCCGTAGGGACCTACAAAGCGCAATTGGATTAGTTTTTCGCTCAGAAAACCCAGATATTTTACACTGATGGAATAATGGCTTCAGGCCAAAAATGGCAAAAGGTTATTGATGTAAACGTCATACCAATATTTGGTCGAATTTGTAAACAAACTTTTCCGAATACCTATTATTTAGCTGCAGCCCCTATATTAACTATCTTAGTTATTATTTTTTGCCCCTTTTCCCCATTTTATTTCCTTTCGATTCAAATCCAAACATTTAAGATAACGTATAATTATTTCCAAAACTATAGCTGAATACAGTCTTTGCATTAATTTGTAACGTATTATACTCATAAAAAATTCACATATAGTATGAATGGAAGATGCCACGCCCATTTGTTCAATCTCACCCATTTTTGTCAGATGTTTCGCAATGAGTACAAAGTCATTTAAACCAAGTTTAGAGCTTACGCTTTAACCGTTATTAAGATATACAAGAGTCAATATTTAGTTCGTATGGGAGGTATCATGCCCACTTATCCAATTTCGCCCAGTTTTTGACTGATGATAAGCCAATCACCCAACCCTAAAAATTTTATTTCATAGAATAGATGTGATATATCGTAGAAAAAATAGCTAAACACTTATAGATAATATTTTTATATTATCATATTATTTATGTAAATAGGAACACATATCTTTTTGAAGGACCCTTTTGAAAAGAATCTCAACAATTCTTTAAAACCGTGGAAAAAACTGTACTTTGTACGCTTTTTTGTTCAATACATACAAATATATTTTTTAATTAATTATACTTAATACCATTGGGGTCATTTTTATTTTATTTTCTTTCACACTCTGACTGTCGTCTGTTTCTTTTCTACATCTCCTTTCTTTCTGTATTTTTTTTTCTCCATATCCATACATTTTCGTTTAGCTCTTAATGCAACTCATCCTAGGCTTGTACCTTGAATCTATTGTATCCATACATTCATTCAATATCAATATTGTACCTGTTTTTTATATTTTTTTATTTTAAATTCGTCCTTTTTTCATTTCGGTTTATTTTACGCGAAAATTAATCGTTTTACTTGAACCCAAAGATTTATCGTTTTGTAAATGTGCAATGTTTTATATGTTCATTTAATTTCTCTGTTTCGTTCGATTTACTATTTTTCTCCCCGTATTTTTTTTTTATTGAACAAAGATTTTTCCTGCTAACTTGTTATTTATTGTTTATATATTAATCAATATCAGTCAGACGGAAAGAAATAAATTTTTCGTACAAGAATTAAAATCTTATATATAAAAATGAATGTTGGTATGTTTGCTGATTTGTGCCTTATTGGCAGCTAAACAGTTGAACCGATTTTCTTGAAATTTTTACAGTATCTCTCTGTATGTCTGGAAGGATCTATTGACTATATAAATTTTAAAAATTCCAACTGGGCGATACTAAGTGTATATTTCTTTGTCTATATTTTAAAAATGGTAGCTGAAAGATTCTCTAAATTTGGCCAAATATTCAAGGCAAATCATTAGTTGAAAAGTGGTTGTGGTACCTCCCATACAAAGTAAAAATGTTTTTAGTATATCTTGAGAACGGTTACAGTTGAACTTTCAGAATTTGGTCTGAATAACTTCATACTCAATTAAAATCATCAGGCAAAAAGTGGGCAGAATAATACACTCACTAAACTAAATATTGACTTGAGAACGGTTAAATCTAAAGTTTTAGTATTTTGTCTGAACGACTTCATAGTCAATGCAAATCATTAATCAAAAAGTGGGCAGAATTTAAAAAGTGGGCGTGGTACCTCCCATAAAACTAAATGTCAAATTCTGTATATCTTGAAAACGGTTGAAGCAAAAGCTTCTCTATTTGAAATTGGACAAGTGGGCGTGATACCCAACATACATGGTTGGCAACGCACTGGGTAACCCATAATAAAAACCGGGTGGATTTAATTAGGTTTTATATTTAAAAAAACCGGGTGGATTTTTTAATTAAAGGTTTTCGTAGCTTACAATAAAAGTAATTAAGATTTGCGTGTATCGATTTCGGCGATTTCGGCGATTCGGCTCGTTTTTTAAACTCCAAAAAATAATGAATTAGCAAATTCATCAAAATATAAATTTATTAAATCGCAGCCATTTTTGATCCAACTTCCGAACCCGTTTCAGAAAAACTCCTCGTCCTTTAAAGCTTTATATATCTTCATAAGAAGTGAATCGGTGGCATGCCAAAAGATATTGTATACTTCGAAGCAGCCAGTAGTCAGAAGGAGCAATGTTTGGAGAATACGGCGGGAGCGGCATTTGACCCTTTCAAATAATTGTTTGGCAACTTTTTCGACGTGAGATCAAGCGTTGTAATGCAAAAGGATAACTTAATTATGTCTGTCGTTATATTTCGACAGTTTTTCTTCAAATGCACTGTTCAAGCGAAGTAATTGCAATCTGCTCCGATTACCGAGTATTAGCAGCTCAGAGCACACAATGCCGACTTGATACCACTAAAAGCGCATAATTGCATTGTAAATACTAAGACAACTTAATTTTTCTAACAAACAAAAAATATTGTCGAAATGATCGAAATTTGTAAGGAATTATAAAACCCAATAATATTCGGTGGGTTAGGTTTAAAAAAAAAAAACCGAGATTTTGCCAAACCTGCTAACATATAAATTAAATTTTAATTTTTGTATATCTTGAGAACGGCAATAGTAGAAGGTTTTAAATTAGGTTCAAACAGCGCCGTGATATGTGGGGAACGACGACTATTATTGCTTCGTTATCCACATCAGCCAAAAAGCGTACGTATATACGTATACGTATATAAAAATTACTGTGTGTTTGTTTGAAGACTGTTACCTACAGTGTCTTCTTAGTAGGAGCAAATGATTGTATTTTGACCGGAAGGAGACAAAATGAGAAAAGGGTAAAAAATGTAACTAAGATAGCAATTTAAGATAATAATTAAGATGGGGTACCGAAGCTCGCCGGGTTTTAGCTAGTAAAATACAAAAAGAAAATTTAAAAAAAATTCAATACATATTCTCATTAGGTATTCGTACAAAAAATGATTTTATTTTATACTCTCGTATATAGGAATTGTATTTCCATTTATTTCATTTTATTTTATTCAATTAAAACTTTCAACTCCTCTTTTATGTAAATTTGTGAAAATTACCTCTCTCGCTCTCTGTTTCATTAATTAATGTTTGAGGCTGCTTTCAATTTGTATACAGTAGTTGACCGTATGGAAAGATAATCAAGTATCATTACAAGCACTATAGATTGCAAAAATGAAAATAAAATACAGAAAAAAAACAGAGATTGAAAAAGTTTCAGTGCTACTTGTGTATAATGGATTACATACTTGTACTGACCAACTTTGTTAAGGACTTACAACATGTTACAGAAATTGTTTATAATGAGGCAGAAATAAAATTTCAAATGTAAAATGTATAAGTAAATGTAAATGTACATCTATCCGGTACATACACACATATATCAAATATAAAACAACTGATTGACAAGGGTGAACTGTACAATATACATACGTACATAATAAGAAAAAATAAGATTTTAAAGCAAGAGATAGGTGGCGGTACCAAAGTTGGCCGCCTTGAAGTATAGATTTATACAGTTGTATGAAAAAATATTTGGGTTTAAAATGTACCTTGCCACGTTCAGTATTTTTTTAGAGCCAATGTGAAATCCGAACTAGAACTCTGGGAAGTCTGATCTTTCATTTGCGATCATAAAACATTGAGTGACAGAGTTTAAACGAGTAGTGGTCGATCATTTCGGATGTCCACACTAAAAATAGCTAAAAAAATCTACAAAATAGTATTAGATATCCGTCGTCTGCTAAAGTGCTAAACATCTCATATTGATCAAAAATTTGGTGATCTGAAGGAAAACATCTCATATTGATCAAAAATTTGGTGATCTGAAAGCTAAACGCAAAATGAGTGCCGCATTTGCTTACAATAGAACAAGAACGGCGCAGAACAAATTTTTCAATAAAGTGTTTGGCAATGATTTACGGCAATTAAACCGAATTTTACGTCGATTTTTAACCGTGGATGACATAAGGGTCAAGGAAGTAGAGTGGATTTGGAGAAACGTGTCCAAACATGGCAAGTTAATTTCATCTGCAGGCAAGACCATGGTATCTCTGTTTAAATATGAGCGTAGGATTATTTCTACTGGATATCTTCAAAACGGAAAAACAAAAAACGACGAGTATGTACAATGATTTATTGCAAAGTGTTTATTCATCAAGACAATGCACCACAATGCATTCACTATTGCGATGGACAAAATCAATAGCCCAATTCACGATTATATGTATGTACTGTGAGGGTCAAAAAAAGATACACCCTAATTATCAAAAATTTAGTTCATGTTTCAGTCTTTAAAAATACGATGAATTTGAACATATTATTTTTTTAAGACTGTGTTTATGGCTTTACAAAATTCACAGTATGTCCCTTTTGGTCTTGTTTGCTATACTCAAGGCACATTTAAGAAGGTGGTGTTATCAGTTCGGCTGACTGCTTTTATTTACAAAATTTTTTTCTTTAATTTTTAATTTTTTTACTTATAACATTTTTTTCCGTTTGTCACGTTGTTAATTATTTATTTTAGATAAGATAAGGTAAAAGCCCCTCTTGAACGATAATGTTCTACTTTGGCAAGAATTGGCAAACACCATATCAAATCAGGTCGTTTAATTACAATTACTGGGCACAGATACATGGTGGAATATAGTCTTCTCCTTCTGTTCAGAACCACAGCTCCTGCAGGAGCCTTGTTTGTAAATGCCGAGTTAATCGTCATGCCTTCCAAGAGGGAAATGGCCAGCGGGAGACACTATAGTTCGATATATGGTCATGCGATTTAAGGAAATTAAACTAGTTGGCCCTATTCTTATCCATGTCGTCCCAGCAGAGTCCAGCAATATCACACATGCTTTAGCCTGTCAGAATAGACTAGGTATCGGTAAAGACCTCATTGCTAGGAATATTTGTTCTGCTAGACCAGAAGTCCCTAGTTGAGATCTCAAAGTCAAACTTCCTGTCGAAAAAATTATGAGGGCCCGATTACACCATAAAGCCGAGTAGGTTTCACCACTGGTCAAAGCAACCAATAGGTGATAACAGATGTAAGCCCCAAATCCTACCTATGGTCACAAGTGTAAAGTGATATGGTGGCCTTCCAGCATAACACCCCGCTATTTCATAAAAAGATTTGGCGAATCAACGCCAGGTATCTTGTAGCAACACTTCCGTCTTGTAAAGATTGACGCGTGTGTAAGACCACACGACAAGCACCATTTTGTGGCATGTTTAAAGACCTAGTTAAACCTGAAGAAAAGGATGTGCGGACCAAAACTTGACACTACAATGGCCAGATCATTCGCATAGTAAAAGGCTATTCCACAGCAAGGGCGAAAGAACAACACCTTGCAGGGTGCCACTATTTATCCCCCTCCCCTGTCGGTCAAAAGTTTACAAACCACATTGAGAAAAATTATTCGCCAAAGCCTTATTAACGCAGCCCTCCAAAGAATTTAGTGCAGACTCGGTAAACCGACTACTCCTTCAGGTACGCTGAGCACTAGCAAGAGTATAAAAGTATTTGGACTATATCTCGCCGTCTAAAATCCTTACCAAGATTTTAAGAAGAAATAAGATGAGACTTATGGGTCTGAGGTCCTTCACGGTGGAGATTTTAATATTTTGGATCTACATACCTTGTGCCATTGTTTTTTTGTTTCCAATTTTTTATTTTTATTTATTATGAGTTAAAGTATTGCATGCATGTGTAGGAAATAAAAACTACGCTTATAAGTATGTATAGTATATTTACAAAGGTATAGCAAGTACAGATGTATATATTTTGTTGCTATATAGTAAAAAAGAGATCGTTGTTTATAATCGTTAATAAATTAAAATTCGAATTGTTTCATCATGCACCTCATTTGCCAGACTTAACTCCCTCGGATTATTTCCTCATTATTTTAGAAAAAGATTTGCTGTATTCGCTGACATGTTCAACTGGGACGGCATCGTGTTGAATTGATAAGTGTTCCGTGCCATGCAGGCATCCGGGGGAATGATATTGCTGGCTGTTACGCAGGGGAACATACATATATGTCCGTCTTCTTGCGTTGTCGGGCTTGATAGACAAATGATCATTGAGCATAATGGAACAAATGATCATTAAGCATAGTGAATTAACATCACCACTTGTAAAAAACCCAGAATGCAATGACCTTCTCGGTCTCTGGAGAGAGGGCTAACTTTCTTCTTCTCTTCTTAGGTTTGGAAAGTGGTCAATCGGACTTTTTTAAGGCATAATAACCGGGCACTGTGTATGATACTGTAGGATAAGGAGGTTGAGGAGACGATATAACACCTCTGCGATTGTCATGCTGTATGGCACCTGGGTGCATGTCACTTCCACAAGCTATACTGTCTCAGGGATGAATCACTGTCGAAGCTAATCAACGTTGTCAGAATGCCGGTTGGCTTAAGTAAGGGACTTATGAACTCTCCCATATCCGTTTTTTGTCAGTCTCTTCAATGGGTCTGTCCTCAGAGAGGTAGCACAATGAGCCACAGGGACTCAGAGTGAGCTCGTGGGTGATCCGTATATCTAACATTAAAATTTGTGAACAATGAATAGGTGAAGTCTGCGGTATGAAGTTAACGAAGCTATTAAATACCATTTGGAAAAGTGTATCTAGCAAAAATAGAATCACAAATCAACGATAATACCAATCTTCGAATTCAAAAGTAAATATCAAAAATTTAATAATCGTTTCATAATTGAAACCAATCTTCACAATAAGACTTTGAATAAAATATTACATAAAGGTTTCTTGTATCAATCAGATAAATTAATCGGGTATGTTCTCTAAACCGAAAACGAGTGAAATTAAGTAAATTTGCAAAAACAAATAAAATAAAATTGGGACAATTATTTTAAAGTTTTGATAATCATAGAAGTTATTTTAGAGGTAATTGGATGAATTAATAACAAAAATTATGAAAATCTTGTCAGAATATCTTGAATAATATAGGGATTTGAAATTTCTTCCGATTTCAATTTCACTCGATTTCGGTTTACAGAACATACCCGAAAAATTCTCAACTATCATTGTACGTACTGTATATTTGGGTCGGTCGATATTTATATAAATTATTGGAGGCGATTATTGCAAATTAACCGACCTTTGCTTCTTTATACAGATCTTTGGATTACATAACAAAAAGTGAAATCTTTTGGCACTTAGATAATTATCTAATTATAATTAGGAATTTATAATTTATTAACTTAGGAAGAGCATCTAAATAGTACCGTTATCATTTCTACATAGTTTTCATAAAATTATTTTAGGCAATCGAAATTCATTAATTTTCGATTGTGGGATTATTTAATGAATTATATAAAGGGTCCGCCAACTAACGTTTTTTTTTCAATCAGTGCTTATTTCGTGAATGGTAACACTTAGCTCATGTCTGATTTGACAGATAACTAGTTTCATCCTTCCGCTGAACAACGCTGGAATGTATTGCGACATTACTTTGAAAATCATGGTAATGTTGTTTTGATCTTAGCGGGTATGTAAACAAGCAAAATTGTCGCATTTGGGGCACAGAAAACCCGCACGCATACATTGGAAAGCCGATACACCCAAGATGAGTCACTGTTTGGTGCGGACTTTGGTCCAGAGGCATAATTTTTCCATTTTTCTTTGAAAATGAGCAAGGATTGGCCGTTATAGTCAATGGCGATCATGATCGGGCCATGTTGAACGAATTTTTGTTCATAAAAATTGAAGAGGAGAATATTAGCAACATTTGGTTTCAACAGGACGGCGCTACGTGCCACACAACCGAAGCTACACTCAATGTTTTGCGTCCTGTTTTTGAAGATCGCATTATCACCCGCAGAGCTGATGTCGTTTGGCCACCTCGGAGCTGCGATTTGACACCGTTTGACTATTATTTGTGGGGCACCGTCAAAGATAAGTGTTAAGCCAACAAGTCAGAGACAATTGACGCTTTAAAGGACAATATTCGTGAAGCCATTGGTGAAATACAGCTGCACACAATCAATAATGTGCTTAAAAATTGGAGAAATTTGAGAAAATATTCAGTAGTTCTTTTTTATAGCATTTTCAAAAAAAAAATTTATTTGGCGGACACTTTATAAATATATGTATGTATAATAAAAAATATCTCTATTTTTTTTCTACATTATTTATTACATTTTTATGTGTTCTATTTTTCAATTCAAACATATTTGTAATCTTTTTAATTGCTCATTGAAGCAATAAAATAATAATCCAGAAATATTTCTGTTGATTTTCATATATTTTGCTTTTTTCTAATAAAATAAATAATAAAACAGTAATAAAAAACCACTGCTAAACGTTTAAAATTTTACGAATAAAAGAATATTTTAAAATTTTTCAAATAATTTATTGTTTTACAAATTGTTTTTATTTCCATTTATGCACATAAAAAATACAATAAAACATGCATATCAAGTTCCATTCTTCGCTAATTCAAACAATTAAAATAATGGCAGTAAAAATGATTGCAATAATTCAAAAGATAACCAAGGACACCACAGTTAATATGACGCCCTACAACAATTTTTTATTGTTACGAAAATAAACAATTCCTAAAGGAAGATGGATTAAATTAGTGCAGTGGTAGTCTTAGCTATGGATTTATTGATTTATGTCAAGGCTCTTGTGAATCTGTCACTGCCCTAATTGTCCGTGCTATTAAGAGTGCTACTACTTGCAAGTTTAATGGTGTTGCCAGCTTGTTTCTTTTTTGTATATTATGATTTTATTACCTTTTGAATTTAACGTAACGGGAAATTTGTAGTAACAAGAATATTCAATATTGATGATGATTTGCCACATCGCGCCTAGCTGTTCAGTTAAAGTTTGAAAATCATTGTGTAAAGCTATATTTTAAAAGACATAAAGTCGTGTGTCAAGTAGAAATTAATTAAGTTGCTGTATAAAGATAAAGTGTGGAATATAAGTTGTCCTATGTTCGTCATTTTATAACTCGAGAATCACTAAACCGATTTACAGACCAATATATGCGTCGGAAAGGTATACTTTTATTGATGGTTTTGGTTCAACTGGATGGTGACACGCCCATATAAAATTTGTATTTATATGTTTATATCTCTAAATCGTTAATAGCAAGAGTTTCAAAATTTGGCGCAAATAACTTTGTGCTCAATACAAATCATCACTAAAAAGTGGGCGGAATTGGATGAGTGGGAGTGGCACCACCCATACAAAGTAAATACTGACTTTTATATATCCTTGGAACGGTAATAGCGGAAGGTTCTGTATTTGGTCTAAATAACTTCGTAGTCAATACACATCATCAGTCGAAATGTGGGTGTGGCACCTCCAATACAAAGTAAATATTGGTTTTAGTATATTTAGAGAACGGTTAGAATGGCAGTTTTTGAACATGATCTATATAACTTGGCAGTCAATACAAATCATTAATTTTAATGCATTCCCTTAAATGTTTCTTATGAGGAATACATTTTATAGGTATAAAACACAAAGGCTCCAAGCAACGCTTGAATGTTTACTCTAGTTTAACTATAAATTTGGTAATCAATAGCTGTAATTTATAAAGTAAAAGTTAAATAAATTTTTAAATTAAAATTTTAAATTAAATTAAATTAATTTTTTGCAAATGCATCTACAATTGATTTTTATATATTTTAGTTTTTTAAATACTTAGTTCGTCAATAAACTAAATAAACAGTGTTGCATCGTCATCATAGATGTACAGAATTGAATTTTAAAGTTCATAATATTTCTATTTTTACATACATAGCTTTAGTAATTATAAAGTCTTTAATCATATTACAAATTTTTTTTTCATATATGTATGTACTACGTACATACTACTTATGTAATATAAAAATCTCTATTTGAAATATTGATAATATAAAAAGTGTACAGTACACACACAACAATGTTGGCATAATTAAAGTTTAAATTTTGCAGTCATAAAAAACCCTTTATGTAAACATATACGATGATTCCCATATATGATCCCAAAATGCTGCCTTATTTCCTTTATATAAACACACAAAATAACAGTTATTAAAAGATTTCCTTTTTAACAAGAAACCACAACAAGTAGACAAAAAAATTCAATAATTTGTTAAAAACTGGGTAAACGAAGGCAAAACACAACAAACCAGAATAAAAAAAGAACATCCGAATACTATCTGCTATCATACCAAATGCATTCAGATATGTATTCGTATAAGGAGTATACACCATCGAAGTTACATAAAAACAAATCAATGTTTTTTTCCATTCATGCATAAAAAATGAAACATGCCACAACCAGCAAACAGCCATCAAGAAGTAAGATTCAAATATTACCAAACCGTACCGAAGCTATCAACAAAAAACCAACAACCCAATATGGCTTACAAGAGCAATTGCCAGTTCTTCTCGTTACTTTGGCAACTTGACCATCATAACGCTACTTGAATTTCCCTTTTTATAACGAAATGTTGTTGCTCTTTTTAAGTTTTTATTTATTTATTTTTTTGTTCTCGCTTGGATTCTTATATTCCTATGCCTTACAATGGCATTTCATCTTTAATCTTATTCCGTTTATTTTACTCTATTTTTTTCTCTCTACATTCCAATAGCATTTTTCCATATCTTCAGCAATGTGCATACAATTTACTTACTTAGGATGGGTTAGGTAATGCCCTACATGTCAAATTGTATGTATGTATCTCCCTTTAGGCTTACAAGTACTATTAATAAATATTAAAAAGTTTAAATGCCCTTTACTACAACCGTAACATCATAAAAAACCCTTTTAAGCTAAAAAGCCTTACACTTAAGTCTCGACAAGACTTTTGTGATCCCTCGCACTACGAATAATTTAAAAAGAACCTACATTTAACAAAAAACCCTGACCCGACATCGTTCATTATCTACAATCAATGTTATTGAGGAGGTTTATAGGTTGGTAGGAGGTTGGTACTAAGTAACGCCCTAAACGAGTTGTCCTTTTTCCGGCAAAATCATGGCATGAACAGTTACAATGTCTTCCCCAGATGCTCTACACTCATTAGATTCAAATTCTTAATAGCTACGCTTTTAATGCAGAGTACACCGTCAAAAAGCTCTTCTCATCTAAAACCTACTCAATTTCAACAGGTGCTTTTATCGTACTCACATCTTGGTTCCCAACTGACTTGCTAATGACATATAGACATTATTCCCATAAAACTAGAAACACTCTATTCGCAGACTCGTATTGAGTAATGTTTTGATTCTGTAGATTTCCGAGGCGACCGATATAGTAACAAGCTGCACTCTGGTCAAAACTTGTTGCGTTAGATGTCAGTAGCCCCTTTTCTTAATTATATCCAGCTTTCTCAGAGATCCCAGTAAATGAGTTGTTTTTTTTTCGTTACTCCTCTTGGGATTCAACAAAGCATTTCCATCCTACACGATTTTCTGCTGTTGTCTTTGCCTCTTCCCATGTAAGTTTGTTTCGCCTTAATTCTTGGATAATTGTGCATCGCTAGGTGTTTCTTGGTCGACTGCGATTCCTTGATCCATGAGGATTCCACTCAAGTGCCATCCTTGTAATTCTACTGAGATTTATTCTTAAAGTATGGTCTATCCATCTCCACTTTCTTTGCCTTATCTGCTTCAGTATGGGCTCTTTCTATCTTTCATATGATTCTAAGGCACTTGTTGGAGAATACCTGTAGCTTTTGCGCGATGGTGTTAAACACAAGCCAGGTTTCACTGCCGCACAAAAGAATTGACTTTATACATGCGTTGAATATTCTGAGCTTGGTTTGTCTGGATATGTATGAGCTTCTCCATACTGACTGTAATCGTCCGAATGCCGACCTCGCTTTGTTGAGCCTGTTGTTAACATCTATTTCTGCACCGCCGTTTGTTGCCATTGTGCTTCCAAGATAACAGAAGCTATCTACATACTCTATTAACTCTATTAGCTTTGGTTTTCTTGATATTTATTTCAAGTCCAACAATGCGAACCAGTTTTTGCATGTCATTTAATTGACTGCATGTTGGAGATCTTGTGTGAGAGTGGACAAATATGGTCCGCATAATACAGGTCCTCGAGTTGCAGTGAGAGACTCCATATTATACCTCTTTTTTGAGAACAGACTTCGCTCCTGTTCTCATCGAGTATGATGGTGAATAGTAGAGGCGAGAGTGGACATCTTTACTTTACTCCAGCGTTAGTATGGAATGCTTGGCAGATGCTCCCGTTGTGAAGAACCGAGAGTTTTGCATTCTCGTACATTGCTCTTATTATTCGGATTACTTTCTTGGGTACTTCTTTTCTTCTCAGTGCTTTTCATATGGCAGTCCTTTTGATGGTATCGAAGGCTTTCTTGAAGTCGACGAATAGTAGGTATAGAGGGCTGCGCCATTCTAGAGGCTGTTCTATTATGATGCGTAGGGTGTTGGTCTGGTCTACGCAGTTTCTATTTGGCCGGAAGCTTGCTTGACTGCCAGTATCTTATATATGGTGTTAAGCAGAGTAATTCATCTCCAGTTATTGCACTATTTCAAGTCGCCACTTTTAGGTAGTTTCACAATGATGCCTTTCTTCAAATTTGATGGCAGCCTCTCTTCCTCCCATGCTGATGTGATATGAGGCCGTAATAATTCAGCTGCAGTTGTAATGTCTGCCCGTAAGATTTCCGCTTGTAAGCCATCTTCGGCCGCAGCTTTATTATTCTTCAATTTTGTTATTGCCTCTTTTATTTCATTCAAACTAAGAAGACCACATGCTATGATACATTTCGATGTCTTCATCTGTGTCCGTTACGTTGCTAATTTCCGCGAAATTTTCCCTCCATCTTTGCATCTGTGCTTCACTATTCGATACAATTATGCCACTACGACCAGTAACTGGTTCCTGCTACAATTAGTTGTTATAGATGCAGTTTTATCAGACCTGTTCATCAGACGAGTTTTAGCTAGCTCATACTTTCTTTCGTATGTGTCGGATATTACAACAGCATTTGGAAGTTGGAGTTGAATTTCCGAGGTGTTATAACATGTCTATGGACAGTATAAACATAGAAGAGTAGAAGCTCGTAATGTCTTAGGTTAAATAATTAAATACGATATTCTTTAAAACCAGGATATTTTACATGTGTCAAAAGAAGCATTCAAGTATCTCAATAAAGAAATATTTTAATTTATCTGGCCGCCTTACTATTTACACTACCTACATTCAATCGAAATGAAATACATGTCTTACGTCTGATTCAGAGCTTTCTAGATTCTCGAAACGTTTTGAATTTTTCCTAGTTGGTTCTCTTATTTGACTAGTTAACCGAAAAGTACAATCAGCACCTAAGTTCCTTTTTTAAACCATAACAAGGCCACAGAAAATAAAAGATGACAAAGGGGATTACAGCCGCCTTGAAGAAAAAATAAGAAGATCGAGGGAATCTAGACCCGCGAATTGTGCCAAAATAGTGAAGAAATCTACTCCAAAGAACCTCAATCGTATGCCTGCCAGTCCCGGGCATTCATTCTCAGCATTTTCCCTGCAGTATCTGCAATAAAGGTTAAATAGCAAACCTATTCTCTTAGCATGCGTGCCGATTGTACAATGACCTGTGTAAGCCGCTATGAGTTTGGAAATATAATGACGGAGGATCTTTAGAACTTCCCTTGGTCTATGCCAAATTACAAAGTTCCCAGTGTCATCGAAGAGAAGGTGAAGAGAATTAGGTATTTTAGAAAATTGTGGGATTTGGGGTGTGTCTTGGGTACATTGACGAAACAGACATGAGAAAATGTTGACAAAAAAAATATATGATTTTTATACATTTATGGATAGATTGTGCGAAAAAAATTACTATCAACACTTAACATCATGGTTCTTACGACATTTTTAGTGGAAAAAATTTAAACAAAAAAATGATTTCCCACCTATACATATATGATCAGCTAAAGTGACAAAACTGACTGAGACAGCAGATGTCAGAGTATGGGATGACAAGTTTCATACCCACCGAGGCCCTCCTAGCAAATACACCAGAAAAAATCCTGAACTCACCCAGACTTCTACATTCCTGCAGGATCACAAAAATATCAGCCTGAATAACGCTAGAGGGGTTGGATAATCTAAAAGATGTCGCAAAATTGGCAGTTTCGAAGAAAACACTAGCCCCCACACCGTATACCATCTTTCATCCGTCTGTGAAGACTGTAATCACAGATCCCCAAATCCTACCCGTTCTCAATTCTTTCAGGGAAGAAAGTCTTGGTGTGCCTTGCAATATCCAGTTTGCAGATGGTCACGTCTGCGCTCAATTCCCTCAGATAAAGAATGAGATGACCCAAAATGCTACCATCATCACTGAGTAGTTATGCCCAAAAGCACAGTGCACTCATCCTGATTGCACTTCGAGACGAAAGTGAGAGATTGTGGATATCAACGTTATCTGTAGCAATGGGACAAGTTCTTTAAGCACCAGTGACACCGGAACACGAACTACAGTGCAGCTTTTCTAACTTAGTGGTAATAAAGCTTTTGCTGACAGCCCCCCTCCTCACCAGGCAGCCATAGGTAAGAATCGGTAAAACCACCAAGTTGTGCAACCAATATAACATCGGCGGTTTGAATTCACATTTTTGATCGAACATAGATTTGCAGGAATAAAAAGAAACACAGGCCTTCTTCACCTGGTCCTCGATGTGTAGCTCCAATCAAGTTTCGAGTCTAATATGGCACATAGATACTTGACTCTTGACGAAAGTTGAGGAAAGCGATCATTTAGTCTGGGCGTTCTAAATAAGGCCAACGTTGATTTCGAATAAAATATCGTTCACAACGACCAAACAAAACAGAGGCGGCAGAACCCCATCTTGAGGACAAATCTAGTTGCTTGGATACCACAACGGAATGTGTTCTAATGAAATAAAGAAACTTATGTACAAAAAGCTTGAATTTTACTCCCAATACTAGCTGTTCTCGTCAGATGCAATACGGTTTTAAGCCGCATAAATCGTCTGTGGACAATCTTCCTTTAGAGGCGTTTCTGCGTCTGTCAACCTATTTTCCTTATTCCAATACAATGCAGTGCATGAAAAGTGAGTGGCCTACACCTGAGTATTGGCTGCATTTTACTAAAACGGCATGACATAGGGTATCACATAGACTGGCTAGACTAACAATAACCCTTTTTTACTTATTTTACCATCGTTCACTTCTTCTTCTAGACTTTAAAGGTTTCCGTGTATTTCGTTGTTGTTGTTCGCTTTAGTTTTAGAAATGCCAGCAATTGTTCTACTGTAGTATCACTTTGAAAGTATTAACTGTTTGTTCGAGTATATTTTTAATAGCATTTATTTTAGTTTTTTTTTTTTTGCTGCTGTTACAGATATTTGTTCCATATTCAGGTTTTATATTAAGCGCAGTAACTTTTTTGTTCGTAGCATTCCTTTTAATTCTTGTTTTTGTGCTTTTATTTCAATATTCTGTTCTTCATGTAAGAAAGCAAAATCTGTACACATACTGGCAGAATTAAAAAATAAAAAACAAAATGCAACAGAAATATTCCAATTTACAAGCCAAGCTCTATACAATGTTAATGAATTGTAACCAGAAGGCTTGTAGCTGTAGCTGTAGCTGTCTGTTATGGCACAGTGTGGTGGCATGCAACAACCGAACATTTTTTCAATATTTTGATTTTATTGCTCCACATTAATGTATGCAAGTGGTTAAAATTTATCGTTGTGGCAATTTAAGAGCTAAAGAAATAATTTACATTTTTCAAGAATATCTCTTAGTTATGAATGATTAATTCTCAAATGGAAACCACAAATTACTTTCAGTTTTCAAAACCACTAGAAAACTTCTAATACAATTAGTACTTGGTACGTTTTTTTGTACCACTTGCCTATTATATTACAAATTGCTACAACAGCTTGTCAGTCAGTCAGTATACAATAAATATTTTTTCTGTTATTGACTAAAGAGTAAGAAAATATTTCAGGTTGTAATCCATACAAGAAAAAGAGTTTTAGTTTTAAAAATTATTCTGTTGTGGTGGGTTTTACCATAAGATATTTATTGAAAAAATTCTCTTAAAGACTGAAAGCTGTATAAGATTTTAAATAGAGAGCTATACTCTTATACTGTTGGCTTTAGATACTGGTTTTGTATACTGTATGTGTCCATTGCACGAACAAGTATGTTAGTATTGTCGGTTAAGCACTTAATGTATGGTGTATCAACATAACCGTAAACAACCAAAATTGAGTTGTTCCGTTACGACGTTATGGGTTGGTTCGTTGCGTTATGGTGTTATGTTAACCTATGCCAAATTTGATTTTAATAAACTAAAAGTTAATTGTTTCATGGGTCCTACAATATTACCTATACAATGGGAAAGGAATTACATGGGGATGTAAGTTTTGTTAAATGATCTTGACTACAGATCTTGCATAAAATCTGCGAAACATAACAACGACAACAGATGCAACTGGAGAATAAAACTGATCAAAAACTCTCCGAGTAAAGACTCAATTAGACGTGGCTTATCATAAAGCCATAGTTACAACGCAACCAACGAACCTTATGGGCAACAATGTGTTCGATTAGTGCTGACATACCGTAACGCCCGACTATTGACGTTATGTTAAGTCACGTCTAATTACACAGTTAATGCGACGTCTTAGGAATTATTTACAATAAGAGGCAACCAATTAGAGAACGTCGGCCAATTTTCTATTTAGAGAACATGATTTCCAAAAGTGGCGAGTTGCAGACTTTCGGTCATTTAATATCCACTGGTAATTCCTCTTATTTCTCTGTGCATAAAGCTGTCAATTTTTAGCTAAAATGTCAAGTGCTCCTATACTTGGGACATAGGGAAGATCCAAGTGTTCTGTGAATCAATTTCTTCGCAGGATTTTACAAATACTGTGGCTTAGAGTGGTGTCGAACAAGAGTTTTTGGAAACAATCTTATCAACCACTCATGACCATCATATGTACATATACATATACAGTGCTGTTCAAAAGATAGATTCACCACGATCTAACATCTTTGAGACTAATAAAACATTAGAAAAACGCGATTACTAATTCTTATTTTTTTTTTTTATTTTGGTAAAATTATAACATAAAAAAGATATAACTTCAAAACATCGAAACTAAAAACGCATTTATTCATCAATATTGTTCAAATAAGCAATTTTTTCCTGTTCAAAAAATAGATTCACTAAATTTGGTGTTCTAGAAAAACAAAAAATTTTGCAATTAAACTAAATAATTATTTTTAGTTAGTAGGGAGATCGATTATTCGACTTTTTTCAAAAACCGTTTGTCAAATAATTCGAAAAGTAACACTTTTAAAAAACCGGTTTTCGTTTACTAACAATTTAAATAACAGATTAACAGGTTCTTTTATTTAAATAAAATTGTTCTTAATTCTTGAGGCGCAGAGCTCGACCATGTCGTTTTAAAAATAAGCAGAAGTTAACGGAGAGCTTAAAATTAAAGTGGCAATCAATACTGACAATAATTCTAACAAATTTCACAAAAACTATGCCAAATCGGTGTGCGGAGGCCATAATACACAAACTTTATTACACAAAGTACTGAAAGTTACTTCAGCTTCGAACAGCTACTCAAGGAGCTAATTTCTTTTTTGTTGTATTATATGGTAGAGAATGGAGTTAAAGTTTTGTTATTATAGATATAATTTAGGTGCCTATGATAACAAAAATCAAATGTTTTATTTTGAATAAATCTATTAGTAATATACGAGTCCTTAATTGCCTCGACAAGAAAATTTACTTAGATTTCGAGCAGCACTGTATGTAGATTTATGCACCACGTATTTAATAGTGTGTGTCACTGTGGTATGTTGGGTAAGAAATTACCTTCCAATCAAGAAGTCGTCGGTTCAATCTCAGGCCACACCGTCTGACAATTTTCAACAGCGATATCACCTCACAACATTACTAGCGTCTTGTTATGTATATTTACGCTATGAAAAACTTCACTAATTAATATACCTGCCGCTCGGAACCGGCGTTTATGGGTTTGTTGGCTTTCAATGAGTCTAGTTGATTATTTTTCAAATATAAAAATCAATATTTATTTACAGAAGATGAGAAAAGGCTATTGTTGCTCAAGAGTTTCTTCCTTTTCGATCTACCTTGGTTTTCACGTTCTTTGTGAAACGTCCAAGCTTGTCATATATGTATACAAAAATAATTACATTTATATTCGACAAAACCAAAAAAACCGGTCGAATAATAACCGTCCGATCTCTCTATTAGCTACAGTTGATTTACCTCAGTATTTGGTGGAATACCCCTTATTTTTAATGACAGCTGAGCACCTTTTTGGCAAAGAGTCAACAAATCTCTGACATTTTTCTTTTGGAATATTTTTCCACGCTTCTTTCACTAACTCACACAACTCTTCTTTTTTTTAAGGGTTTTTTCCTCAAAGACCTGCTTTGATAATTTTCTATAGATTTTCTATAGGATTTAAGTTTATTCTGAAACCAATCTCTTGCCAGCTTCGATGGGTGTTTCAACAAGACAACGACCCGAAACGGATATCGATGCGGCATTTTCCATTCGACGTAAGGCATCATGACCTCATTTAGTAAATTGGTATAAAAAATTACATCCATTATTCCCTCTATTCTAAATAGAGGCCCTGTGCTAGGTAGGAAAAACATACCCATATCAATATACATACATACTTCCTCCACCATGTTTAATAGTTTTTATTGTATATTGGGAAATGAGTTCAGTGTTCGGAAGTCTTCTTACAGTCAAACTACTTCTGTCAGAGTTAAAGAAATATAAATTATTTCTTCACTTATGCATAGGCCAATTTATATGCTGTTTTGGAGGTGAGTCTATTTTTTTGAACAGTACTGTATATCTATCGGGTAATTTTTTAACCGTTTGCATTTTAATAATTGATAAAAAATGTGTAAAAGTGAATAAAATTATTATTTAGACCGATGAATTAGTACCTGCCATTTAAATTTTCAGGATTATTTCATGTAAATGTTGTATGGAATCCATCCGTTAACTCCAATTTGGGTACACTTTTTCCAGCATTTCAGCCGGTATTTCTTCTTCAGGGCTGGAATTGTAGCTTTTTTTTCCTGTACACGAAAAACTTCACGTATCCCCACATAGTCTAGTGCCAAATAGCATTATCATGGCGGCCATGGACTGCTTCAAGACATGGCATATATTGCTCACGAAACTCACCACTTAGCAGGCTTATGGTATCGTGACTTGTTGCACCGTCTTGTTGAAATCACATGTCAACCAAGTCAAATTCTTCTATTTTGGGCAAAAAAAGTCGCACAGTGCCTTGCTCCACTGACTGGACCATTGCGATCTTTATCATTCTTGAAAAAGTGCGGTCGGCCCACGAACCACACTAAACAGTGCATCTTTTAGAATGCATTGGCAGCTCTGAAACGGCCTTTACCTGCTCTTTACAATAAATTCGGAAATTCTATTTGTGGACGAGCCTATAGAGCCAAAAAAGATCTCCTTCCAACACATTTCTCACACAGCTCGTATTTTGATAATAAAATTCAAAGATTTGCAAGCGGTGTTCGTTTGTTAGTCTATAAAGCTGTCGATTTCAAATTGGATTTGGATAGTATATGCGAAGGATCTTACTTAAGCAGTTGTTTACAAGCAATTACATATGTATATGACTTGAAATTCGCGTGATAATATGGTTCAGGTCTCGCATGCACACAACATAATGGATTTTACGTTTGCATTGAATATTTTCAGCTTTGGTCGTAATGACATACATACATACATATACGATAAGTTCCATGCTGGTTTAGACAATATTCTTGACTTCAGCTCTGGAGCCGCCACTCTTGTCCAGTATGCTACACAGGTAGCAAAAACAGTCTAAAAAAATATTTGCTTATTGTTGCATTTAATCGTATAATTTTTTTTTTTTTTTTTTTGATTTGGC
Source organism: Wohlfahrtia magnifica (assembly GCA_023159175.1). Lineage (NCBI taxonomy): Eukaryota > Metazoa > Arthropoda > Insecta > Diptera > Sarcophagidae > Wohlfahrtia > Wohlfahrtia magnifica. The sequence continues at coordinate 527,479 of JAKWBJ010000523.1, forward strand.
GATATTTAAACAGACTCGTAATGGTCAAGGAGACCATCGACATTTAAGCCTACATACATATTTGTCAAAGTATGAGTAAGCAAGCAGATATCGTCATGGTAATCTGCCTTGACAATCCTAAGTAATTCCTCTTCTGTGGGATGTTGCTGCAATTTGACTACGCAGTTAAAAAGCACAGAAAATAATACGCACCCTTACCGTACACCACCGAATTTTAATTCTGCTGCTTAGCTGTTGATGATGAGTCTTATAATTTTGGAAGATACGCCTTTAAATTCATTTGCTTAGGGTAAAACGGCGATCTTGACACAACAAACTGTTCGACGATCACTCTTAGATTTCTAATATGGCCAACACAGGTTTAATGAGCTCGGAAGCCACCTTGTTCCCCTTTGAGTTCAGGCATAGGACTAATTGACAGTCTTATTTAGGATTTGTGTGATCGCCTTGTTGATCATGCTCAGAAACGCGATTCCTCTCCAAGTCCTGCGATCTGTTAGATACCCTTCATTTTGTGAAGCGATTTCATCTGGAAGAATTTCTTATATACTGAATTAAGTAAAAACGGGAACGAGAATTTTGGAGAGGTATTCGGGCATTTAATAGGTATATTCTCATTTACCGGGCATGACTCACAATTGCATATTATCCACTGTTTGGAGACGTCCGACGTAACCATATTCCCTTAGAATTCATTCCAAAGTTTCATTTTTACTTGTTTGTATGTGACGAGTTCTCCAACACCGCTTTTCAGTGGTTTCCCAGAAAATTTTGCCCTATTGATTAGTTTCTTCACCGCACGATCAACATTCCCGCAGCAGCTTGTGCATCTTTGGAAATGATGCCAGCCCAATTCAATTTGTCGCGCTTACTTATTGGTTGTCATTGATGCAGTTGTTTGCTATAGGGTTTTGATCGAACACATTATGTTGGAGCTGAGACTTTTGCTGACGCCTTTGCAGCACTAATATATACGTTTCATCGCTTATCCATTCTCTTTGAACTATTTTTGTACCCAAACAAACATATAATAGCGCTAAGCATGTTTTAATGTCCCCGTGAATGAATTGGCTACAGTACTCCGCTTAAGTTTTACCAAATCATATTTTCTCCAGAACAAAAGGATGTTAAGACTATGGATGTAGGAAGAGGCAAATATTTAGCAGTGGATTGGCCACACTTTTCGACATTTTTGTAATAGACAAATTTTCCTAAATCTAAGACAACAGTGCTGAAATACGACTACGAATACGCCAATCACGATAAGACCACAGTTTTAAAATGAAAACACGAGGTGTCATTCATTGAACGCTCAAATTAGTACCGGTTCGATTGGAATAATTAAATGTGGTTCAGAGCTTACTTCTATTTTTAGGTATTACAAACATCAGCACAAATATACCCTATACCACAATGTGCTACTGGGATGATAACTCAATTAAGCTCCAAATAATAGAAAAAGCTAACGCAAATTTAAGATCAATTCAATTGAACTTAAAGAATGTGCCCACAAACATTTCATCCAAGATAAATCGTACACCCAGTGGGATTAGCTTGCAGGTTAAGCCATTTTTAAGTAAATTTATTCAGATTTTTACATGGTTTTGCGACCATGACCAAATTAGTGATCACTTTATTGTTTACCCTTACTCCTATTCAAGTTTATTTAAACCATCCTTATTGTAAGAATATACCATCTAATTATAAATCCGTTATCTAAACTGTACCCTAAAATAAATAAAACTACTTAATAAATAACTCTCATCATGTTTTTCTATGTACCAATTTATATAAAATCTCTTCTGCAGATTTGCCAAAATTTGACAATGGCATTCTTACAGGTATTTTTTTATTTAAATAAAATTAATATAAAAAATTAAAAGAACTTAAAGTTTAAATGTAAATGTACATAGAATAAAAAGGGGAAGTTCGATAGTATGCCACTCCCAAAGCAAAAAATCCGCATATTCCAAAAAATTCGTCTACTTCAACTTCTTCTTTGGACGCAAGTTGTTGGTGTGACCACACTTCTTCTTGCGGCAGTTGGTAGCACGAGGATGGAGACGAGCATAGCACTTACGGCAGATCATTTTGTCGCAATTGTATTTTTGAGCCAAGATACGCAAAGAAGGTTCAATGATACCACCACGAAGACGGAGCACCAAATGTAAAGTAGATTCCTTTTGGATGTTGTAGTCGGACAAGGTGCGACCATCTTCCAATTGTTTACCGGCGAAGATCAAACGTTGTTGATCTGGAGGAATACCTTCTTTGTCTTGGATTTTAGCCTTGACATTTTCAATGGTGTCGGAAGGCTCAACTTCCAAGGTAATGGTTTTACCAGTTAAAGTTTTGACGAAGATCTGCATCTGTAAAAATTAAAATACGAAAACACGTTAACTTTAATTTTTACAATTTGTTAAATTTCAATACTTTAAACAAAACACAAATTTAAAAAAATTGCGACGTGTGCCTCTTATCACCAGTAAATATTTTCTAATTTTTCGAGGTTATGTCGCTTGTTTTCTTTTTACTTTATTCTCATTTAACATTTTGATAAAAACTTTATTTATTTCATTAACTTACAATTTTTTATTACAATTAATTTAATTTTTAATAATTCTTTCCAAAGAATTTCACAAGTTTCCACAAAAAAATTTTTCTTACCTTAAGAAACGTGCAGTCAAATGCTAGTCAAAATTGAAAAAGGAAATTTCCAAGATGGCGGGAAATTATTGACAGTTTTGTCTGTGGGATGTTTTGTTGAAATTTATGCGCTGCCAACTATTTATTGAAGTATGCAGTGGGGGCAAAGATATAAAGTACATTACTGCTATAATTTGGCAGGATGGAAATAAACGAGTATGTAATATTTTGCCCTTTTATAATAATTTTACGTATAATTAAGTACCTATTGTTTTTAACATAAACATATAAATTGTTCTTTCAGCAAGCATTGACGAATAGTTATAAACTATGTTATGGTTCAGGAAAGCTTCCGAATTGTAGAATTTTATTTCAAATAACAAGGTATTTTAAAGCTAAAATTTGTTATTTAAACTATTTGTAAATGTAAATTCAAAGTATTATTGATACTAATAAAGAAAGATAATAATTATATTTATTATAATAATAATTATTATTATTATTATTGCTCTGTTCGGAAAACTTACAGAGCACTTAGTGAGTTTAGTAATTACACTAATTTTTGTAAAAATGAATTCGTTAATAAGCAAAATTGCCAAATATGAAGTGAAAACTATCCAAGAGACTCCATTGAATCCACCAAAATTGACTATTTGGTATATGGAGTAGGACGACAGAATTATTGAAATTTCAGTTTGAAAATATTATTTCACGAAAAGGATCAGTCTCTTAAACGCTTAGAGGGTGTGATTTTAAGCATCTTGTGTATTTTTTTCTTTTTTCAATACTTTAAGCCTATGTGTTATGCTTGAAATTAAGTAATTAGAGGTCAATGTAACCTATGATAACCCATAACTACATAATTATAAAAATATCATCATCTTGAAAAATTGATCAAAAGTTGTGCTGACGGCTTTCGTTATTTTGCAGCTATCATCATCATTTTAAGAATAAACATTTAATTTGCTTGATACAAATTTTTCAGTTTTATTTCAAAACAAAATTTGCGCGTTCTTATTAAAATACCCTTTCTATTATATATGTACTTAGTTTGCACTAAAATCCTGACTAATTTTCTTTTAAATAATTTTTTGACAATTTTATTTATGGGTCAGACTTAGGCCTGCCAGATGGCCTTAATTTCGTTTGTTTTACAAGAATTTTTACAGCTTGTCAATAATCATCAATCTATGACCCTGTTTATTAATAAATATTGAGAGATTGCTAGCAGCTTTTTATTTTGCAATATACAGTTTGATGACTAGCAAAAATACAAAAAAATAATACAAAATTTCTACTGAACTCTATCAAATGATTAAGACTGAATGAATGACTTTATATATCATTGTATGTGAGTCCCACCTCCCATTATAACGCTCTTCCATTTTAAGGTATTGATATAACGCAGTTTTTACCAAGTCCGATACAGGTTTTCGATATTTTCAAGTATATATTCCCCACAAATAAAGGAAAACAATTTAGATCAACATCTTCCTAAGGAAGCCATATCTAAAACATCAATAAAATATATTTTAGTGTCCAATAAAAATAGTAAATGAATAAATAAATCAAAAACAAAAACTGTTGCCGTATTTAAAAAATGTGGGTCAATTTGGTACAGAAATAAAAAAAGGTTCCAGAAAATAGACAATTTTTGTTTTGTTGAGCAGTTTAATCATTTGCCGGTTTTGGGATAAAGACATTATTCACTCAGTGAAGAACTTCTGGTTTCCTGAATGTAAAATTGATTGCGTTTTTAGGCCGGTTAATTTTGATAATTGTTGAAAGTAGAAATCAGAATCAATCGTTTGACGAGGTTGTAGAAGCTCATAATAAACAATTCCCTTCCAATCCCTTCGAAATACAGACACAGAGCAATACCTTTTTTCGGTCTCTGCGGGATACGGATATATAAACTTGAGGTTACTGAGGCACAGTATTTTTATAAATCATGCTAAGACGATAAACTAACTGTTGAAATAAATTGTGGAAGAAAACATTAATTTGCACTGTAGAAAATCTTTTTGGTCAAAAATAACTTTGGTGGTCTTTTTGAGTTTCAATAAAGGATGAAAAAGCATGTTTTCTTAGTCTTGTATATCTCTTAGACGAAAAGATTTAAGCTCCAACTTTTATGGCATAATTAACATATTTTCGGCCGAAATAAAATTATTAAAAACATTTATTTTAATAACACGGACATATTCAATGTTTGTTACTATTTTATGTAAAAAAATTTACAGTTTATATTATAAAAGGTTTTTATGCCAACACTGTGTTAAATTTCTCTTATTTTTTGTTACGATTGGCAATAATATCTTTCAAAACGCAGCCAACTTCAATTCATTTTTATGAACATGTGATTGAAAATTCACCACACCAGCGTTTAAAAAACACCACTAAGAATATATTTTTGATTTTTTATTGCAGAGAAGAGAGAAAGAGAAAAACTGAAATAATTTTTAAGCATAATCATTGTCGCTTTTTTCAGTCAAGAAATTTGAAGCCGCTAAGACGGCATTTAACCAATTAATTACTTTAATTAATAAAATATAAATTATGAAATAGAAAACACGTAATATTAATTGATAAAAGAAAGTACAACTGCTTCGTAGAGAAAAGAACACGTATTGTTTTTCAGGGGATAATAAAAAGACAACGTGGTGGGAAACTTAGAACAACAAAAAATAGAAAAATCATTCTACAATTTGCTGAATTAAATTCGCACTCGAGAAAAATTATGCAAATTTCACAAAAAAATATTAAACATTTTACAAAGAATTATTAATGCTATTAAATAATAGAAATTTATAAATAAACAATAAAAGAAACATGTCTACAGAAGCACAAACTGCTGAGAATGAGGTAAGAAAAAATTAAAAGAAATGTTTGCAAAAAATAAGTGAACAAATTTAGTAGAAAAATAAAAAATGGTGTTAAGGTCAATGTAACGCAAATGAACACGTAGTTGTTGATTGTAATTAATCTGCTGAAGTTGAAGTTTTGAAAGTAAGATTCTGGTTTTAAAATGTATTCTATCACCTACAATATTTTGGTGGGATTTGTATTAACGTTTGCACGCGTTCTGAAGGAGAACAGTCCCGGACAAAATAAAAACGGCAACCCGGATAAATTACTATTTGACATAAAAATAAATCTAACGTGGATTTGTGATTTTGTGACCACTGTACAAGGTTAGAGGGTCATTAGATATCATGTTGGGAGAATGAGACTATCCTACTATGACTGCTGTCTTAGCTTATATTAAATAGTTGAATGAAACAGCTTTCTTCACCTTAGCAATTGTGCTGTACTGATAAAAGCTTTTACGCAAGGAACAAAGTTACTATCTTTATAGATAGAAGTTGTATTTTCTGCTGACTATCTCCCATTTTGTTCTTGCACGACCACCTCAACTGGTTCACCGCCCTTCCTCTCTATTTTCTCTTAAATATGGCACTCATTTGCTACTACTGCTATTTTTAATATCTTTTCTCTGTTTTTTTATTTCTACTTTAATTTCTTTATCTAGTAATACATATGGATCATCAACCCAACCTAACTGATAATCAGGAGTGTTACAAAATCTGATTGTTATCTAAAACAGAATTGATATGGACAAAAAATTGATCTTGGAGTCACGGAATCCAATATCGATTTTATGTTCGAATCAAAATTGTTATCAGAAAATCGTGTCATATCATTATCGTCTTTTTTTGTCAGAAATAATTCGACCAGCTAGCAGCTGCCAGTTTTGCGTTGTTTAATTTTATTCTTTCTTTAGGCAGTTTATTATTATTAATGTAAAAGTAATTATAAGTAATACAGTAAAATAAATAAATTTATATTGATGCAGTCTGTTACAATTTTTTTTTTGATTTGTTAAATAACACATCACCACAGCCTCAACCATTTTATATTTGAAAAAAATTCACCAAATTTTATTTACCACTAATTTATTAAAATGTTTACAAATCTAAAATTTGTACGCTGTCAAATTATAAAGAAAACCAACAAAATTTAAATATAACCAACAAAATGTAAACAACACAACAGCTTTTTCGAAGATTGGTATTGTTTATGGTCGAAACAAGGTAAAACAAAGACGATTTCATTACACCAATTCATATCAGAACCAATTTCCATTTCTGATAAATAACAGTTTTGACTTGGAATCTGTAACACCTCTGAAAACAAAAGCATAGCCCGTTGTGGTTTTGTTTAGAAGATAATGGTCTCAAAAGTGTATTGTATTTAATTGTCAATATGGGTATCAGTTAAGATATTGCCAAGAACTGTTCATATAGGCATTCCTTATAATTTTGTAACAAAAAGTGCCAATATGAAAAAGCGTCATTATGCACCAACGTTGCTTTAAAACTGGGAGCAGAATTATTTAAAAAATAAATAAATATTTATTAACGTACTTAAACATTAAACATTTTCCAATTATTTTTTTAAATTTATTTGAATTAACTCAACAATTAGTTTTGCAAAATTTATGTGTGCGTTGTTAAATTAACAATTTAAATAAATTTTTGAAAACAAATATTAATATTAAATTTGAATTATTATTTTTAGGTGGCCCAGCAAAATGGCGATGCTAACATACCAGCTGAAGGCCAACAGCAAGAACAACAACAACAGCAAATACCTCAATCTAAAATGGAATCATTCTTTGCCATGACAAAGTCCCTTATACTACGCGCGTTAATAATATACTTTGTGTCATCATTTTTTCGTAGAGGTCAACAGCCTGCCACTAATCCAAATCAAAAATCTCCTGCCACCGGTCCCAAGATACATGCATGGAATTACTTTGAAAATGGTACACTATTCGATTTACATGTTTGGCTATCAGAAAACGCCGACGATGTTAATTTTCAACAAAAGTCAAACTTGCTCTGGCTGCAAGAAGATCTAACCTATGGCGATTGGATATCGGGACCAAATCGTGACGGCCTTTATTATCATCACGTCATTATTAAAGCTACTCCTCAATTAATGAATAACGGCTCTGTTTATCTGCATGCTTTTGTTACAAAATCTGGTGAATCGCCCGATCCAAAAGCGCCAAATTTTGCTAAAAATGGTTTTATGGGCTATCAACAGAAACAGTTAAATAAGTATAAAAAAATACGTGTTAATAGAAACTATAATCTATTGGCTAGTGAAAAGGAGAAATTAGCATTTGAATTGGCTCAAGCAAATCTTAAAGATACAATAGTATCTCATTGGCATCCAAATCTAACCGTTAATCTCGTAATAGATCAAACCAACTGGGCTCAGGGTACTGTACCACCACCATTAGATGAATATGTTAAATTTGTTGATAATGGCAAGACATATTTGCCAATTGTATTTGTAAATGATTATTGGAATTTGCAACGTGATTACTATCCTATAAATGAGACAACACCGGAATTACCATTACACTTGACTTTTCAGCCAATCGGTATGTTTAAATGGCAATTGTATGCTGCTCAACAAATGAAAAATAAATTTACCGGTAATGTTCTGGGTGAACTTATGGCATCTGGAGGTGGTGAGGTAAGTAACATTAGACTATGTTATTAAGTGTATTTTGTAAATAATTATCATTCGTTTTTATTTTGCAGGAAAACGATGAAGATCAAGATTCTTTAAAGGAGACAATGTTGGAAACAAATATCTATCTTCTGGCTTTGACCATAGCGATATCCATATTACATTCTATATTTGAATTGCTGGCTTTTAAAAATGACATACAATTTTGGAATAATCGTCAATCACTTGAAGGTCTTTCCGTACGTTCAGTATTTTTTGGAGTATTCCAAGCACTTATCGTTTTACTATATGTGCTAGATAACGAAACAAACTTTATGATTCGCGTGTCTTGCTTTATAGGTTTGGGTATTGAGGTATGGAAAATTCATAAAGTTGTTGATATCAATTACAATACAGATCAAAAATTATTCGGTATATTACCCAAGATAACCTTTAAGGATAAGGGTTCATATTCTGAAAGCGAAACAAAAGCTTACGATAACTTAGCTTTTAAGTATTTGGGTTGGATATGTTTCCCTCTTCTCGTTGGTTATTTCATTTACTCTATGGTTTATAATGAACACAAAGGCTGGTATTCATTTTTATTAAACATGCTATATGGCTATCTACTGACATTCGGTTTCATTATGATGACACCACAATTGTTTATTAATTATAAATTGAAATCTGTAGCTCATATGCCTTGGCGCATGATGACTTATAAGTTCTTAAATACATTTATTGATGATATTTTTGCATTTGTTATTAAAATGCCAACTATGTATAGATTGGGTTGCTTCCGTGACGATATTGTATTCTTTATATTCCTCTATCAACGTTGGCAATATCGTGTCGATCTTAAACGTGTCAATGAGTTTGGTTTCTCAGGTGAAATGGCTGAGCAAGCAGCACAAAAGAAACTGGAAGGTACAACACCAGCCGTTAAAGACACACCCAAAGAAGAGAAGGCAGCGACTACTGTTAAACCAAAATCGGCAGTTGATAAAAAACAGGATTAATTTAAGTAATTTCTCTACTATTAGTAAATGTATATTAAAATAATTTTATATAGCTTAAAGATTTTATTGTGAAATCTTTTATGAAACAAAAAAAACAAATGTAGTTCATTATCCTAATTTATCATCTACTCAATTATAAATATTTTAGCTTATTTGTTTAAAAATATAGTAGAAGAAGAAATACATATATTTTTACTTATGTTTATTTCCAACACTGACTTCATATTTTTTTCGTCTCGGTTTTATTGTAAATTTCGAGAAATATAGTATTGGAAGGTATATAAAATAATGAAGCGAAGCATATCATTCATTATTTTATAATTTTTATGTATAAATTAAAATAAATAATAGAGAAAAAATACAAAAATATTCCTCCTATTCTTGTAATTCATAATAATGAATGGCTTACATTACATGTGTTGTTTATAAAAATATAGAAAAAAAAAACATTGAGTTTAAGTGATGAAAATATAATACATATAATAAATAATCCAAAAAAGTGACCTGTTTTATTGGACAAAAAGTCGTTACAAGATTATTAAAATTATTATCTTATCTGCTTTTTTATTGTCTTATCGCTGGCATTTTTATAATGGTTTGTTTCCTATTTATCTCTACATTGAAGTGATTATGATATAGAGAAAATGCTGGGATTAAATAACACATTTCTTTAGTAAATTGGTACCGTGATGCCGTTGTACATAAATGTTAAGGAACTATTAGACGATCAATTATTTGACACAAAAAAGTATCCAACATTTTTATTAAGCTTTGGCTTGGTAAAGAGCTGAGAAATATTATCCCTTGATTCTAAGCAATAAACAGGAACTCTTGCCTGTTTTACCATTAATTTATCGTTTATGTCTACAGCATATGGCAGTCTAAAGAATAACTAGACTTAATTCCTTTCGCTACTTAAACAAAAAGTTGATGCTAAGAAAGTCTAAGGCCTTACAATGAGATCAATTTTTCCTATGAAAATATTTGGTAAGCTGTCTAAAGTATTTTTGCCGTTCAAGACTGATATGATGATTATGAACGTAACGACTAATATTTATATCTTCGAATCTATGAAGCTTCTTAGATGATTTTTTAGTTTAGGTAGAGCTGAAGGGTGAGGTGTAAAGTAGTCTTACCACTCACAGAGCTTTAAGTTTCTTGTAACCGCTACACTTAACAAATGCATAAAAGCCTTGTTAGGACTAAGCAATATTAGCATGACACTTTTCCTTACCAGGATGAAGCAACGACGATGATATTATCGGCAACAACAACGCTTTAAAATATTTCTAAAGGGCACTTAAAAGGATATTAAAGACCTTGTTAGGATTAGACGAAGATGGTAGCACAACTCTTTTTAGCACTAACCTATCGCATTGAAATCTCTAGAAGGTGCTAATTTCAGGCAATAAAGGTGAACGTGTATCATTTTATTTTTTATCCATTAGGGTTTAGAATGAATTCTTATATTTCTTCTAATTCCGAAAACTCGAAAGTGTCATAGACTACGGGTTAAAAACATTTGCAGGTCTCTTTAGTACTGTTTTTTGAATTTATGTGAAGCGCAATCTATAAAAGATATAATGGCCCCAAATTAAATTAGTCATTCATTTTATGTAATTTTATTTAATCGAGCCCAAAGGCTCACATAATATTAAAGTAAGGTAATACAATTTGTAAGATAAAAAACTGAATTTTGATTATTTAATAGGTATTGAACACCCTTTCTAAGTAACAATAAAGAACGAAACTTGTTTTGGTGTTTTATAGTACTGAAAAACATTAATAGGAGTCCAAACGAATAAATTTTTTGCATACCGTTAAAACAAGAAGCATTTATTTCTATACTGAACCCCTCTACATTGCCAACCTTTTTTTTTGTTAAGTTTGTAAAGACATCTTTACATGTAAATTCTTTACTTATGCTTTCATCACATTCTTCTTTGAACATTTTCTACATGGTGAAATTACTTATAAAGTGGTGTTTAACAACCAGCTGGTTTTTTTTAGTTATTCCGTATCTGTCAACAGTTTTGTTTTTATTTAGTATACACCTAATTCTGATTTTGCATGATTTTTTGCACAGTATTGTTCGAAACGTAACTAAAATGTGCTGACATTCTCAGGTGTATTTTATTATAAAAGTCAAACGTTTTTTATTTTACACCTAATCCTGTATTTATGCCATTCTTTGCACGATATTGTTTACAATATATTTATAGTGTAAGAATAGAATTAGGTGTATTTTATTTTAAATATAATTTATATTAATTTTTTTGACGTTCAAAAATCACAAAAAAGCATCAAATATAACAAATACCTTGTTCAATGTGCCTTGGCCACCACCTTATGTAATTTCACCATGGTCTGAATTTCCGAAGTACTCACAAATGTTATTCTTTGTCACAAATTATGGCTACTGAAAGGGCTAGTAGAGCTATAATTGCTTTGGAAGCATTAAAAAAATTAATGGACTTGTACCAAGAGTACGAGGAAGAAGAGGAGGAACCTAGATCTAAAAAGAGAAAGACGTATGTTAAATACAAAGACATTGAAAATCAGATTTTAAAAGGTGTTGCATGGAAAAGTGATGAATATATCAATAATGCATTTATTCGTATGAGTATGGACAATTTCGAAAATATTTATTCAAAGGTAATTTGATATTAAAATCTATTTGAATATTTCTTATAAAAACCCTTTTCAATGTTTTAGTTAAAATCGAAAGTTGAGAAAAACCGTTTGGAAAAGTCGAAACCATGCTATAGAATGCGTTTAGCGATTACTTTAAGATATCTAATCAAAGGAAGTAGTTATCGTACTTTGGAAAGGGTTTGCCATACATCCAGGAAATCAGTTGCGAAAATTGTTTCACATACATTGGGACTTCTTATACATATGATGGAAGATGAATATTTAAAGGTATTAAAACCTAAATTTTTTATTGTTTATTTTAAAACACTTTTTTCAGCTACCTTCAACACCATCACAGTGGTCAAGTGTTGTAAACAATTTTGAAAAGTATTGGCAATTTCCTCATACACTAGGAGTTTTGGATGCCAAACACTTTCGTGTTAACTATAGCAGTTTTGTGTTATTGAGTATTATAGATGCCTATGGTAGATTTTTATACATTGAAATTATAGAATGCGATGAAGAGACTAATGAATCTGCCATCTATATAAATAGTAATTTATATAAATTATTAAACTCTAATACACAATACATTCCCGCTGAAGAGCCATTGAAAGGACAAACTATTAAGACAGATTACTTTTTTGTAGGAACTGAAGTTTTTGGTTTGGATCGTTATGTTCTAAAAGAATTTCACGAATCTCGTGATTTCAAAACAAATCAGATGGCCTTTAACTATAGATTAAATAGAGTACGTTTAGTTGAAAAAACGGCATTCGATAAGTTATTTTATAGATTTAAAATCTTTGAAAGATTTGATCATCTAGATAAGTATACAGTTAGGTTAACCATTAAAGCATGCTGTTTAATACATAATTATTTAACACAACAAACATTAGATAAAACTAGCGTTAAGGGGGAGCATATTAATATTTTGTCTGCACCGATTACAGTTATACCATTGGCAATGCAATTTTTCGAAAAATTCGAAAAAAGTTATCAAAGAAGTGAAAATGTATGTAATTATTGCGTAAATGAAGGCGATATACCACAACAATGGGATAATGTTATACAAAAAGATTGAAAGAATGTTAAAATGAGCACACAATAAAAAATTAATTTAGATTTGTATATTGTATGTATGTACAATGACCAAAATTGGCGTTAAGCTCTTATTTACAAAAATACCGGTTTAAATTGTCAAAGTTTTTTTTTAACAAGTTTTTTGTTTTATTAATAAAGACTTATTTAAAAAAACTAATATGTATTAAATTATCACCTAAATTTATATCTAAATTAATAATAGGTATCTTCTAAGGTCCCATCATTCAATTCGCTAAAACTATGATCAGAATCGGATTGCGAATATGTTTCATTACCATTTCGTGTAGATTTAATATATTCTAAAGTTTTGTTCGTTATAATGGTATGAATGTCTGACATCGTTACTACGGCAGTTTCTAATGGTAATTGTTTTAAGTGCAGAGATATAGTTTTCCCAAAAGAATTATATAAATCACATAGCTGGTTATTTTTTTCTCCTAAATTGGAAGTTGAATAAGTTTGCCTTTTGTTAGGCATAACTGATTCATGATGATGGTGTTTTCTCTTTTTATTTGTTCGGGATGATGACGTCGTTGAAGTTTGAATATTAGCTAAATTGTCATTTTTAGTCAATTGTGGACTAGAATTATGCGTATATTCCGTATATGCTTCTATTTTACAAGTGTCTACAGGACTTTTATTATCGATATCTTCATCACCGTTGTCGTAACCAATAAAATCATCTGTTTCTTCTGGTACAATTTCAACACTTTCCTACAGTTACATATACAAAAATAGCGAACATTAATTTTTGTGATATTTTTTCGATAGAATTTTATTTACTTACGTATTCAAGGTCTTTGCTTTCTTCATCGATTCTTCTTTTACGCCACACAACAACATTGTCTAGGAAATCGAGTTCATTGTAATAGAAAAGCGACGGCTTATAAGATTTGCCTTTTTTCCTAGAGGCCATGACTTTTTTCTTCTCTAATATATATGCTGAACGTAAGTATTTCATTTTAAGTTTTATCTCATTGACATCCCTATGGAAGTAATTTGCAACTTCCTGCCAAGCTTCCTTTCTCAATGCATTATTCTTGTAGTATATGCTATTTGAATTCCACAGGCACTCGTACTGTTTATAGCGGTATATAAGCTCCTTAATGTCTATATCATGGTTACTCCTTCTTCCATTTACAGACCTTGTTATTACGGTTTTAACTTCCATTAGTTAAGAAGATATTAAACAAGTTTTTATTTCAATTTTATGAATTCTTGTTTAGCTTCCAGGATAAGCTTGTAAACAAACTGAACAGCTGATATAGCACATTACCAGGCACAGGGGCTGCCAGATCAATGCTTTTTGTTATTCACATACAAATAGTTGGAAATATTATATTAGGAGCTGTGAAGCCTATTCCTTGTCTAAAAACACAATTAGATTAAAAAATATTTTAGTTGAGTGTATACCGTTATTCACCAAATTTTTTAGAAGTTATAGCAATAAAAATATAAATAATGTTTTCATAAAACTGTTTGTAGAAGTTATAACTGTATAAACTCTAAACATACATAACCTACGTGACGTATTTAAAAACGATTTCCCAATGATTTGCGCTAATGTTTTGTTAGTGTATGTAACTGTAGTACTAAGAAGTACAACCATGTAGAAAAAGGTAAAAAAAAAAATGATTGACATTTACAAGTAGGTGTAGAAGAAAAAATTTTGTGCATATATTTTTCAGATGTATATTTATATTAAAAATTATTTATTTTTGATTGTTAATAATAAATGAGAACTGATTAAAAATACTACTTACTCCACAAATCTTAAGAAAATTATAAAATATATGTATATATATATATAAATATATATATATATATATATATCTTTACTAAATATGAATAAAATTAAACTATAATATGCGGTGAAAAAAGAGTCAGAGGGAGAGTCGGTCTATGGTTAAGAAAAATTTTTTTGTTGACGTGTTTTGAGAAAATATTTATCCGGAAAATATAAATATCATATTGAGTCTACTATATATAGAAAAAAGAATTGAATGCTAATAAATAACAGTTTAAAAATTGTTTAACTTTCAAAAATGTATGGCGAATGGGTTTCTCTGTCGCCACAAATATCGGCCAATAGCTGTGGTGCTCAAAGCTACAGTGTTCTAAATAAGTTCCCAGCCAGCGCTGGTCGTGAAGTAGCTGTTTCTGTGGTTAAGCAGTTGGCAACAAATTTAGGTATTACTCAGAATGCCGAGCCGAGTCATTTGGTTAAAGATGAAGAGGTAAGTTTGATATTTAAAATTAGAATTTTATATACATATTGTTTTATCATTAACACCAAACCTACCGGTGTAAGCCTACACGTACCACATCGGGTCCAAATGACCCGTCTTTGGAATATATGCATACTTATGCATGCATATTACAAATTTGTGAAGTTAGACACGAATGTTATTTTCTACTTTTTCCGTAAATTAACATTAGGCTGTTAGCTAACAGAGTTAAATTTTTTACAAATATGTTTAAGCAAAAATTAATGAATTTATTTTATTGTTCAAATTACGAAATTTTTATGCAAAATTTTTGAATATTGTAAAAAATTATTTAAATGCCTTTAGATAGCGAATTACAACACAAAAGTTGTACATTTAGAAAACACACACAAATAGTGACTATTAGGATCAATACTCATGGCATCAACGATTTTTGTGCGGTTTATGTATGTACATACATAACCATTTCCGGTTTTAATTTAGGATCTTAAAGTTGACAAAATTTCAGAAGATCGTACTTAGTTATTTTTCAAATTTGAGGTGCATTATCTTATCATGTGCCAAAAACCTTTTAATTTTGATAGCAATTTGTAAAATATCAGTATCGTATTATAATATAAATAATAAGACATACTTTTTTATAACCCTAAGCTTTGTTAGATCCCTTTATATTTGATCTTAAGTCATAACACCAATAACAAAAAATATTTCATTCCTAAGTATTTGAAAATATGCTGCGATTGTGGTGTATGGTATAAAAAAATGCAACATGATGCCATAGCTTTAATTTCCATTATTGTTTATCATTTCAGGTTAATTGGTGTATGGATGTTATATGTTTTGGTTTATCGTTACCATTGCAAGAACACGAAACCATTAAAGATTGCGTAAATGTTTATTGTGAATGGATGACGGCTTTGCATCCACAACCAAAAATAAGTGTACCCAAGCCAATATGTGAAGATGCTAATATGTATTGTCGTAAAATTATTAATCATTTTCATAATTTATTTGTACCACGTCAAGGCGAAAGTAAGTATTTCTATTATTAAAAATAAAATATAATCCATCGAATTTTCATGAAACTGAAGCTCTGCAATTGTACAAAATTTATTCATTTATTTTCGCAAAAAGTTATTTACTAAATTTTAAACACATTTTCATTTCAAGTCTTACCATTTATATATCAAAAAGAGCTTGGTAGGTGTCAAAAAGCTAGATTCATTTTAAGTGATGGAGAAATAATGTTTGTATAAATTTTTATGAGCCATTTTCTCATGTTATCTTAAAGGTATCGATACTATTAATCGTCAGGCTGTACTTTGCCATCGGGTATTGCGTACTTTACAGCAGACTGCACAAATTTCTCAAACAATGGAACGTGAAACATGGGATTCACTGTTATTATTTCTTTTGGCTATCAATGAAACTTTATTGGCGCCACCCACAATTAAGGATGATGTGGGCGATCAACTGTGTGAACGAGTTTTACAGGTACTGTTTGAAGTTTGGCTTTTGGCCTGTGTTAGATGTTTTCCATCGCCCTCTTTATGGAAAACATTACAAGAATCCTGTGCTATGTGGCGTCATCGTGTAGCCTTAGTTGATCAATGGAATCGTGTTAATATGGCCTTAACAGCTAGATTGTTAGAATTTACCTATGGCCCTGCATTTCCAGAATTAAAAATATGTAATTTGTTGATACTTATAACAATAGGCTGTAATACTAAAAATAAATGTCTTATTTTGTTTTTAGCGGATGAAGATGCACAATTGATACCAGTGGGTATGACTAATGATTGTATAGCTCAAACTTGGTATCGTTTCTTACGTACAATTGGTAATCCTACTGCACTTTGTTCACCTCACATTATAAGCAAATCCTCACATTTTGTGCAATGGGCATTAACTCATGACAAAGGCGCCGAAACCTATCAACATCCTTGTCTTCAGGCATTACCTTTGATATTTTTAAAAGCTATTAAGGGTATTTCAAGTCAAGTTGATGCCTTTCTAGGTAAATATTATTGTAGATTAATAAAAATTAACTTGTAACTTTAATTAAACTCTTCTTGATATACGCTGAAACTAAAAACTAAAACTTTGATGGTCTAAAATCTCTTTATTTTTAAGTATTGAAGTAATTGCAGAGTGCATACAGAAACCGTAATAATCAAATAGTAAATTTTTATATAATATGTACTTATTTTAAAGAGGTATAGGCATATAAGAATCAAGGCGTATTAAATAAGGTTGTGTTGTCAGTTTGGCTGACTTACACTCTATCCTGTTTTTATATGATATTTCGTAAGGCAGTATTTGGATTGTTTTTACCATGTAAAAACAAAATAAGATGTATTTTATTTTATTTTATTTTATTTTTTGACATTTTTTCATCACAAAAAAGGCAACAAATAAATATTACTTTTGTTTAAAAAGTATCACAACCTTACTAAATACGCTTTGATAATAATGTGTACATTTCTTAAATTTGGAATACGTATTAGCAGTTTTTATTTCTTTAAAATAAGTATTAACTGAAAAATGTTTAAATATATTATACAGTTTTATGGAAACCAAAAATATATATACACCAGATTTAAATTTCCATTTAGATCTGTTTTTAATAGACATTGTATGGTAATTATAAACATATTTTACTTTGGTTTCAATAGCATTTGTATGGTAAATAGCACATAAGAATGTATCATAAATAATTTTTATATTCAAGATGTTTTATCACTTTGTTTCGAATATAATTGGTTTTTGCAAATTTTAAATATGTATATATATAGGTATTTACGTACCACCTGTGCGTTCAGCTGAAGATGGTATTACCAATTTAATGGACATACGTTTAGCCTTAAATGAGGCCACTTCTAATGGTGCCACTGCAACTGCAACATCTACACATCAGCACCATCATCACCACCACCACAATTTTTTCCATCATCACGGCAGTATTAGCATTAATATGAATAATAATACGGCTGTGAATAATAACAATAATAATAATCAAACAACTGTACATAATAACCAATCGGCACAACATTCACATATTCATAACTTCATAAGTGGTTCGGCAAGTTCAGCGTTTAATGCTATAATTGGCAACCATCATCATCACCATCATCAAAATCACCATGGTGGCGGTATTAATGTTGTAACTGGCTTGGCAAATGTTCCATCTTCATCACCATCAACGGGTTTTAATATTGGAAATACTTCTTCGACTGGGACGACATCAACTACAACAAGTGGTAGTCAATCTGCTGGTGTTTTAGGTACTATATCGTTTGGTTTACCTTCAACTGCTTCGATTGGAAGTGGAAATGCTGGACAAGAACAAGTGCCTCAAACAAATTTACCACATTCACCAACACCGCCATTGCAAAGACGATTGGCGAAAAGTTTCAGTGTTGCGCCAAATTTAACACAACAAAAGGGTGCGATATTACGATTTCAACTATAAATTCAATTTGTTTCATTAATTTTTTTCTAATAATTTATGTTATTTTGTACTGCTAAAAATACGTTTGATCATACACAATTTTGTTTGCCTATGTTTTATATCGAATGAATTACAATACACTAATATATTATAATTTTTTGTTATAGGTTTTAATTGTAGTTTTTGCTTTTTCGCGTTTGCTTTTGTTATGCTAAAAAAATTATTATTGTTAATAACTATCTCTTGTGTAAATAATTAAGTAAATATATGTATATATACTTATTAGTTTTTTAAAATTAAGTTTAAACTTATTGCTGCCATTTCAAAAACGTTATCTGTTTTAATTTAAATTGTACGCCCACCAAATCAATTGCTTGTGTTTTTTTAACACAGCGTTTTTGAATCATCTGCACTTATATTTCCGTTGATTTTTTTTGTTCGTCAGTTTTATCTTATGCGTTTAAGAAGAAGGTATCCAAAAGACCTGTACCAATTTATTTGTTATTAAATAATGTGTTGTTTAGTTGTAAATTCGTTTTTTATTTAACTCTGCAACCTTGAGACTTTTTAATAATGAAATAACGAATCAAACGGATTTTATTAAAATGTTTTAGACATGCAATAAAATTTTGCATAAAATCAAATTAATATTCGAAAACAATTCTACTCGATCTACACTTGTTACTTGTTACGGAGAATTAAACATGCGGTGTTAATTTTAAAACGTTGTTGATGGTTTGTGTGTATGTAGTAATGAAAATGGTGTTCATATTTGTTTTTTCTTTTTTTGTAAATATAATCTGTAGTAAAATTTAATATTTTTAAAATTTACCAATTAATTTGGATATACTTGTACTTACATGTGTGTTTCCCTTCGAAATAATTGTTAGCAAAATAATAATGTTTGTGGGCAATTTGAGACTAATTACGATTGAAAAGAGACGAAGAAAGAGAAAGAGCAGTTTTTAGAAATACACAACAACAGATCACTTGGTTACCTTCTCTTGTTTTATAAAAATTATTTAATTTAAAATGAATTCATTCACCTTTTTATAATTCGCATAAACCCATTTTTAGGTCTTAGCAAAGCTGCTCTGATTGGTTTGACAAGTTCACGATCATCTACTGGTGCTGCTCCGGCACCTCTCACACCAACATCTGGTCCACCATCGAGCAGTAGTTTGGGTTGTAAGTTGAAATCAATTTTTTTCTTTACATCGCCATCATATTATTTTTCTGTTTTTTAGCTTTACCCTCTTTAGGTTTAGAACAAAGACCACCTCTGGCTACGGCAAGACCTAAATGTAATAGCATCTTGCATTTATTTGGGGAATGGTTATTTGAAGCAGCCCATATCGGCGGTGATGCTTGGTTAATGAATACTAAAAGTAAAGGTTTTACATGTAAGCTGTGATTTCATTAATAACGCTTTAAAACTTTATTACAGAACAAGCTTCAGAGGCTAGTAAACGGCCCTCATCCATGATTATGGAGAACCGTAAGGGTAGCATTTCTCTTTCTCAACCCAATTCCTTAAATGATCCCTCAAGTTTGCCACCAACTTTAACTATTGATAAATATGAATCTGGTCGTGCCGAAGCTATTGGTACTTTGTGTAAAATATTCTGTGCCAAAAAGACTGGCGAGGAAATTTTACCCGTGTACTTGGCACGTTTCTATATGGCTTTACAGCAATGTTTGAAAATAACTGAAGCCAAGGAATGTGATGAAACTTTAGCCAGTATTCTCTTAAATTCTTCTGATTTATTTCGCTTAGATCTGGATGGCATACATGTATTATTGCCTTCATTTATAGCGGCTTTAGAGATTGTATTGCCAGCCAAAGACTTAAAAATTAAAACACAGGCTATGCAATTTAATAAAATCGAATTGCGTAGATCAGCTATACAAATATTATTATCAATATTAACTTTACCCTTGCATTTTCAAACGCTTCCCATAAGAGACTTAACAAATGAGTCGTCTGAGAAGTGAGTTTTTAATCGTTTAACAAAAACGATAAAGATAATAATTAATTATTTTTTATTTCAGGGTTATAACATTTATACAGTTGAAACCCAGATTAATCAACATACTAATGAATGCTTTGCAAGTGGAAACAGATGCTCAAAATACGCATATGCTATTGGGTGGTCTGTTGTTAACCGTACAAGATGCCGTTACTTTTGAAGATACTGAATCGCTTACTGGTGAACATCATAATCTTCATCAGAATTACCCGTCTCCAGGCCAAGGTGGAGGAAATGCCGAAACAAATGTTTTAAGTTCAGGTAAGTACTTTGGATATATAAGTTTTTATTTATTTTTCTTTATTTTTATTTGTTTTATTTTTATTTCATGTCTAATTTTTCGTTCGCTTCTTTTAATAACGTATTTCATCATAATTTATGCGTTGTTTTGAATTTTCATTTACGTATGATAATTTTGTGTGCACGAGTAGCTTGTTCAGAGCGTTCTGCTTCAATAGCTAGTGTTGGTAATAGTAGCTTAGGTGCTCATAGTACCGTCACTATTGGCAATTCAGTAGCTGCTGGTAGTTCAACTGCAGCCGATTCATATCATGGTTCGGCAACATTAAATGCCCGTGATAATACATCACAACATGAATACCCCAGTTTAACGCTATTTGATGACTTACCACTGGAAGTATTACATGAATATGAAACAGCTACTGGTTATGGTAAATTATTATGATTTTCTTTATTTATTTATTTTATTAAGCATAACAATTTAGACGCCTGCTTAGTTATTGCTTTTAGTTTAAAATGAAATGTTTTTCATATATTTGTTATCTCTATTTGACCAGATAATGCCCATGCTCTATTTGTACATGCTACTTATTTGGTTTGTCATCGTTTAATATCATCTTGGCGGACTGACTTAAATGTATCTCTGGCTGCCTTGGAATTGCTTTCGGGATTGGCTCGTTTATTTATCAGAGATTCCGGTAAGTTCAAGTATTTTGTTTTGTAACGTAAGTGTTTAATTTTCAAAATTTTTTTGCTTTATATTGAGTATTTCCTTACTCTTTTTATTTTTGGTTTTGGGTTGAATGTTGTTTTTTATACTATTTTGAAGAATTTCAATTTTTTCATCATCATCATCATTTTTATTACAATTTTTTATAAATACATGACATCCCAATTATTTATAA
Organism: Wohlfahrtia magnifica; assembly: GCA_023159175.1. NCBI lineage: Eukaryota > Metazoa > Arthropoda > Insecta > Diptera > Sarcophagidae > Wohlfahrtia > Wohlfahrtia magnifica. The sequence continues at coordinate 549,262 of JAKWBJ010000523.1, forward strand.
CTAATTTATGTGCAGAATTTTTTTAATTGTAAATAGTTTTTTTTATTTAAAAAATAATCCATTTTATAAAAGAATGAATAAGGTTCATTATAAGAATACATTGTTTTGTCACAAACTGTAGATTCATAAACCTCTTCGAATAAAAAAATACGTAGTGAAGTTATTGTTTAGCTTTTACCGCAATAAATTGTTTAAAGTATTAGTTTCGTGTATTACAGCTAGAGGCAAATAGGAACCACTTCTTGGTAAATAACTGAATTTTTAATTTTAAATACATACAATTTACATTCTGCTCAGTAAAATTAGGAATCGATTTTTATTGCAGCTTCTGCAGAAATCAATATTTCGGATTGTCATTCGGAATGTCGATAGTCATAAAAACCGCAATTACGTACTTGTTTAAGGATAATCGTCGAATGTCTTTTTATCACTTCCAGAGACACCCGACAATCACAAATAGTTTTCGATATGTTGCGTACCATCTTTAATGATCTCATGACCGTCAATCTTTAAGGTATAGTGAATAAAAGGTTACTAAAAAATTGGTTGTGCCCATTTTTGTCTTAATTAGATGATTAAAAACGGCCGCCTTTTCAACAAGTAATCGTTTTTGACTTTTCTTGAGTTAAAGTTTGCGTGGTAGATTTGTTAAAAGCATTTTTTTGTATATATGGTCAAAAGCATTAGGATTTTTTGAATTATATTTAAGGCTATGATCCTTATTTTAAACTAAGAGTTTAGATAGACAGATTGTCAAACTATAAAGCGAATTTGAGCCGTTTAGTTTAATTAACATTGAAGTTAGGACTGTTTTTAAGGTATTTGCGATATACACTTTTGATTGGCGATTTAATTCCATTCACATATTAGTAAATGTGCACAAACATTGCAACGTCTGTTCAATCTTATTGCATAACATCAGTGATTTTAAGTGACGATACCAACAAATATTATTGTGTGCAAGCATTTTTTCTAAATCATTTTGTATTTTCGGTAAACACTACAACGAAATTGTTTCTTGCTGTGTAGTTACTACTGGGGTCACCAGTCGCTATATAGATTTTAGGTGGTATCACTATATTTGTTGCGAAGTCTGACCGGAGTCTTATTTCTGGTACCACGTGTGTCGAGGGTCTCATGAATCTAGGTCTACCTCAACTGTGGTGAGGTCCATTGTGGGAGCTATGTACTGGCTCTAGTATAAATTCAAAATGCGGTGCGAGCGTTAGCTCATTGTGATGTTACCAAGTGCCGTGACCAAAAGATTTCGAACGGCATATGCATTAGAAAAGTTTTCAATAGTAAGTAATATTCATAACCAGTTACTAGCTAATGTTATGAGGTGATACCGGTATCGAAAAACTTTGTCTTTTTTTTAAGATGGTCTGGCCTGGTATTGAACCGAGGATCTTCGGGTTGGTAGGCGGCTCTCTTTCCTACCATACCACAGCGGCACAAGAGTTAAAATAGTCATGACCAAATAAATGATTTCATAGTTGGTACTCATATATGAGTATATCATATATGGGGATTCAGATCGACGCATTGTATTCGTCCGTGTTTAAAGCGTCGTAGGGTATGCTGTCATGGCGACGTGTGACTTATTTGTATGTCCTTTACGAGAATCAAGCATTAAATTGCCACAAAACATTCGATCGTGTTGTTAAACTGATTTTTAACTGGCAAATGAGATAATTCAATTACTTAGCAAACATTACCAATAACAAAACATTACCAATAATAGTAATCACCAATGATTGCATAGGATACAAAACTACTTTATTAAAAATTCGAAAAGTTATATACAATTAAATAATAATATACAAATGTTGTAAATAGTAATATTTAATATGAAAAGAATGAACAAAGCTATTTACTCTTATAGTTAAGGTTAGGCCGAAATTATATGTATAAGGTTAAGAGAATTATTTTCAAAATACAAAAATATATAAATCAGTCTTTCATTATTCATACACGAAAGCTTTAAATAAGTTCTTATATATTTCTAATGCTTTGACTTGCTTGTATGATTATATTTAACAATTTTTTTTCTTTTTTTAAAATGGATTATAAAATGGCTTGTTTTGTTATATTTTTGTTTTTGTATTTTCTTGTTTCGAAAATCAAAACAAAATTGTATATCCTAACAAATGTGTTTTTTCTTGTTATTTTATTCTCTTTTTCTACTAATCCTGGGACATGAAATACTTTTTTTATTTATAATTTTTAATATTTTTGCACACAACTAAACAATATTTCATTTGGTAAATGAACATAATTTTTTTATTTTTTTAAAACAATGCCCGAGTCAATTTTCATCCATTTATTCATTAAAACACATTTCCACCGACATTTTTTAATTTGTAACACCGTGGTGATTTCGTTTTTATCATTTTTAAAACTATTTTACCCTTTGTATAAAAAATGACTGTTAAAAATTTATATAATAAATGCTGCTGCAGCCAGGAAATTTACAAACGGTAATTAACGACCAAACTATAATTACTAACACTGGTTCTTTTTTGTTTTTTTTTTCTTTCTCTTTCTATTCATGCTACATGTTTCGAATTAAAACACAAAATATTAAAATCTCGCAAAATTTTCTAACACCTTCCCTTCATATTTACAAAAAATAATAATAATAATTGGGTCACGATTGGGTTTACATCATAAAAACATTTTCATGTTTTTCTTTTTCTTTGTACATTTTTTATTTTCAAACCAAAAATCAAAACTCAAATCATACAAATTCACATTTCAACCTCAATAATGTAAAAAAATAAAACCTGATTTCAATACCAAAAAATAAAAAAACAATTGAATTCAAACAATATGTAAAAAAAACAAAAACATAACTAGATAACTTAGTAAAAATTGAAGAACCAAGTCAAAATCTTACGATAATTTCCACAGACGCCTTGGAATGTAAGCGTGCAGTAAAATGGATATGTGACTACATTTGTTATCAATGTTCTCGTCCGCCACCGGCTCACAGCAAAGATCTTCACAGTACAATAGTAGCAGCATTTCAATGTACTTCGGCTTGGCTTATGCAACATCCCTATTTGCTGCAGGACAAGGATTGCCTGCAAACTGTTTTAGAAGTGGTTGAATTGGGTATTTCAGGCACAAAAAGTATTGGGAAATCTGGTGACATACCCAAATTTAAAGATGAAAAAGAGTTAAAACCAGCTTCAATGCGTGTACGTGATGCTGCTGAGTCATTATTGACTATAATATTGGAGCAAGTTGGTTATTTTCCTAGCGAGTGTGGTCCAGAATCAATATCTTCTTTGTTAGATGAGGTGGCTTTGATGAAGCATTGCAATTCACTGGATTCAGCAAATAGTTCTTCAATTACTACGGAACAGGCAATATCTAAATTTAAATATTTTGTAACAGAGAACTCTACAATATTGGCTCTATTAGAAGAACCCTTGGGTAATGATCAGGATCCCCAGCCGACTGTAACATGTAAGAATATTAGATCAACAAACAAAACAAAGAAAACTTCAACCTTTATAAACAAACATAATATTTTTAGTACTTATTCGTGGTCCTTTTGGTCGTCATGCTTGGACTATGCAATTACGCCATTTACCACGCAGCAAATCTGGTACAAAATATCATGCCGTTAATCCAGGTCGACCCATACCAATGAATGAAGTACCGCAGCGCATTGAATTCGATCAGAAACATTTTCCCGAAGGTGTTGAAAAGGTTACACCTTGTGTAGCGGATTATTCTATACCAACTTTTGAACAAATTCGTGAGCAATACGGTCAGGAAACTATTAAACAATTGGAGGCTATGTTAGAAAATCAAACTATCCAAGAGAAGTTGGCCTGGGCTGAAACTGACAATAGTGTTGATTCGCTAACACATGCCCAAGAAAGTTGTCCGCCCACAGTTTGTCATGAGTTTCAAGCAGCACGTTTATTCCTATCACATTTTGGATTTTTAACATTTGAGGAAAGAAATCCAAATAGTCCAGCTGAAACGTTGGGAGCACCACCTCAAAGACCTTTGATTGTGTTAGACACAAAGCGTACAAATTTCGCAGCAGAGTTGAATGCTTTGGATAAATTAAGTGCTAGAACTTATGATACTGTACACGTTTTCTATGTTAAGTCCGGCCAAACAACAGCCGAAGAGATTGTAGGTAATATGAGTGATGAGAATATACGAACCTTGGATCCACATTTTGGAAATATGTTGCTGACTTTAGGTAAGCTAAGAATGCAAAAAAAGGAATTTAAACGAGTTTTTTATTGGCTTAACATTAGGTTGGCCGGTTGATATAACTGAACATTCGGGCTGGACAGGTATGGTATCAACTTCTTGGTCATTAAAGACAGCTACACAGAAATCAGAAGAAAAGCCGCCCTCTACTAGATCTCAAATCTTGGATATGAAATTTAATGGCGAATCTAAAGTTTTATATTGGGCTGATGTAGCCTCCGAAATAGCCTTTGTTGTGCCCACAGAATGGAACTTATATTCAGAAACAGATGGCTGCTGTATTTCATCAAATTCCGGAGATCAGCAAACAAATGTTTGGTCACGTAGCACTGAAGTTAATTCAACAACAAATGAATCGAATAAAAATGCTCCACAAAAATCACGAAATATGTCGTTGGAATTGGATAAATCTAAAGATCCTGTACCACCTACTAGACGCAAGGCTAATGCCATGAAACCTTCATTGTTGGCTCAACCGCCGGCAAAAATATTTTTAGTTTGGTTGGAATCGTTTGAAGATTTATTAAATTTCCCCATAGGTATGTTCTTAGTTTAGAATATTTATTGTTACCTTTAATTTATACATTTCTTAGAGGAACTTTTGCGTTATACAAAAACTGGAGAAGAAGCTAATATTTTACAAATACCCAGAGCTGCAGATGTTCACGTCATTTTTATACATGCTTTGCAATCTGGTCTTTTGAGAGTAAAGTTGCAAGGTCCCCCAGGACGTATGAGTTTTGCTACACCTTTAGTAGATGGCATGGTTTTAAGTAGACGAGTTGTTGGTAATCTTGTTAGACAAACAGCTCACAATATGGCTAAAAGAAGGCGCCTAGATAATGAAGGGTAACACACAACAATAAAAAACTTATATTACTAAATAACAAAAAACAATTTTTCAGTTTTCAACCACCTCATGTTAGGCGTCGTCTCAAGGTTCAGGATATTGTTCAAAAATATAAAATGGATTTGTCTGAGCCAGAATTGTTAGCTCATCTTTTTAAATCTTCATTTTAATAGCAGTATTGAATTATTTTCGTATTATTTATCTTTTAAAGAAACTTTTTCGTGAATAACATTTTTATACTTTTAAGGTATAGGTCATAATTCGATCTAGATTTAAGTTATTAATTAATTAATTTTTTTTTTTTTTTTTTTGGTTATGGGTTTACATATATTTCTACTTAATTATATTTAATTGTTAAACTCTTATACTAAGTTAAGTATTTTCTTAAAAAAATATCGTATTTATTTTACATATACAATAAAATATTTATTTTCCATAACACTGTGTCATTTTCATAGGATGGAAGAAAGAATATATATAAGATGTATTTGATTCTTTTCAGAGAAATTAAGGGTAACATTTAAATATCAGTTAACTTTTAAAAAATTCTATACTACAGATGCAGATGATAACATATTGTTACTGTTCCAGTGGTTGTAAAAAGACCCCTATTTAAAAATTTAAATATAGTCTATTGGCTAAAATTGCCCGATAATTCACGTCATCCTTGAAATCAAAGTGCAGGTTAGAATTCTACAAAATGTTACAAATTTCTTTCTTTGGGCTAGAGCCGAACTCTATTGCTTTTGCATAACAATAAATATAAATATACAATCCTATTCCCATTGGCATTCTTGTTTTAAAATGAAATAAAATGGCAATTTGCATCACCATTGTCGATAATGACATTTAACGACGTTATGTTTGTATTTTCCATTTTGAAACGAAGATAGAAACGCCAATGACACATTTGTGTTCTGTTATCGGTATTTACATTAACCCTTCTGCACTCAATTTGACCCAACTTTGGTTTTCAGACGCAAAATTTTTCCCTTTTTTATAAGATATGAACGTTAAACTTGAATTTATCCATTATAGGGACGAAAATCATGCTTTTAAAAGAAAATAATAAAATTTAGTTTTTTCTTTCCCTATTGTTGGGTCATATTGACCCAAAGGATCGTAGGAATGGCACATATCCAAGGGATGCAGAATGGCTAACGTTACAGAAGCGAGTGTGGGGAAAATCATATTTTAATATGGCAGGAGCGCACAACAGGCCCATTATGGCTTAGGTGTAAAACTTTTTGACTTAGGATAGCATAACTGGATTCTCAGATCGACTTAACATAACCTGAATATTAAAAGCATTATTGAAAGGACATAACACCTGTAAATTTTGATGGCTATTAGAAAAATATAAATGAAAATATAATTTCGCTTGGACCTCCAATCCTTGAGGGTGACAGTTGGCAAAAAAACGGTAAAACTAATTTAACGAAAATTATAAGTTAATTTAATAATAAGTATGTATATATATACAATTGAAGGTATAGGGGTTAAGAGCTTAATATATAAAGTAAATAGAAAAGCAGATCAACAAAAACTATCTCTAGAAGACTAATTATTATTAGAAGAAGAAGCGTTAACAAATTTATTGTAATTTGAAAACCAAATAAATCCGATAGGATATGTAGTAGTATTTGGTGAAGAAATGAAAGAGCAAACTATTGTGGAAAAAGAAGGCATTAGTATAAATTGTGAAAGAGATGAAAGTCCGTCAATGCGAGTAATATATATACCTATGGTTTTGACAATGGTTCGTTCCTCCATTAATAACAAATCCATTGAAAAAGAAAGAATTATAAATTCGCAAAAGCAAACTGAGGTGCAAGAAGAAAATGCAATCACTTGAAGTATCTTAAGGAGTATTTTTAAGACATTTCTAATTACTAAGAAAAAATGATAAAATTGATAAGAAACTCTTTAAAGCTTTCAAAGAAAATCGAATTTTTTTTTAAAGAATCGGAAGTGTAGATGGTGCAAAAAAAATTTGTATTGAAAACTTGGAAACTTTCGCGTATTTATTTTATTGTAATATAAGGGGAAAGTACTTTGTCTCTTATACGCACAAATATAGCAGTGCTACCAGGTTTTATTTATAGTTTTCCGATAACTCCATCGTTTTCTTCATCGTTTCAGTGTATTTCATAAACAAAGGACAATAAAACAACATATAAATGACTTTTCAAAAATATAAAAATATCTTTTGTGTCGATAAAAATCAAAATTTGGAACGTTGATAAGAAGTTATTATTACAACTCGACTCAGTTGAATTGAAATTTCAGTTAAAATTTTACAATTTGGCATTATCGATAACAACTTAAACATTTAAAAACATAAAAAATTTCAACTCAACAGTAGCAGTTATAAAATTTCAACTGAAATTTCAACTCAACTTAGTCGAATTGTAAACCGTAATAGGGGCATTAGAAAAATTTGCCATAACTTCTTATCCAAATAACTTCTTATCCAAATTTTTTTAATATCAGTTTATAATTCATTATCTTAGCTATGATATAAATTTAACCCTGATATCGAAATATTTTATAATTTTGAGAAGTAGCAAACTCAAATAAGTTTTAGAAATTATAAGGTCCTAACAATCCTTTAAGACTGTCAAGGTTTTGTGAAGATCGACTCAAAATCATTGCGCAAAATTCGGTGAAAATCTGTGCATAAACATTTTTGTTAAAATGTAAAACGAATTAAAACTAAATTTAGATTATTTTACTTTAAAGAAACGTTTGGTTTGACAGCCAACGCTACTATTCGAAAAGTAACATTTGGCCTCAAAACACTATATCGTCATATGAAATCCAATAAGCTCTAAGTTACATTTGGAAAATTTTACAGGAGAAGCAAAAAACTTTCTGGAATGCAAAATAAGCATTTACGGCTGATAAGAACGTTGTTTTTAATCGTCGAAGTATAAAAACTTTTGGGAACATGCATTTCGAAAAGGTGCATCATAATCAATCAAAAAATCGATTTTGAATTTTACTTAGGGCTTTTTCGATTTCATATGACGATATGTAATGCTATATTACTATCGGGTCCGCCATCTAACGTTTTTTTTCAACTAGTGCTTATTTCGTGAATGGTAACTCTTAGCTCATGTCTGATTTGACAGACAATTAGTTTTATCCTTCCGCTGAACGAATATGGTTGTGTATACGCTTGAACAACGCTGGGAAATATTGCGACATTATTTTGAAAATCATGGTAATGTTGCAGAATGTGTGCGAAAATTGCGTACGAATTTTTGAAGAAGAGAAGCACCGTCAGCTCCGTATGTAAACAAGCAAAATTGTCGCATTTGAGGCACAGACAACCCGCACGCATACATTGAAAAGCCGATACACCCAAGACGAGTCACTGTTTGGTACGAATTTTTTCCCAGAGGCATAATTGGGCCATTCTTCTTCGAAAATGAGCAAGGAGTGGCCGTTACGGTCAATGGCGATCGTTATCGGGCCATGTTGAACGAATTTTTGTTTACAAAAATTGAAGAGGAGGATATTAGCAACATTTGGTTTCAACAGGACGGCGCTACGTGTCACACAGCCGAAGCTACACTCGATGTTTTGCGCCATGTTTTTGAAGATCGCATTATCAGCCGCAGAGCTGATGTCGTTTGGCCTCCTCGGAGCTGCGATTTGACACCGTTGGATTATTATTTGTAGGGTGCAGTCAAAGATAAGTGTTACGCCAACAAGCCAGAGACAATTGACGCTTTAAAGGATAATATTTGTGAAGCCATTGGTGAAATACAGCTGCACACAATCGATAATGTGCTTAAAAATTGGACCAATCGTGTAGGCTACTGTATGGCCAGCCGAGGCAGCCATTTGAATGAAATTATTTTCCATTATTAACCGGAAGGATTGTACTTTCAAATAAAAAAAGAAGTTTGAGAAAATATTCAGTAGTTTTTTTATAGCATTTAAAAAAAAAATTATTTGTTGGAACCTTTATAATGAAATCGGTCAGTCAATACTTGCCTCTAGCTTTCAAACAATAAACTATTTTGAAAAATATATTTTGATATAGGTTGTTCCTCTTGTTTGTTTTAGTATTTAGTAATAAGGTAAATCGTATGATTATGTGAAGTAAATAGCAAATTTAATACAAACAAAACGTAGAATTCAATTACTTAACTCGATTTAAAATTAATTTATGTTTTTAATTACACTGGTCGTGTACGTGTTACTTCCGATATACGGCCACAAATGTTGGAAAAAGTCATCAAAAATTGGACGTCCAGATTGGACTACATCCGCAACAGCCGTGGAGGTCATATGCCAGAAATCATATTTAAAATGTAATGCCACATCGTTCCATCATCGTTGTGTTATTGCAACTTAAAGTTATATACCTCTATATAGGGTAGTACCCTCGAAACAAATGATCAATGAGCACCATCTTGCTCTTTTGTTACCACAAATTCGCATTCACAAAATAAAGAAATAAAATATATATATATATATATATATATATATATATATATATATATATATAACGAAACAAATGATCAATGAGCACCATCTTGCTCTTTTGTTACCACAAATTCGCATTCACAAAATAAAGAAATAAAATATATATATATATATATATATATATATATATATATATATATATATATTTTATTTCTTTATTTTGTGAATGCGAATTTGATCATTTGTTTCGAGGGTACTACCCGAACCAAGCAATCGACCACTAGGTTCCAATAGCATAAATAAGTATCTGCAGAAAAATTAAATTACCTTTATTTAAGTTAGTAAGTGTTTCTTACCTTTAACAATCGCTATTCTAACATTTTCTTATTTTTATTTAAAAATTTCTTCATACACCCACACACTTACTTATTTTTTGTATAAATACCAAGCTTTTTTTTCAAATAATTCTTTTAACGGAATTGTAATTGCAACAAACTGTAATCTTTCTTTATTTTTTGATCAATACATATTAATCAGGTGTAAATCATACCTGTTACAATTCATGTAGAAACTTTGTTTAGTATTCATATTACAATTAATGCAAAATTTATTACATCCCATTACCGGAACCTCAAATCTTTGCAACAAATCTTAAAAATTCTAAAAGACTAAAATAAAAAAATAAAATGTTATATGTGAATTCAAGCAAAGAGCATTTTATGTTGACTGTAACGACCATAAGACTACTTACAAACTTTATATATAATGAATGATTTTTTGTTGAGAAACTTGATATTTGCTTTCCTAATTTCTCTTTAAAAAGTTTTTTAATGTTCCCTAAAAATGAAATTAATCGAGCGATTGCGAAATATAGCTGTCGGATAATAAGTCTAAGCCTTTTAAGTTCAAACATAACCGAATTATTAAAGTTTTGAAAGAAATTTATAAACCATTCACTAATGGTATACTTATACAAAGTAGGGTATTTATAGGTAAGAAAAAATGGTAACAATGTCCGCAGTGGTATTTTTTTTATTGACCACCCAACATTTTGCCATAATTATTTGGAACTTGAACTACAAAGTCATGGTCAAACATGCTACGCACAAACATACTTTAAATTCGGGCAATTCAACACACAAATGAATGTGCAATCAAATAAAACGACAAATATGTATGAACACACTCATATGTACATATATATATATATATATTTTTTTTTTCGGGGGTTTGTAAATCTGTAAAATGCCAACATTCATCCAACAAACGTAGAGCAAAACTGGACAGAAAAAGTAATAAAACTACGAAAAGGAGTTAAGGAGTAAATATAATACTTCTGTAAATGATTTTAATTAAAACGCAAGTATAATATTTCCCCCCAACTCAAAACATTAACAAGAAGCAACTGCGACAACTAAAGACAAGCAAATGGACCCAACAAATGAATAAACGAACAAATCTAGTTGAAAACGATTTTTACGAAACTGAATTTAAGTTTATTGGAGAAGATGAAAAACCAACAACACAACTCCAATAAATATAAGTAAGTATGAATAAATATACAAAAAAAAGAAAAGAAAAAGGAAACACTCAAAAGCACAAGAAGAGAGAGAGAGATATGTATGTGATACTACTTGACTTGACTATGTCCAGTGCCATTTATCACTTTGATAAATGTTGCAATATATGGCTCATAAATTCAATAACACGTACCTCTTCTTCTTAAAAGTTCTACTTGTCGCAATACTGCTACATATCCATGCATACTTACATGTGTATGTATGACTTGATATTTTTCAATGTGTGTGTGTGTATGTATTACAACTATTTCTTTGTATTTCACGTCCGTTGTTGCACGTTATTGCAACAAACAAATAAAACACCCATACCAAAAACTCCTCTTTACTATGATACATTTAAATAGAATGTGAATTGTTATGGTTTCAAATTGGTGAAATCAAACTTTTTCTTTGCTATATGTGTGTATGTGCTCCTTTACTAATGTAGAAGTATTAAAGATTGTCGTCCACTTTGTAGCCATTAAACTATGCAACAAACTATATATATGCAATGTATATATATGCAATAGTAACATTAACATTAAAAATAATAAAAAAAAAACATAATGAAAAAACTAAAAAAACTATCCCATTAAGTCAAACAGTTACAGTTCAAGTTGGAGTCAATAACACCTTTTATTGGGCCATATAAAAAGTATTCACTTCATAATTCCATCGCTGTACAACATTTGTGATTCATCAGTGAAAAACTTGGCCTAGTAATTTATAGTATTCGTCAGATTGCAGACATTAAAACAAATGACAGTTGGACGGTGCAAGTTCCGGGCTATACAATAAGCGCATCAAAACATCGGCCTTTAAAATTTTTTTCGTTTAACATTCTCGTATTTAATCAATTTTTGTCGCTTTTGTTTGATTTCGGTTATTTGAAGGTGTTGTAGTGGTTAAGGTGCTTACATAAGCCGCTGCCGTATGGTAGGTAAGCCACTTGCCTACCAAGCAAGAAGTCCCCGGCTTAATCCCAGACCAGCCCATCTAAAGAAGAAGAAGAAGCTGCCGTTAAACTGTAGGTCCATTTCAATGTGTCTAAACATATAATCGAGTGCAACTCTTTGACTGAGAGAAGTTCACGTGTTCCTGCATGGAATTTTATGAAAATCATTATTGGCTATACAAATTAATAATGTCGTATTTTTTTTGCTTACAAATGCATTTATTATAATAACAAAATGAATTGACACATTATTCAAAGTGTTGTCCATCGTTAACCACTACTTTTTCCATCTTTCTGGTAGTATATGGATTCCGCGCAAAAAGAACTGCTCCGGTTCTGAGGTAAAGAATGAATCAAACCATTTTTGGTACCCTGTTCTGAAGTGAAGCGTATTCCAGTAAGGGCGCTCTGCATCGATAGAAACATATGGTAGCCAGAAGAGGTAAGGTCTGTGTTATAAGGCGGGCGAGCTAAAACTTTCCATCCACTGTTCTTCTAATAGTTTTTGACCGGTTTTGCGACATGTGGCCGAGCGTTGTCATGATGGAAGATTATGGCCTCGTGTCTGGTCGAATATTCTGGTCGTTTTTCGTTGATTGCTCTCTTCAAACGAATCAATTTTGTTCGGTACATGTCTCCTGTGATAGTCTGAGCCGATTTCAAGGGCTAATACAAAACTCTCTTCTGATCCCACCAAATACGAAGCATTACCGTGGCGTCATGGATGCTAGGCTTCGGCGTTGATTTAGCTGGTTGGCCGGGCTTTACATATGACTTTTTGCACTTGGGATTATCATATTGTATCCATTTTTCATCATCAGTAACTATACGATGCAAAAATGACTTTTTTTTCGACAAAAAAAAATCGCTTTTCAACGTTTCTCGGCTTCAATTCAATTCATGTAGGACCCACTTTTCTTGCTTTTGAATGCTTTTAAATGTCGGGAAATGGCTTGTTGTGTGACTCCCAATGGTAATGCAAGTTGTTGCGTTTGACAACAAAATCGTTGATTCCTCATCTTCAAACTTTTTCGGCTGACCAGGCCTCTGCTTGTCTTTTGTGTCGAAAACATCACTTTTGATTCGCGCAAATTATCGTTCACAAGTTTTTTGAGTTGGTGCATGTTGACCGTAAGCTTCTGCCAACAATCGACAACTTTCAGCAGCCGTTTTCTTCAAATGAAAGAGGGTTATCAGACTTCCCCGAAAAACATCTTTTTAGGCACAAAATTCGTCATTATTATAGCGACTGAAAAAAAATATGTTTTTATACTTTGGCGTCTATCGAATACTGAATTATAATGACAGTTGTTTACCATTCAAAATACCATAGTTGCTATTATTGATACAAACCATATGTGATAGTTATGCTATATGTTGTCCAAATTGACATTATTATCTTGTATACCCAATATTATAAGCAATTCCAGGTTCAAATACCAGCGAAAACAAGAAAATTTTTTGTCATGATTTCGATTTTTAAATAATTAATAGGCTTACACCTCCTGCATATGAACAATCCTGAGAAGTAAAAAGGAACATCATTTTTAATTACCATACCATTTTTGCACATTATTGTCGTAAGTGATCTACTTTTCATTCCGTAATAAGTTAGAGCTATCAAACAAACTATAGTGTTGTTTGATACATTTAATATATGGCCTTTTAGAGTCATCTATCGACAATTTGTAACCAAAGTTTACCAAACACCAATATTTTTAAGTATCAAGAATATTTTTCAAAATCAATTTTTTTTTTTTTTTATAAATGTCAAGAATATTGTAATGTTGTAACTGGCAACCCTACTTTCACTTCACACTTAATGCATTTTTCGACATGGTGTAGTAGCGTTTTTCCCTCTTTTATAGTAAAAAAGCAAAACTCAATGTATGTTTTTCACATATTGAATTATTTTCAGATCAATATAGCATTTTACACGTGCGATAAATTAGAGAACTTTGTTCGCGAAAAATTATGGGTATCAACACCATTTAGTTTTTATTATGAGAACTGCGTTAAGTGCGTAATCACAATATTTTTCCCGTTATACCGAATATTAAGAAAATTCGTATTACTTAAATATAACGTCAAACACCTATAGCACACTCAGCAAATTCCATTCAAATTTCAATCATGGCTATGCACGCTTTGTGGTTTATGGGGTTAAGCAAAAAACTATCTTAATAAACGAGTCCACTATTTTTATTTAGCCGAGTTTGTGTAATGTTTGTTGTATTTTGTTATGTAATCCTTAAGGCTTAAATTGTATATTTTTGTGTATATACATGTGTATCTATGTCTGTATTTGTATGTGTATGTGTATATTCTTGTACTTTCACATCAAGAATTAAAAAAAGGCGAATAAACAGAACATGAAATCACATTTATTGTTAGGAGATCATAAATTACATACAAAGTGGACAAACTATATACAAAATAGTGGAATTTGTTTCTCGTTACATATTTATTTTATTTATTCTCTGAAATAAAATAAAATTCTTTTACTATTTAAGAGGAAATTGTATTTAAGAGAGCCAAGAGCAAAATAAAGTACTAATAAATATCTTTCTTTTAGGAATTATTTTCATGCAATTTCTCAAAGTGATGTTCTTAAAAGCATGCTGTTTAATTAGTTAAGTTTTCCTTTGATAATATTTTTAATTTATTATAGTCAAATAAATACCACTAATTAAGTTACAAAATGGCATTTGTTTTTTAATATTAAAAAATAAAAAGTAAAATTTTTAGTATTTAAAAGAAACGAAATACTGATAGTTGCGTGCGGTGGGCCCATTCAGTGAAAACATTTGCTAATGCTTTATCTATGAAGACTATAAGATTAAGTTAGAAAAATGTTGCTGTGAAAACTTAAAATTACTATTTGTTGTTGCCGACGTCGGCGTTTTAGTTAACTCAAGTTTCGCAATATTATAGATGTTGTGGGTTGGGTTTGATGATTATTATACAGAATATTCTCAACTTGAATCAGAAGAGTTGAACAGTAACTTTTGAACGACGTCAATAATGAGTCTGGTATGAATAAATGCCAAGATTTTGAATAATATATTCTTGGATTATTAGAAGAAGTGTGCTAAAGGTTCCTATCATAATATTATACAATCCATGAAAAGATAATCTCAAAGCTTAAAGTTTTTTGAGAGAAATACTCTTAAAAGGATTAAAATAAAGTACCTGCAAATTGTTCTTAAAACAATAGAAATCTATAATTGTAAGAAGATTTGAAAAAAAAAATTGTTAATGCCCATATATTGAGCAACGCTAATATTTAAAAAGTAAACATGTTCCGGTTACATTGTTGATGACTATTGCTCGTGTAAAGAGCTACATATTGATCTGAAAACGCTGCAAAAATATGCAGAAAATTGATGAAACGAGTTGACGTCAGACCCATAAGTGATTTGCTTAGAGACCTTTCACAGTTGATTGAATGATGGTCAGACAGATGAAGCTATTTTTCGTCTTCTTGCTTCATACTATTTTTTCATTTCATTCTCATTTTAATAATGTTGGATAAACATGCAGAAACAAAAAAAGAAATCAAATATTTTTGTCCGACTTCTAATTTCACAAATGTGAAAGCTTTAGGCAAGACTAAAAGAGAATTGAAAAATTGCCTGACCATCATTTCTGGAAACTCGATGTCAAAGATACGACCGGCTGACAAAAAATAAAGCAGGCGCTAAACATCAAATCAATGATCTTTTTGGTTTCATTTAAAAAAGACTGGCTACTTAACTCTTTCAACCCCAACGTTGCTTATAAGCAACTTTATGTTTTATCCGTTTTATTTTAAACAAAAGGGGCCATTTTATAGTTTTACTCTGTAAATAAATTAATTGTAGTTCCTAAAATATGAAAAGCAACAAAAAATAACAGTTATGATGCTATTAAGCCGTTTAATTTAGTGGGAAGTCAAACGGTGTCACAATGCTTTAGTTGATCCGTAATTATTATAGAAACACATGCGCGGACTACAGAACACTATGTAATTGGAATTTAGAAGAAACTGGATAGGGGAGTCCATTAAAAAAGGTGATATTGTTGGCAATATTGAACTCCATAGAGCCAGAAGTATATCGAACTAAATTCTAAGACGCTTACTGACTGTGCTAGATTACAAAGGATATGCAAATTATTACCGATTGGTCGATTACGGCATTTTAGTGATTCAAACTTTGTCTTGTCCGATTATGTGTTAAGTTTAAAAAAGAGTTAATTTTGTTTTTTTTTTTTTACTGAAACCCTCAGTTATTACTGGATTAAATGCTGGTTTTCCTTTAATTTGTATAGATAAATATCTGAAGTATAAATAAGGCCCTAAAACATCTATATATTTATTATATTTTTACGTTTAGTGGACTTATCTATAAGAAAAAAACGTGTCCGATTATGCGTTGGAGTCACTGTATATGCGATTTTTGTAGGTCCATTGGTTCGCAGATTATTGATGTCAAAGTATTGAACCCTTTGTATTGAATAAGTTTTACTTGAAAATGAAATTTGTTACAGCATTTCAACTTTGAGAGTTAGAAAATGTTTTTAAAATTGTGTATATAAAAAGCATATATAAAAAGCTCTCATGTGGTGTGTGGCTTAACTGTTGTTCAACTAGGCGAGCCACGCCCATATAAATTTATTATTTATGTATATGTCTATCTTTAAAACGGTAATAGTAAGAGTCTCTAAGTTTGGCCAAGATAACTTTGTGGCCAATACAAATCATCAGTCAAAAATTGGGCCGAATTGGATAAGTGGGAGCAGCAGTAAATATTGATATTTGTATATCTTTGGAACGGTAATAGTGGAAGGTTCTGAATTTTGTCTAAATAACTTTGTAGATAGTGTAAACCATCAGTTAAAATCGGATAAGTGGGCATGGTATCTCGCATAGTTTCTAAATTTGGTTTAAATGACTTGGCAGTCAATACAAACCATCATTAAAAAAAAGTGGAATTTTATGTGTAGAGAACGGTAAAGGTTAAAGCTTTCTTTATCTATCCACATCACTCAAAAAGCAGATACAACACAAAGGCTCTCAGCAAGGCAGAAGTTTCTTTATAAAAGTGAAACGTTTTTTTATTTTACACCTAATACTGTATTTACGCCATTTTTCACGATATCGTTTAAAATTTATCTAGGGTTTAAGTGTTGTTTTTGCTAAAAAGTTAGTTGTTGTACAGGCAATACTCTTTGTTCAATGTGTCTTGGTGTGTTTATTTGAAGACTGTATACAGCTAAAAAGCAGGTTCTACACTGCCTTTCTGGAGGGAACTATAGGCTACCTTAAATTGTTGGACTTGGAACGCAGGAATATAAACTTGGGAAAATGGGAAAAGAAGGGTAAAATATTACTTTTAAGATATGAGTTAAAATAATAAAGCAAGGAGTAGCTAAGCACGCCGGGTATTAGCTAGTGTATAATATAAATATGTATTTATAGATTACCGCAAAATTCTGGATGGGTAAAGCATTTTTATTATAACATATTTTTCTTTTTAAAAGTAGACTTTCGATAGCTTTTGTCGTTCAAGTATTGTCATTGTAATTATCCTGTATATGTAGTCATAATTACCCACGAAAACGTGAGATATAAATAACAACAATTATATCCATAAATAACAACAATTATAACCTTTTATATTGAACTTATTATAACTAAATAAAGTAAAAGTTATGCCCATACATCTGATAAAACATGAGGTGACGTTGTAATCCTTTCAATGTGCTACTTAAATAGCAAAACCCATACCATATAAATTCATAGTCAAGTTATTTTATTTAATTATTGAAAATCTGATCTTTTTTTTAAATCTGCCATCATATAAATATTTGTACATATTATAGTTTTCTCTCTCTCTCTCTCTGTAACTCAGACGAGGATCACCTCAAAGAGGATACCACAACAGTATAAAATATTATTTATACCGTTTTTATCGTCTTTAATTTTCATACTTGTATTAAATGAATTTATTATTGTTGTCTTGTTCAAGTTGTTGTATCTTCGCGCCTGCGCAACCTTTGTTCTTTTTTTTGTTTGTTTTTTTATTGTAATGACAATGTGAAGTTAACTTGGGAATACGCGCTTCTCAACCATATCTAGTGAAACGTATACGAGTAGACAAATAAAGTTATATTTTTTTGGTCGTATATGTGAGATGATCCTCAAAGATTTGCATAAGAGATAACAAGAAACGAGAAAAAATAGTCATCAGTTTAGTCATTAAGAGAAATACTTATGCTCGGAAGGTTAAAAATGTATTTTAACAGAGGGGGAGAATTATTTTTATATGTTTTTTATATATATTTTTTATTTATATATATGTACATACATATAGACAATGTATATATAATATATACAATATATATATAATATATACAATCCATATATACAATATATGTATGTATGTGATGTATGCTACTGTGAAGCAAAAAACAAACAAAAAAATTAAAATAAAAATGATTATAATTAATTTGCACATAGATTTATAGACATTAAAAATAGTAAGTATCACATTGTATTGTGTAAACAAGCAGTTTGAAAAAAAGTAAAGGACAAGTCTAAAGTACTAGATCGAAATCTTATCTTAAAAAGCGATCGATATTTTTAGCGTATATGATCGAATTTTATACGATGTAATTATTTTTTTATGATTTAATTCAATTTAGATTAATATTTTATTCAAAAATTATACTCAACACTGGATACATAAAAAAAATTCAATAAAATTTGTTTAATCATTCTTCCACAGAAACGTACTTACATATGTAGATATGTACATCTGGAAAAACGTTTCAAATATCACTACTTTAACAAAAGCGTCTGTCACCTTGACTTAATATTTGTTTATATTTTTTTCTAAAAAAAAATAAAGTAAGGAATTGTATTTTGAACAAAAAAATGCTCAGTTTTTAAGTAAAGCTATTAAGAATCAGATTAGGCTTCGATAATCCGAAAAGTATATGTATAGTGAATGGGTTATATAGGCTTTTAACGTTAGTAGAAATAGCCGTTATTCATTATCATTATCATCATTCCGCCCAGGCAGTCTTGCCTTCCTAATGGACATCAGCAGATTTGAAACCATAATGGTGTATATGTCACCCAACGAGATCTTATGTCTCCCCAAATAATCACAAAATACATATGTATGTGTTCCGCTATCACTGATGCCTATGAAGCACAGTATACAAATATACACCTCTGTAACCGCCATTCTCTTCAGATGCGCTAACAGTGCACAATGAGACATAAAAAACTCCGTTAGGAATTTCAAGTCCGGTCTGCCATACTTGAGACCTTCAGAGCGACGCCCAAATCACGGATTGATCGGCGTCCTAGAGTAGCGAAGTCCCCTTTGAGCATTCCAGTGTTCTAAGTATCTGGCAGGCTTACAATCCTTGATTAGATTGAGGACGGTATAGGGTATCAGGGAACCATGAACAGCATCCGCTGTTTCATTACCATCTATTCCAGAGTGTCCAGGTACCCAAAACAACTCGACTTTATTCCTAAGCGGAAGCCTTTGCAACGTATCGTAGCAATATTTGACCAGTCTAGACGTCATACAAGCTGCCTTAAGGATACTTGGCTGTCAGAGAATATATTAATGGTCTTACTTTTTCAGGTTGATCTCCGCACATATGGCAATGAGCGTGATCTCAGGCTGGAAGATACTCAGCGATCTCTTCAGTGGAATCGAAAAGTATCGGATGCGTCCATGAACACCAGCACTAACACAGTTATTCGTTTTGGAGCCATCGATATATCAGTTTAAATCATCCTGACTCCGAACTAACGCTCTATAAGATTAACAATTCTGGTCGGGATATTCAACCCTGAATCTCCTGCTAAAGCACAGATCCAAAGGCATGACATACAGAACCGAAGATGGTTATTCGACTACCCTGCGTAGAATGGATAGACTTCCTGAAACATTTCAGGATCCTTTGGTAAAAACTTTGTCACCAAACTTGTCACCACCCTTATCCCATAGATGTGAAAATAATCCATTAACTGTAAAACAGCCCATTAGCCCCATAGTGGGAATAGTCGTTGAAGGATAGTCCCAGTCGATTTGCATGCTTACCAAGAACTAGCTGAAGAGTTATCGCTGCCGCCACAATAAATGACGACTAAAAAGAAAAATCTGAAAATAAATTGAAACAAAAAAAATCATTCCTATTAATAGAAAAGAGTGGTAGGTGATACCACATGAGATGAAGCCTCAGATCTACCCAGTAGCCCCTACTCAACGATGTCCACAATCAGCCAAAGGCCTCGATTACAAGCACAACTCTCCTGAGTTATCTTGAAAATCATCCCGAAAGCTTAATGAATTTATGGAACGATAGCTCCGATAAGCTATCGACAATGGGCGAACCAAATATAAAAAGCCTACTTGAAGGCCAGTTAAGTCTTGCAGTGAACTAATTTTCTTCCTCTGCCAATAATCTGTCAGCGTACAATGGATATCTTTGATTAATAGTCTACGTAACTAAGGTAAAAGGAATGCCATTATCTACAAATGGAAGGATAACAGGTATAAGTGTGCCCGCTTGAGCAAGTTCATCGGCCGGTATATCCCTATAAGGCGAACACAAAACCGCCGTGAATGTAAGTTTAGGGAACTGCGGCAGCCTCTAACTAGTTTCGAGTTAACATTCGCATCCGGATCCCCTGGAATCAATATCACAGCATAATTTATAGCTATTACTTTAGCCTGAAACACGCTACAATGATCCGGTAAGCGGAGAAACTTATTGAGGTTAAGCCTTTCCAAAAAAATTGTGCTGCCAACCCTGTTCTCAAGTCTAGAACCGTCAGTCTAGATCAACACCGACTGTCCGGAGATGACCATGCCGAAAGCCTAGTTGGAACAATAATGTCAAACCTTTTATCCAATTTGGGTCCAGATGGGATTTATTCCGTTGTCTTGCAAGTAATCTTTTAGTTGTCACTGAAACAGCGACAAAAGCACATGTGTGGCGGATTGCATGTTGATTTTTTTTTTAATGAATGAGAGATTCCATTCATGCTATATAATGTGAAGTAAAGTATCTTATACATCCTCGTGAAGAGCATCGTATCAGTTTTGCAGGGGTAAACATCAACACCACACTCTCTGCACCATCTAGATGCAATAGCTATGGCAAAATTTAGTTTGTCCGATAGTGTATCTGGATATATACCAGACGCTGCAATGGCAATATTATCGGCGTAAGTGTCGGCTTTATAGACCGAAGACTCTGGAACTAAGTAGGTCCAACAGACGAAGTAACTGACCATGAACCAGGAAGGAGCTTAATTAACTTGACTAGACCCGGATTAACGCCAAGATTAATTAGAGCACCCTTTATATATCTACGTATATATGTCGTATGGTACACATACATTTTAGATATTTTATTTGTTTTTCCTTAATTATTTTTTGTTTAACTGTCAATTAGATGTCAAGTTTGTTGATTATCATTATTTTAACTACTATTCAATTCAATAGAATTAATTTATAATTTAAAAGACAATTTAAACAGCAAAAAGTAGAAATCAAGTTTGGTTAGGCTTGCTTGATAATAAATAATAACAAATTGGTAGGAACAAACTAAACTCTTCAATATACACTATACATACTTATGCATAGTTATTATTATTTAATATTGTATTCTAAACTATTTAAATGACACCCGCACGTACGATAATTTAATGTCTAAGCACGCGCAACAATTCCATTATATATTTCTAAGCTTTTTCAATTCATTCAATAAATACAAAAGTAAATATTGATATGCATACATATATAATATGCATTGTATGTACAAATACAACTATGAGAGCATAACCATAAATACTAACAAAATAACATCAATAGAGCATATTTGTGCACAAACTTCTACTACTTCGTCTATTCATATATACATACATATGAGTCATTTTACATTAATATATAAATCTTAATAACTGCTGTACAATTTTATATCAGCTTTAATAGTGCAACAAGATAATCTTTTTGGTTTTTATCTGTTAAAATTTCGATTAGCATTAGCCTAGCTAGAATATCTCAAATGTATCCATAACTTATGCATAACAGTAAAACTCACTCTCAGCTGCCACTAATGCCATTTTTGGCATTGTTACAATTATTTTGTAGAAAAACCATTTTTAATATGCCTTGCCATAAAATGCCACTTTTAACAGCCTGGTAGTAAT
Organism: Wohlfahrtia magnifica; assembly: GCA_023159175.1. Classification (NCBI taxonomy): domain Eukaryota; kingdom Metazoa; phylum Arthropoda; class Insecta; order Diptera; family Sarcophagidae; genus Wohlfahrtia; species Wohlfahrtia magnifica. Next base: position 571,533 of record JAKWBJ010000523.1, read on the forward strand.
TTGTTTTATAGCTTAAAGGCTATGGGAAAGACCAAAAAGTCTGGAAAATGGCTGCCACATCAATTGAATGATAGGCAGATGGAAAACCAAAAAAAAAAACTTGTGAAATTTTGCTTCAAAGACACGATAGAAAATCAGTGTTGCATCGAATTATTACTGGCGATGACAAATGGACTTAGTGTCAGAACTCTTAATGGAAAAAATCATGAGTTAATTCGGGACAACCATCAACTTCGGCTGCAAAGCCAGATCGATTCAGTAGGAAAATAAAGCTGTGTCTCTGGCTATAAATTATTTCAGATAAACTAGCGATAATTTGTTATCAAAATTAGATATGATAGCAATTTCTTCCTGGTTCGCAGGAAGATTCAGATTAAAACAAAATGGTTCGCTCTCAAAATTTTGTATGGCGGAACATGTTGTTTCAATCAAGATTCGAACCGTGAATGATATTTGCTATCCATGTGAACATGCTATTATTGAAAAAATTTACTTTTGCGGCTTGAACTGTCAAACTTCATATTTAAAACATATTCCCCTTCGTTGTTCCTGCAGAATTGCTACTAACTTGTATGCTTGTACCATAACTATAAAGTGGATGCTACATATCTATATAAATTTTAAAATTTGTCTCTGTCTAAATTAAATGCATACAATTTTTGCTCCAGTAATTTCTGATTTCGAATGAGTCATTTCTATATATTCAACTACTTTATGTGACAGTAGAAGATAAATTCTTTTTGAAAATACATAGTAAAAAACACAGCATTATACTGTGTAATCCAAATTTAATAAAATAAAATTGAAATAAATCTTTATTTTTTAGCTTTATTATATGCCCTTTTTGTTCCATTTTCAAAATATTTTGGTGCCATTTTACATTCTTTTTTTGTTTACAAATTTTTGTGCCATTTTTAAGTTTACTAATAATAAAATCAAATTAAAAAATCTTTTAACTTTACCGCAAAACATCTCTCACACTAGCATTTATCTAAAGATTTTCATTTATATTAAATGGCTAAGAAAGTTAAATAAGTGTATGGTACTCATATTTGTATTAAAGTATTAAGAAAAATTTAAATAATGCGGTTGGTAGATATCAGACTAAATGTTTTCTAAAATACGACACGTATGCTTAAAACGATTTTGTATTATACTCATTTAAAGCAGACGTTTGAAAGAAAAAGGGATAAATTGTCTTACGTGCGATGAAATCACTGATGAGGAATTGAAGAATCGATGGCAGCAATACCGTCTTTTAAGAATCTTTTTCTTTTTTTTTAAGATATACTGACAACAAAAAGGTTTTTACAATGATTAGCTATGGTTAGAAAAAATAAAAGGGCAAAATTTAAATAGTAGTTGGTATTACAACTTTTTAATAAAGTGTGTGTGCGAAGTTTATAATAAAAAATAAAAATAACATGATTTGGTGTTAATGCCCATAAATCGGGCAATACTTATTTAATGTGTCAGATGAACGCATGTAAAAGTAAACTATCAGAAGAGAATACGCTAAGTATTGCTATTTTACAATAAATATAAAAGAACTGTTGAAAAATTTTAAAAGAGAACGATTCCGTCTAGAAATTACGATTGTAAAACTTTGGCAGAGTTGGACAACAAATTATCATCTATAAACTGCTACAACCAGCCGTATTCTCATTGTATATACTATTTACATTACCATAAATAAATTTCGAAAAAATGGTAGTTAACCTCATCAAAGTTTTAAATAGGAAGGTTAAGTGTCGAATTTTACATAAGAACAAACTTAGCCGAAAAATAGTAGTACACAAGAGTGTTAGGCATGGCTGCATTATGTCATCATTGCTCTTCAATATTGTTCTGGATATTATCATGAGGGAAGCCTTTACGGGGGAACGGGAAATTGTGTGGTGGCTCGGTACTCGGTTGGAAAATCTAGACTATGCCAACGACATTTCTTTGATGTCTCACAACTGTAAAAACATGAAAAAAAACCTAGACAGTGTTGTTCAAGCCGAAAAGCAGAAAAATCAAAGTACTGAGAATAAACAGTAATATACCCAGGACTGCCAAAAACGATAATAGTACCATAGAGGACGTGGACAACACCTGCTATCTTGGTAGCATTATAACGAACTCAGGTGGCTTCTCAATGGACATGGAAATTCGCTTAAAGTCTCCAAAGCTGGCATTTGAACGATGGACAAGCATCTGGAGATCAACCTCGCTATCGAAGAATGTAAAAATCAGAATCTTCAACTTAAATGTCAAGTCAATATTGTTGTATTTTCTCGAGATCTGGATAGCTGTATCACGTGAACTTAAGTCGACTATATAGGTTTTTATTAACGGAGGTTTACACGATAATACAGATTGTACGACATGTCACATTTTTTTTTGTCGAAGAGAACGGATAGTATCGTGTAAACTTAATATGTAATGGGAGCGTATGACATTGAAAGAAAATATGAAAATCCGGCAGTCGTACGGCTTTGTTTTTTTGAAATGTTTCAAAACCATTACACTTTATTAAATCAGGGATTTATTTTCATGTAAACAAATAAAATAAATAAAGAAAAAACAAACAATTTTTTTGCTCGCGCTACTATCCTTTTTTCAAACACCTGGTTTCATTTTACTTTGATTTCAATTTGAAGACTTTATTGATAGATAAGATACGTACATACATATATTCTTAATCTATCTATATAATTAATAGGCTAACACATTTCTTTGTATCCCTTTTACGTACTTTCTACCGCACCGACTTTGAAAAGATATAGATGGGCTTAAAGCTTTTTCTCTGCAGATGTGCACAATACCAATTTTATTAAAATCGATCCAGTACTTTGGGAGTAAAACAATTTCTTTACTCCTTACTAACACATAGAAAGAAAATAATTTTTTTTTGTACATTTACAAATAAACAAGAACTTATGTATGATATTTTTATTTTTCATATAAACATTTTTTTTTCTGATTTTTTAAAAAAGAAATATAATGAAAAAATTATTGTATATTTTTAAGTTTATATATATATATATATATATATATATATATAATTTTTTTTTTTAAATCTATTTAAAGAAAATTGTGTATGAAAAATTTTGAATGAAATGCATTTAAAACTATTTCAAATTTTTTACATACATACAAATATAAAAAAAAATAAATGTTGGGTGCTAGAATGTAGCTGATTGTGTCAGCCGCTACGTTCACTAGTTTTTATTAAATTAAGTTTACAAGAAACTAATTTAGCTAAGAATTAATTTCAATTCAATCAGATTTCTATGAAAATATTAAATTTATCAAATTTATTTATTATACGGGCCAATACATAAAAAAATATACATTAATCCATTTTTAACAAAAAGCTTACAACATACCGTGCACATACTTTATATTCATCTAACAAACAAATCAAGTATTTGACATGGTTTTTTAAGGTAATTTATTTTGAAGTGAGTGGACTAAGTTAAAAAGCAAATTTCTTGAACTAAGTTTTAATTGCTTAATACTTAAAATCTTCCTCTGTACTTATAGAGAGTTGAATTTGAATACACATCTCATGTTTTGTTTTTCTTTTTTTCGTTTGGCCTTACAAATGAAATTCAATATTGAACTCTTTTAACATTGGCAAGAGAATCGAATTTATGACTTTTAATTTTTTTCTTCTTTCATGTACAAAGATTAATTTCGTGGTTTGAAATGGAGGATAGAAATTGGAACTGAAGAAATAAGAAAGTTTTTTTTTTGTTTAATGCACACACGTAGTACATATGTATGGATATGTGTTTTCCAAAAAATGTACTCAAGAATTGTTATATTACAATAGGTTTCTCCATTTTAAAGTTTGCTTTTCTTTATGATTTTTGTTTTTCTTCTTTTTTTTCACTGTAGTGCAAATGTCGAGTTCACGTTCGATTTTGTTGTTTTCGTAACACTGTTCCTAAAGTAATAGACTAATAGAGAGTTAAACTTTTTTTTACAATGAAATTAAATGCATACCACGTTTTTGAAAAGTTTTGTTAAAGAAGAATTTCTTTTACTGTTGTTAGACATGTGTGTTAGCGTGTGTTTGGCGAGGTAAAAGTATTTTCGTTTTTTTTTAGAGATATACAAGGGGTCGTATAAGTAATTTTAATTACAGTAATTTTTTTTCTGTAAATAAACTAGAAAATATGATTTAATGTTTAAAGTAACCTTTGAAAATTGTAATGAATTATTTTGAAAGAAATTTCGAAATAAAAAATAAGAAAACATTGAATTATTTAAATTATTAAGTTTTACGTTAAGTTCTGTGCATTCAACTTATAGAAGTAGAAATGCATCAGGTGGGCCATTTAAAAGTTTAAATTTAAAAATGCAATAAAACAAAAACGGTTTGAAATTTTGCCAAATTTATTTTTTTGTTGTAAAGTACAATTATTCCGGAGGAAACGAAATATTATTTCATTCATATGACTGCCGCGGCTGGCCTCACAGTACCACATTCGATCGGACCAATTTTCGAGAACTTTTTCAAGTGTTGACCTTCAAATGCTCAATTGCCTCTGGTTTGTCGGCATAATACTTATCTTTAACGGCGCTTCACAGAAAATAGTGAAATCGCAGCTTCTGGACAACTAACTGACATCACCATTTCTTCTAATTAAACGGCCGTCAAACTTTTGACGCAATAAATCGATTGTGGCATGAGATGTATGGCAAGTTGCACTATCCTGTTGAAACCAAACATCGTTCGCATCAATACCACAAAGAGCGGGCACAAAAAATCGGTTATCATAGTGCGATAGGTGTTTCCATTGACCGTAATGGTTGCGCCGAACTCATTTTCAAAGAAATATGGGCTAATGATGCCTCCTTCAAAATTGCCTTCAAAACTGCCTTCAAAACTGCCTTCAAAATTTTTTGAAATATTTGCCTTTTGCCAGGAAACGATATACTATGGCCTACAGTATCTATCTTCTGTAAAAATTTTACATAATTTTTTCTACACTATTTTGCCAACGAAATTTTGGCAGAAAATCTTTGATGGTTTGGATGCATGTGTGACCACGTGATGCTAAAGTTGGTTTCCCCGAGTACGAAAGTGAATTCGATAGTATTTACAATACGTTTTCAGACTAACCTAAATCAATGTTTTGAATAATGTCTCTGTTCACAGCAGTTATCAAAAGACGCATGTTGTTGGAGACGTAAAATATTCCCCAAATGCAATGGAAAGCTTTTTTACTCGATTTTAATCCAATGGGCTACCGTAGTATATCAACAACAATCAATACGGCACTAGCAAAAAATTAACTTTTTGTTATAACTTTGAAGCGTTTTTAACATTGCAAATTTTGTTGATATTTGAAAGACAGATCTAGATAATGAAAGTGCAAATTTTTGAAAATTGGTCCCAGGAAACGTTAAAATTGGGGAAAACGGACAAAATAAGTGAAAAATTTAAAATAACAATATATTTTTTACACGTAGTTTTTTGTGTGCTAACATTCAGAATTCGATGATATTTGGAACACAAATAGAATAGCTTACGAAAGTGTAATATGGTATGCCTTTTTCAAATTTAAACCTGGAAGAGGTTAAAATCGGGGAAAAACGATCCAAATTATATGATATGAGAAACATATTTAATTATTCAGTTTGTTTATGCGTTAATCACACGTAAACGACTAATTCGCTTTTGTTGAAATTTGGAGCACTATATAAGTATGTACAGATCCAACTGACGAAAGTGCAATAGATTGCATTTTTTCAAAATTGGATTCTGGGTACGTCAAAATCGGTGGAAACGATTAAAACTGATGCCTTTTCTTCTAAAACGACACGTATACTTTTTTTCTTAAAGCAAAGTTTTTTGTTTGCTCACATTCATCATCCACTAAATTGTGTTGTACAAAAGTACACTTTCTGAACTTACACTCTGAGGGGCCAATAAGGAGTAAAAGGAGAATTTTTGTTTCATGGTCTATTCCTACGAAACACGTACGAACTATAAAAATTAAGTCTTCAAACCTTTTACATGCTATACTTTCATCCAGTTCGAAATTAAGATCAAAAATTGACTTCATAGGAAGATTAGGCGTAGCACCTTCCATAAAAAATAATATTTATTATTATACATATCAATAAATAAATCAGCAGGAGAGGTCACAAATCGTCCTAGCATTTTCTTAATAAAGACAGACAAGTGTAACAGTTTTACGTGAGTATCGCCACGCTGGCGTGTCCCACGGTGCTTCCTTCCACCTATGAAGAAAATCAGCAATGAGTACCAAATTTGAAGGCATGTTATTTCTATATGATCTCCACACCTTGGTAAAGTGCCGGAGACTATCTTACCGATTTATGGGTCACGGCAACTGGTAAAGAATATAACTTCACATCGAGCTACTCTCTCTACACTCTCCTCGATTTGGGTATAAAACACAGCCACTACTTTGCTCCCATAAGGGGCCTCACAATAGTCAGGCAGGGACATAGTTCCCTGTGGCTCCTGACTCCTGTGATATCAGAATTAAACTTCCGATCAGGCTTCGTAACATAAATGCTACTACCAATTATAAAGACAGACAGGTTGCAAAGAAACGAATAGGATCGCCATAGGTGGTAGGTACATGTTATATATGCTGATTTTTGACAATTACATACTCTACATGAGTTTATTTTTAATCTACATACCATATGTAAGTGGTTATTTGCTGCAATTAGATCATGTTAAAGGGTATCAAACAATCGCGCTTGACCGACTCTAAGTGCATTACCTGTTTATTTTAGAATTTTTTTTTCTTTTAGTTTTTATCATTTAAATATTAAAACAAATCAATGACATATATGGACATTCATAAAAACTTTATAAGCTGCAATAATGTGTTAAAAATAGTATACGAACTGTACAACAAATGGCCCGTGAAGTTTATGTCTAGTAAGATATAGAGAAAGATTTAAAGTTACATATGTCACCATATAATGAATTATTTCAAACAATTTTCCCTTACAAATACTAACAAACCGCTATTTCATTGTGACAAGAAGATTTTGAAACTAGTACGGGCTGGTTAAACAAATTTAAAAAGTGCTGATGCAAATATAAGAGATTGTGATAAATTGCCGATCAAGATCTGGCATATAGTATGCCATTAAGAATTACATATGTACATCGAAATGTGTATCTTCATAATTTGACGTGATAAGGAGTAACATGCCGAATAATGTATTTAAATCTCTAAATACATAAGAAGCTTTCAATGAGGAAGAAAAGTGAAATAGTCTAATCCAAACTAAAATATTTCTTTAAATTGAAGCTTCTATGTATAAAATATATTTCAGGACCCATGCGAATTCATTATAGGGAAGTTCGACTGTATTACAAACGAAGTAATTACGAACCAGCGATCTCCGCGCTGATAGGTTACTTACTAGTTGCCGGGGCACCTTTATAATTTTTTAGTTAATACCCCTTCAATACCACTAAATCCAAATCTTTAACTTTGAAATTTCCATAATAAAGTTTTCCGTACTCTTCGCAAATATTTTGATATGTTTTTTCAACGTTTTGGAAAATGCCAGATGCTTGGAATACTGGAATGCTCAAAGGGGACTTCGCCACTTTAAGGAGGCGATTAGTACGCAATTTAATAAACTATACAGTAAAACATACATTCGCTACATTTATTTTATATTGCGCAATTTAAAAGAACTTAAACGTTTAAAAAAGATTAAAATGTAACAATATGTTGTCCATTACTCCACAATAGACCTCTTTTTTATCTGTGGGTCGAGTACTTGTGCTACCGCCTTCACTAACTTGTCCATCAGTCATAACAACTTTTCCTTTCTGAGATGGTTTTGAAGCCAATTTTTGGCAAATTATGTTGCATCCGTCGAAACAGCCAGTAGTCAAAAGAAGAAATGTTTAGAGAATATGGCGGGTGCGGTAAGACATCACATTTGATCGTTTCTAAATATTTTTTGACACCTTATGAGATGTAAGTTCGAGCGTTTGTATGCAAAAAAAATAATTCTGGCCGAGAAACAGTTTACACTAGGTAATCTATTATAAGTTACTATCCTGCGAAAATCCTACATCCCGCAGCCACTTTCTGTAAGCTATTCTGTTAACCTAATACAGAGACTGCCCTTGAACTTTTAAAGGACAATATTTGTAATTTAATAGAATTATCTTAAAAATTGCTATATATGTATATTCTACAATACACAGGACTGCTATATTTATTTTAGGATGTGTTTCCTATTATTTAGAGTAATTTTTTAAATCATAAGTATAATAAAATAATTATTTTTTCGTACTCTTAATTAAAAATTGAATATTAGTTTTATACTTTAAATTGCTACTTCAATAAAAACGTAAATAAATAGATTATGATCTTGATACCTAATAGTTTTAATACCCCGCTGCTATATAATTTCCTACAATACCTTTTTAAATAAAATTCATTGTCAAATTCTCACTTAAAGGTTGGTTATTTGCCATACGTACACCATCTAATCATTCTGTTTAACCACTTAGTAATAAGGAAATAAGTTCATACATGTTAAAAAACAGAAAAGCAAAAACTAAAAATAAGAATAAATATAAAAACCAGCAACATCAACAACATTAATAAGAAAAACTTTTTAGAAACTGAGTGGCAACTATAACCAAAAAAAGAACCTCAAAACTTCAATTTCAATATAACACTATAACACCTACGACCACTACATGTGGGCGCCAATTTTGATTTTGCGATATTAATACAAAACAAATGCATTTTTGTTTTTTTGTGTGTTCATTTCATTTCATTTTATTTTATTTCAGTTCATTTCATTCCGAATGTATGTTTGTTTCTGTATTTATGTACTTTGTAAGTTGCAACATACCAAGATTTTTTATATGACTATGATGGTGGTGTGTAAAATATGTGTGTTTGAGGCATGCCTCCATTACCATCACCACTACCACTAACTACTGTGTTTTTCCTTTATATTCTTACTAAATGTTGTTTGTATTTTCTATAACATTATACCTTCTAATCTATATGACTTTGAAAAAATCTCTGAAAGAGGTGGTGTTTTAGAGGACGATGTTATTTCAAGTTCATTTACGGAATAACACAATATTAGTGTCAGTATTTTGTTATTAGGAGCAAAATTGAAACTTAGCTTCTATTAGTAATTTTTTTATTAACGAATCGAAAAACTCTTTTATTTGGTTGATTTCTTTTTAAAATTTGAATGCAATACCTTTATATATAGATCCATTCCTCTGTTTGAGATATGTCTAATCGTGGAACCGAATTAGAAAATAAATAGTTCATGTATAAGTTTTTTTACGGGGCATTATTGTACTGTAAGTTCAGGTTTTACAAAATGTATAAAAAACAAAAAAAAATTCTTACAGCAACTAAAGTTTTACAACGAAAATGAAAATGACTATTTTTTACACATCGAAAAAAGTCTACAAGACAAAAACCTGCAAGAAAGAATAAAGTGGAAATATCTGGAAAGTGATACAATTTTTTAATAGATGTTATCGAGTACAACAAGAATCTGATTAAACATTTTTGTAACACCAGGATTAGCAAAAACCCGGGTTTTTTTTAAAAACCCAACCCACCGGGTTTTATTTGGTCTTTTGATGGGTTTTTTTGGGTTTTATAAATGTTTCCAAATTTCATTCAAGTCGACAATAATTTTGTTTGTTTATACAATCACGTCGTTTTATTATTTAAAGTGCAATTTTACACTCTTGGAGGGATCAAAGCGACATTGTATACTAAGAGCTGCTAAAACTGGGTGATCGAAGCAGATTGCTATTACTCCGTTTGATTCATGCATTGTTAGAAAAACGGCCTGAATATAAAGACAGATATGATTAAGTTATTCTTTTGCCTGATAACGCCCGACCTCATGACGCAAAAGTTCTAAAACAATTATTAGAAACGATCAAATGCCGTATCAGCCGAAATGTTCGCAGAATAGAACATTGCTCCGTCGGCTGTTGCGACGGATACACCTCTTTATACGAGCTTCCTTTACATGGCATTTCGCTAAAACGACTGTATGTATTATGGAACTTATTCGCTTCAAGCGCAAATTACCTCGTTCTACGGTTTAAAAACTTGGATTCACCGTTTTTCAACAAATAGTGTAAGGAAAGTAAACGCAACACATATTCATCTCGTTTTACGGCATTCTGATTTACGGCCACATTTTCAGAACCTATATAGTCTTATGAAGAGAAATGAGTGTATCTTTTAGCATGTCACCGAATCTTTCCTTTAAAGAAATACAAAAAAACTAGAAGAGTTTCTGAGACGAGATTTGGAAATTGGCTCAGAGGTGGAGAAAAGATGTAAGTAGTGATTTGATAAATTTGTTAATTCATGATCTCTTTGACGCCAACAACGGAACAAATAAATTTGTAGTCCCAATGCGCAAATTACACCTATTTTTGTTGTAAATAAGCTACGAAAACTACCTTCAAGCACTTATAAGTAAAGGATTTGGAAAGAAGGGGAACAGGCCTGTCAAATGGTGCATACTTTACTTAAGTAAAATTGAGCTATCTGTGTATATTCCCTAAGTAAACACATTTTTAATAAATTCTTTCCAAAATTTCTAAGTTTAGAAACGTTTTTAAACTCTATTTTTTATAAGAACCGTCCTATTTTTCGATTTATTAAAGCAGATACAGTGGTGGATATTTGTATACCACATTTCATCAAAATTTATTAAATTATTTACCTACATGTGTTGTCTATGGTGTGCTCAATATGTACCGTAACCCCTTTTTGTTTTCTTTTGCGGTTTTAGTTTTTATCTTTAGTTTATTTTAAAAGTAGGTAATCTGCACTGGGCAGTAATTTAGTACATTTTGATAGATTCCATATTCTTCACAAATTTTTTAAAATCTTAAATTGGTAAATTTTGTGATTGTTTAATTTCAACAGTTTTAATACAAACCATAAAGCAAAAATAGAAATGGGTCAAGGTAAACATAGCGTGAATTATTCATAAAATAAGCTCGAGAGGAATCATCGTTTGTAATATTGCTTCCCTATTGAAATTCTACAAAAAGATGGTGAGCAACGTATTAGTTCACATTCAAGCCTATGGGATATACAAAAGTGATACACAGTGCGCTAAGCCCAGAAAAACAACTCATAAAAAGGAACCTTTTAGTTATAGAGCCTCAGATTAGGGCCGCTTTAAATCCTCAACTCAAATTCGAAAGAAATTTTCAACAAGATTTGGTATCGGCATCTCCTCGCGAATAATTAGAAGGAAAAATGAAAAAAAAATTGCTTCTATACATTATGCAACATAAAGCATACGTATCGAAAAGTAACTTAAAGTCCCAAATTTTTTTTTGCTTGAACCTTCAGTAAAGCAACTTGAAAAATGTCCTTTGAAGTGACCATCTAAATTTTTTCGATTTGGATATGATTTAAAATGTTATATATGTCGTTCTTTAAGCATGCTACACAACCCCAGGTACACATTAATGACATTAAGGAATGATGCCGGAAATATGATAGTTTGGGTCGCATTTTCGCTTACGATGTTTGTTCTATAATCAAGATAGGTACGCAAATGGATCAGTACGCTTAGAAGGAAATATTTTTGAACACTATGGCTCCATTTGCAAAGGAAAACATGCCACTTAGATGGTATTTGTTGCATGATTTTTATCCGAAACACAATTCACTTAGAGTGAAGTGTTACTTGTGGCAAAATATACATTTTTAATTAGTCAACTCAATTACCACATCTTGAACCCATGTGAACCCATGGCATAATATAGAGCAATACTTTATTATTGTTAAACATAAAATTGTTAGTGGCTTTTGGACAGAAATCTGAAAGAAATGGTGAGCAATACCAAAGGAACGTTGCGTGGAACTTATAGCCAAGAAAATATGCAGTTATTAAGGAAAAGGGTTATCCCATCAAGTACTTAGCTTGTAATAAAATAAGTACCATAAGTAGATTTTTTTTTCTTGCCGAAAATAATTTTTTTGTAATTTGTGCTAAAAGCCTTGGCTTGGTATACGTAGCAGTTATCTGCTCGAAAACAGTTAAGTAGAGTCAAAAGCATTCCATTTTGACAAGATCAGGCTACTTGCCAGTTGTACTGTAGTATATACCAATGTGTATTAGATACAGCATGTATTCGTAACATACACTTGTAAGTAATTAAGTCTAGATTTAGATAGCTCACCAAGGTTATAAGCTATGGCCGGCCATTCGTACAGAAAATGGAAGACTGTTTCTCTTTTTTTACTGTTATTGCAACTGCGACAGTAGTCTTTGAGAGGAGTCAACGTCGAGCTGCATGCTCACCCAGCACCCAATGTCCATTTATTAGTGCCAGCAACCTCGATATGTCCCGTCTATTATGCGCTATAAGTTGCTGAGTGTGTTTTCCATCAAAAGAGGGCCACATTAACTTAGACAGTATATAACTGTCCATTATGCCATTTGCTCTCTCAGCTTACTAAAGAAAAGATCCAAAGATACAATTTTTGATAAACTCCAACGGATTTGTAACTGAAACCCCGGGGGAGATATTTAAAGCTAACTAACTAGTTTGCCCGTTCGTTATCATAATGGTCTATATGCGCAAGGATCCAAAGTAAGGTAATGCTTGACAGACGATTTAGCTTTGATAGCTCATTCTAACATTGTCTTACTAAGACAGATGTATTAATGTACAAATTAAGAAATAGAATCGTCAGCTGGCTATCTACAAAATTCCATAGCTAGTCTAGTTATATAAACCATTACTAAATTAAAAAAAAGAAAAAATACACTCGGAAAAAACCTGCAAGTTACCGCTTAGATGGCTATAAATAGCTATTTAACTCAGTAGCCTGATTGAGAACAATTTCGCATGTACTTTGATCTAACGCGCTTCTTTCTCCTCCAGTTTCTGTCACCATTTTTTGAGAAATCTTCTTTAGCTTGATCTTTTCTATGGGCTTTTCTCTTTATTTTTTCGCTGGACCATTACTTGTTATAGCCAGCACAACTTGTTGTACTTTGGTTCGTTTAACTGTGTTAATTTCTTTCTACAGTTCATACATCTCATGACCAACACTTTTCTTTGATACAAATAGGTCCATATATATCTTATGAAGTATGTTCTTCTGCAACTCGTAAGAAAAGCTTCAGCTACTTGCGCAAATACTCAGTTTTTAGTACAATATTTTTCTTCGAGACAGTCCTATTAGCCAGAACTAGTAAGAATAGATCCACGCTTTATTTCTAAACTGAGATTGCTTGCTTTGTTTATTGCTAACTGTCATGCAGTTATAGTCATCAACATGAACATACAGAGTCTTTTTGGTACTTGTGTGTGATGCAATTGCATCTCGCCCAGTTAGCTTGCTTTAAACACTGTCACAGAATCAGTTTTATATACGATGTACAAGTGGTAGGTTTCCATTTGTCTTCTCCAGAGTGATTATTGACGGTGAATGGCCGAATTAACTCATCTCAGGCTGCACTTTTAGGGCCTATTATGAAAGTTTCAATGGCGAGTGCTTATTGAAGCATCTATTCATTCCTAAACTTTAGGAAATTAACACCTCTTTTATAAAAATCCCTCTATATTTAGTATGTAAAAAATTCTATTATTACATTTTTTTGGTATGTTACCACTTTGAACACACATATGTATGTAAGACGCTGATATACCTGCACCACCTTAGTTTTTATTTCTAATGTATCACTCACTCTCGCATTGCAAAAGAGCAATTGTGAAAAGCAAGAATATGTGTTTTTGTACTTTTTTTTTTCTTTATTTATTTATTTTTTACTCTGTTATTTTGGGTTAAGTTTGAAATGTGTCTTTGGTTGTTGTACCTTGTCCACCTAAATATTGTGTATTTCTTGTTATTGTTGGCTGTTAGATGTCTAACAACAAAATGTGCGCGCGTGAGGAAGTGACCAAATGAATGAGTGTTTTCAGTTTTACATTCATACGTTGGTACACGTATAGACTCGTTCGTACACCTATATTTTTATTAGATTCTGTTCATTTTATTTTATTATACTCGTCGTACTGTATGTAAACGCCACATCTGTACGTACACAACTATATCAACAAAGCTAAGTTATTGATGTCTATTACATTTTATATATAAAGGGAATTTAGAGGAATTGTTTCAAGTGACTAGCAGTGTGTCACTGCATCACTGCATTATTCGCATACGTCCCTTTGAATTCATTTAGGAAAAAGGAAATATTTCAACAAAGATTTTTATCAATTAAATGTTAATGCATTGCATTTATTTCTAACCAAAATGGGAAACGAGTTTTTTTCTTTTTGACAAATTTGTAAAGCTTTTCATTTAGTTTTGTTTTATAATAGTATTTTAACAAAAGGAAGATAATTTTTTTATTAATTAAACTGGTTGTAAAACAGGCTTTCAAGTCTATTCCTATTTAAATTTTTTTTATACATATTTTTTACAAGAGAAAATGTTCTCTTTTTTTATTATTATTATTTTTGCACTTGAATTAATATATCACCTAGAGAATCTAGAAATAAATAAACAAATAATAGTTTGTTAGCTAATTTCTGGTGCTTCAAGCATATGGCCCATTGGCTCCACTTGATTTTGCATTTATTTTTTTGTTTGTTTTCAAATGAATTCAAGTAATTGTTAAAGTTTTGAAACTATTGACGCTTCTGTATGCACTTTTTCAACTTGGCATTACACTATAAGAGGCTATCTATTATCTAATAGAGAGATCGGACATTTATTACTCGACCGGCTTAAAACGGTTGTTTTAGTTTTGCCGAATACATTTTTTTTGTAAATGTAAATTTTTCGAATACCGAATAAACCGATTACTTTCACACGAATAACTGGTTAATTTAAATATGTATAATTTTTATACATTTTTATATTTTTTATTGCAAATATGCTCATAAAATAATCATTTATTATGTTTAATAAAGAATGTCTTATTTTTATATATACATATATATGACAACCTTGAATGTCTCACAAAGAACGTGAAAACCGTGGTAGATTGAGAAAGATATGCCATTTGAGCAAAAATTACCTTTTTAAATTTTCTGTAAATATTAATTTTTTATATATGGAGAATGATGATCAAATAGACTCTTTGAAAGGGACTTACAAACGCCGGCTCTGAACGGTAAATGTATTAGATAGTGGAGTTTTTGACAGCGTTAATTTTCATAACCAGTCGCTAGCAGCATTGTGATGTGATACCGCTGTTGAAAATTGTAGATGGTGTGGCATGGGATTAAATAGAGTACTTCTTGGTTGGTAAACGGGTGTCTTACCTAACATACCACAGTGGCACACACTATCAAATACGTGGTTCA
Organism: Wohlfahrtia magnifica; assembly: GCA_023159175.1. Lineage (NCBI taxonomy): Eukaryota > Metazoa > Arthropoda > Insecta > Diptera > Sarcophagidae > Wohlfahrtia > Wohlfahrtia magnifica. The sequence goes on from JAKWBJ010000523.1 coordinate 586,894, forward strand.
TGCATTTATGTTCATATAGATGACCTTTGAAGTGTGAAAATGTTTGTATTTCGATGCAAAGGATAAGTCTAGATATATTGAGTGTCCTTGAATACTAAGCTGAAAAGGCTCTTCGACACCATGAATTGTTAACCACATTAAATATGTGTACAAAATTAACATTATTGTGGAGCAAGGAAAACTTGATTATATATCAAGTAGTCTCTAACTGCTAACAAATAAAACTCTTACAAAATACGCTGTAAAAATGTATCACTAGATGAAATATTAGAACGTTGTGTTATCGCAGAAAAAAAATGTCCGTTGAGGCCTTAGGTCGAACGTTATTCTAGCATACTTACTTGCTAGAAACTACAACATGGTAAAAAATTTAACAACTTTATTTGATAATGCAACAAAAATTAAGAAAAATTGTATGTTAATAAAAGAACCGGTTAACCGGTTATTTGATACATTTTTAATCGAAAACCGATTTTTCTTTCAATTTTACCTTTTCGAATTATTCAAAAACCGTTTTTTGAAAAAAGTCGAGTAATCGATCTCCCCACTAGATAATCACAGTTTTGCCAGAAATTTTTTTTGAAAAATATTTACGCTTAAAAAAAAAAATTCGAATTTTCCTTACATGTTAAAAAGATTTCCTCAATGAAAATCCCAACGCATTTTAAGTAAAAAAAAAAAAAAAACATTCATGGGATCCATAGAAGTTTTAAATTTAAATTACTTAAAATACATACATTTTATGGATAAATAAGCTTTTTCTAAAATGCTTATTCATAACCTAAGTATGCACGGCTTTGGATCAGAGCAAATAAAACATATTTCTTAGAAGATTTGCACTCCTTTTTTTACGATTGTTTCTATCGTAGTTTTCGAAATATTGCGTTAAATAATTTTGTTTTTATAATTTTTAACAGTTATAATGTCAATTTTATTCAATAAAAAGAGAAATATAGAAATGAAGAGTCGTTTGTACTGTTTAGGATCCATTTCATGCTTTGGAGTCACCCATCATGTCCCAAAATCCTTGATATCGTCTTTCGATTTTGGTCAAATCTTGGTGTAGTTGCTCTCCTTGCTCATCGCTCGTATCACCAACACTAGGCGACAATTGAAAGTACAAATTCGTAACTAATATGATAATAAAAGATATTTTTATAACTCATATGAAAATAAAAAATAGAAACATATCTGAAAAATAAAAGTTAGTTTTAAAATATACAACATAGAAAAATCTAATTTTTAGGGATTTTTTACAAATTAAATTATATTTCACAATTGGAAGTATAGAAATCCAATATATTAAATGAAATTAATTCCTACCATAAATTATAAGTCTTTACTACTTGTTTAATGTTTTTTAAGGAATACTTGCTCATTTAATTTTTATTCTGGTACAGAACCATATGACATTAGTACTACTATTTAAAGTTATTTTAATGTCTAGAACTTTCGACATCTTATCACTGGGACTCAAATCTGATAATTGAAGCAAACATTCCCATATTTGGTTTTTAATTAACAAAAAAAAAAAAAAAAAAAAATACTATGCAATGCTTAATGTGTATTTAGGATTTTTATACTGTTAGAAAAAATCGATCCTACTCGTAATTTCATTTTTTCGTCAGATTTATTAAAATTTTCCTGAAGTGTTTTACCAAACATATTTTCATCGATTTTTACTAAGTTACACACTCTTCGTTTTGAGAAACACACCTAAGCCATAATACTCCCTCCATTACGCTTTACAGTACGCTAAACGAAATTAAGCCCGACGTAATCTCAAAATAGAACCTCAGAGGAAAAACAAAATGAATGTAGTTTTTTTGAACGGAATTTTGTAAAACGATAAATACTTATCGCCACTTAACTACTCTGTTTTCTTTTGGTAATTTATTTGCATTTAAGCGTTTTTTGGGTAAACATACTTCTTTAAGCGTTTTGAGCAATAAAATATTATTTAAAATAAAGGCCTGGTTAGCCGAATGTTGTAGTATTAGTATATTAGTATATAAAAATAATATAATTATATACATATGTACATATTAACAAAAATAAAATACAACAAATTATATACCAAATTATTGCCAAAAAGCTTATATGGAGTATAAGGTTATATATTAAATAAATGCAATATTATAAGTCAATATACACAAGTTTTTTTCTTCCTGGTTCACGATAGACCAATATAACCAAATTTTTTTTACACACTAAATTTAAGTCATTGGAAATATCTTTTACCTGATATCCTTCTTTTTTTGTTTATCAAAATAGTACTCAGTTAAATGTTGAAACTAAGTGGCCTACACCTCGGAAACTAGTTGTTGCTGATCCAAAGTTCTTTTTAATTTGATCTAGAAATTACAAACTTACATAACTACTTACACTTCCATTAGCGTGAGAATGTTTGCTTGTCACCTAGGAATGTTTATTAAAGCTGTTTTTTTAGTTTCTTCCTTTTCCACATTACAATATACTTACGTAGGAAGCTATTTTGAATTAAAAAATAGTAATATTTTTTAAATTCAGGTACACATTTTCTAAAACGTATTTTAAATTGTTCAAATTATTATAAATTGCTTTGTTCAATTGTTTTAAATTGCTATTTTAATTGTGTGAAAAAAAGTGCTAAAAAAGAGTATGAATATCCCTATTTAACATACAGACAGTCCATTACTGCCTTACAAATGTCACATAACAACGTTAAGAAATTCTATTTTCTACAGAATGTTACGTTACAGCAACGTGACGTTTAAATTCAGTAAGCTTTATATTGATTCCCATATAAAAAAGCGAACAGCTGACACGTTACGTTACGACAACGTTCAGATAATTCTAATTTGAGTTTGTTTGCATCAATAAAAAAAAGTATAAATAATCCCTACATTTTGGTGAATATGAAAAAGCTGTCCGATTTTAACTACGCTTCTATTTTAGTAGTAAAAAACCTACATGTAGACATTTTCCCCTATTTCTCGCAACACTGGATAATCACAAAGTACATGCCTATGGCCATTTGAAAAATGTTTAACTGTATTTTAATAAAGTTTCGTTTATTTTGAATAAAATTTCGGTCTCTTAACGATAAATAAAAGTAAATATGAATGTATGTATATAACGTGACTAGAAGATTATTACAATAAGCTAGACTTTAATTACTACAAAATTTGTAAAGAAAAACTCACTATCACAAAAGGACAACTTATTTATATACATATAGATAAGAATATATATATATATATATATATATATATATATATATATATATATACATATATATATATATATATATATATATATATATATATATAAATAGCTTTTACCCGTTTCTTACCGTTTTTGACTGATGCGGCTTAATAACGAAACTTAAACTGTTACTATTTTCCACACATGCAAAATTTATTATTTAGTATGAATGGGAGTTGCACGCCTACTTATCCAATTTCGCCCAGTTGTTGTTGTTAATTGATGATGTGCCTTATCCAAAGTTCTTTAAACTAAGCTTATAAAATTTTATTATTACCGTTCTTAAGATATACAAAAATAATAGTTCTATGGATGGATATGCCATGCCCACTTATCCAATTCCGCCCAGTTGTTAATTGATGATGTATCTTATCCAAGAAGTTGTTTAAACCAAGCTTAGAAACTTTTATTATTACCATTCTCAAGATATACAAAGATAATAGTTACTATGGATGGAGATGACACGCCCACTTATCCAATTCCGCCCACTTTAAAACTAATGATTTGTATTGACTACCAAGTCACTTAGATCAAGTTCAGTAACTGTTGTTCTAACCGTTCTCTTAATATACAAAATACAATAATTCGCCAATATTTCCACTGATGTTGTGGATTGGCTACGGAGTTATTTAAGGCAAATTCAGAATCTTCCACTATTAACGTTTTAAAGATATACAAAATCAATATTTACTTTGTATGGGCGGTGCCACGTCCACTTTTAAACTGATGATTTGTACTGACTGTCATTTAGATCGAATTTAGGAACTTCCCCTTTTACCGTTCTCGAGACACAAAAAATTAATATTTATTTGTATGAGAGGTATCATGCCCATTTATTGCCTGATGATTTGTATTAACTACGGAGTCATTTATACCAAATTCAGAAATTTAAATTTTAAACGTTTTCAAGATATACAAAAATCAATATTTACTTTGGATTGGAGGTAACATTCCCACTTGCCCAATACCGTCTATATTTGCCTCAGAACTTGGAATATGTGCTCTAAAACTGCAGAAGGAAGTATCCTATTTGTTCCAGTCGTTTTCAAGTTTTAAGCATCCGAACAAACCACAATCCATTTATATATAGTGCTTGCTTTAACATCCGGCTTTGCCCGGAAATCTTTGTATGTAGAAGATATTTGGGGACAACAATTAATTGTACACTTTCTCAGAGTGTTTTTTTATTGATTTAAAGCCTCAATAAAAAACAACATCTATTTATTTTGTAAAGAAGATGCCACGCACACTTATCCAAGTAATTTAGACCAAATTCAGACTCTTCCTTTCTAGATATAGTTACCAAAATCAATATTTATTTTGTATTAGAGTCACCGTGATCACCTATCCAACCACGTTTATATTTACTGCGCAACTTTGAATATGTGCACTGAATCGATGTTCCAAATCTTATTAAAATACCTTCAACAGAGCAGTGACAAAGTAATGATCACGTACAGTGCCATCTATTGAAAAATTTCGACTTTTATTTTTTCCTAAACCTTCGCGTAGCAATTACGAACAAAATCGCAGAAAGAAGTATCCAATTTGGTGCAGTCGTTTTCAAGTTTTAAGCATCCGTACAAATCGCAATTCATTTTTATATATATAGATGTACATTAATTATTTTGATTATTACATTGCAGTGTAGGCTCCTGATTTTTAGATTCTATTTTAGATATACATACATATGTACTAGATTTATAATATCAAAACCACTAAATCCCAGTTTTCTAATATTTTTTATTTAATTTTTACAAGAGTTATTAAATATATATCTTCTTAAAGCAAAAAATTCATAACTCAAAGTCTTGCATCTAAATGTAAAATCAGTTGAATATTAAATGAATTTAACGTATTATAGTATCAATACACCTTCCAATAGAAAAAAGGCAAAGAAAAAAATCAATATGCCATTCAATGAATAATGAAATATCTTCGGAGATATTCCCACAATGTGTATAACTTATAAATCAAGAGCACGAAAAAATACGAAAAACTAACAACAACTGCCAAGACAACTAAAAAAAGAAAAAATCCTAAGAAACAATATAACTACTCACTCATGTAATCGTAAACAAATCTATAAAAAGAAAAATTAGATTTCAACGATTGCCAACTATTTTACTACAATATAGATTTGTTTGTTAACTCTTTTAAAATCTTTACTCTTTACTCCTTTTTTGTTATTTTGTAATTTTACTGAACTTGACCAATGAATAAAAAAAAGTTGAAAAAAAAACTTAAAAAAAATATAATGTGGTATTTTTGCAAAAGTGTGATTGCTAGAGATGAGATAAAATAGTAATAGAAATCGATACGACAAAAAATAATGTTGTAAATTTTAAACTTAAGACTTAATATTTAACAAAAAACTGAACGAAAAAAATAATAAAAAAATAGTATTGGAAAAGCTTAAGAAAAAAAATTTAACTGAAAGTCATTCCTTTTTTTTCTAAATGTTTAAGCGAAGGAAAATGAAAAGAAAAAAAAAGAAATAGAAATAATAAAAACTTGAAGGCTTTAAACAGACGGACGGACGGACGGAAGGACGGACGGAAGGACGGACGGACATACATACTCTACGTTTGAATATCAAACAACATAATAAACATATCTTCTCGTACCAAGTGCATCATTGTGTAGTAACATCTTTTCGAACAACCAGAAACTACAGCAGTTACAAACAACATTTAGAACAACGATATCTCGAAAGATGGAAAGAAAAATGAAGAGCAGAACAAAAAATTGGGAGAGCGAAAAAAAAACAAACAAAAAAAATGAAACGAAACTAAACACGATCATAATCTATTTTATCATTAATAATTGAAATTTTTACCTAAAAATATATTCAAAAATGTCTTTTGCAAAAGTTGCGACATAGCAATTGTATCTGCAATATTCCTTATACCTCTTTTATCTTATGGCAACCAACACATGCATCCACATTTTTAAACCTCAACAATATAGTATTTTTGTACAAAGGACAACACTTAAGAAATACAATACTTTAAGTACAGGGACAGTACCGAGAAGAAGGTAATAGAGAGAGAGAGGGAGAGATTAGCGTTAAATAATCCTACTCTACGCCAATTTAGCGTAGTGCTTAAAGTGCTTGCATACAATGATTTAGAGTTTTAATATTTGTTTGTTTGCATATTTGCCGGCTCAAAATGGCGAATTTCAGTTCCAATTTTTAAGAAAAAAGTACGTCTGTAGCCGGTCTTAGGAACTTAGGTGAACTTTTTTTTTCAGAAATAAATAAAATATAATACATACCATAATTGGAAGAAGGTGTTTAAAGGATAAATAATTAGAGGCTTTAACCCTCTCCGAGTGTTCCATCAAAGAGACCACCATGACTCACCCATTATGAGAGAAGGTAAGAAAAAGGGAAAACAAAAAAGAGTAATTCTATGAAAGCGACAGATAGGCTCCCACCATTATACCAAATACACAGATGACGTTGTGTCTACACAACTACAAATGGCAAAACGGCCATCTATCTTAAACCTGCTACAGTAGGCCCATAACTTTGCTTAGCTGGAAGACAAAAAAACCGATTTCAATGAAACTGAAATAAAGGCAATGAGTCACACCTTAACTCCAAGATTTTTGTCCAATTTAATTTGACATTTTTTTGATTCAGTGGCTAAAATAAAGACAAAGATTCGTTATGGAAGCCATATGCCTCTAAAGGTGGTCCAACCATAATGCACGATATTAATTGTGAGTCACACCTTAACGTGAAGTTTTTTGCCCAATTTAATTTCTTGGATTCAGTGGTTGACAAATTAAACCATGGAGAGGTACACAATTGAGCAACCTAATCGACCAAATGTGTCCACAATCGGGAGAATTGTGAGCAAATTTCAGCTTTGTCTGTAGGAAATATGAAAACACCTGTGCAAGCTCGCACCATTTGTTCTGCGGAAAACATTGCTGTTGTTCTCGATGGTGTGACAGAAGAGCTGTCAACCTCGACTCGTCGGCGTGCCCAATAATTGAACATCTCACGAACGTCATTGATGCGAATTTTGAATTAAGATTTGAATTACATGCTTACAAGGTTCAATTACTCAAGAGCTGAAGCTTACTGGGTATTTCAAGCGTCATCAATTCGCCGAATGGTTTGTTGAATAGGCAGATTTACAAAGAAAACCATGTTCAGCGACGAAGTACACTTTTTCCTCAGTGGATTCGTTAACAAGTAGAATTGCCGCATTTAAGCAAATGACAACCTACGAGTGATAATTGAAAAGCAGATGCATCCACAAAGAGTGAATGTTTGGTGCGGTTTATGGGCTGGCGGCGTTATCGGGCGGTACTTCTTCAAAAATGAGGTCGGCCAAGCAGTTACCGTGAATGGAGTTCGTTATTGCGAGATGATAATGGACTTCTTGTGACCAGAAGTTTGGGATATGGACTTGGACGATATGCGGTTCCAATAGGATGGTGCCACTTGCCACACAGACAACGAAACATTGGCTAAAATCTCATGTCGTGGCGATGTTAATTGTCCGCCATGATCATGTGATTTGACACCGTTGGACTTCTTTCTTTTTTAGGGATATTTAAAAGAAAAAGTGTACGTCAATAAACCAAGAACAATTCAAGAGTTGAGGGATGAGACAATTCGGCACATTAACGACATTGAACCTCAATTATGTAGCAAAGTCATTGAAAATATGCACCGACGCGTCTTCCTCATAATGTCGCAATACATAGCTCCAGGAAAAGTTGGTTACATAACAGTCACCCTATAAACGAATATTAAACAAATAACCAAAGAGTTATTATAGTTATAAGAGTTATTAGAGTTATACTTAGTCATATATAAACGACAGAGTAATCAGCAGTAGTAAATAAAAGCGATAGATTTGAATCCTATCGTTTAATCGTTTAAGTTTCGTGCTATTTTAGAGTCCAAAATTAAAATTGGGGTGTTGTAGTGATTAAAGTGCTTATGTACGACACAAGCATCATCGTGACTTTGGATTTTAAATAATTTCTCCTTTATTACGGAAGGAAAAGAAAAGGAAAATCAACTACAAAATCATAGAAAACGTCAGCCAATAGGGAAAAAGAAAAAAGTAGAAGTCTGTAATGAGCAGCAGCAGCAAGGCTGCCGAACCACCATTACACCAAATATACAGAAAGTATATTAGGCGACGATATATGACAATATTTATGCACCTACTACATTGCTTAGCTAAAAGACAAAATGTTTGCGAAGAAATTAAAATATGGCAAAAAGATGCATTGTGGCAGTTATATGCACTCAAGAGGAGTAACAAAAAAAAAAAAAAAAAAAAAAAAAAAAAAAAAAAAAAAAAAAAACATACAGTCTGGTAAATAGACAATTTGTTAAAAGAATTTTCGTTGCATGGAAAGAATACTATATATAATGTTGCTGATACAGGAACGGCAAAGTTCTCTACATACGCAACCGTCCAGAAAGACAAGAAGTAAAGTCGTGTAAACAGAACATTTATTGAAGTATTGTGAACAGCTTAAGTCTACTTAAACTACTCTTCCATATCAGCACAAATATTTTTTAATATTTCCTGATATTCGGCGACCGATATATTGCCAAAATATTACAATCGGAATAGCTGTCACCACTTTCTAGTCACTCTATATTGATTAAAATTTTAGCAATTAAATAAAATATTTAGTACAATTTTTATAATCCTCCCCTCTACTAAAACTTATTGTTAACGGACCTGCTTAATTGTACATCAATATGAACCATCAAGGAAATGCTTATGAAAAAACCCTAAGTCTATCTGTGCGAACTTACTGTAAGCATAGTTCCACCTTCATCCAACAAAGAAAGAGATAACAACAACAAGAATATAAAAAAGAAGAAGCTTGCACAAAACTATCAACCGGCAGAAGCTATAGAGGAAAACCCAGCCACTACTTCTATAAACCTATACATGCACCACATAAAAGATAGTACAAAAAAAAACAAAAATTAAAACGCCGACTGAACAACCAACATAACGACTGACAGATTCGGGACTTATAATAAATTTACAACACCAACAACAATAATAAACAAATCGAGAATAAAACTAACGCAGAGGAATAGCTTTACAAAAATTTCGTCTTTAGCAACCTACAACAAACAAATAGCAACAAAAACTAACAACAACAATAGCAATGAAAATATCTGATGCAGCAGCAACTGAAGCAAAAAGACGTTTACTATCGCAGCTAGTGATGATGCTTGTGCAAGACTTAGCTGGCTTATTGAAGTCAAAGACCATAGCCAAAGTGAGGAGAAAACGAGAGTAAAAGAAGAGTTTTTTAGAGGGGGAAAAAATCATTAAAACCAATATAAAGTCTGCAATAAAATGTAAAGTCTTCTTATGTCATTGTTATTCTTGTTTTTATTGCTATTGTTTTTGTTGCTGGTTATGTCCTCTCTGAAACACTGCGCAGCAGACACCTGATATAAGAAGGAGCAGGAGATGAAAAAGGAGTTTGTTAGTAATAATTCTATATTGCATTTAAGTGCAGCGACAACAACATCATCATTATCATCATCACACAGATGGTAATGATCATTATCATTATTATTCTTATTGATGTCGTAGACGTCGTCATTATAAGCTGCAGCATGAATACATGCATGCAAGTATGTAGCCTTTAGGGGCTACTCAACCATTCTCTATACCCTTCAATAAGAACAACAACAACTGCAGTACCAGCTATAGTATTTATATTAAACAACAACAATGAGCATCCTCATATAGCGACAAGAATTACAACAACAACAATAACATCAACGAAAATAATTCACATTCCTATTGTAAGAGTTGATTTTTAAATATTTTTCTCTTTTCAAATGTCTTTGTCGCAAATAAGTGGGTATGTTGAGTTCATCATTAGTTTGATCCCCACACGTTGGATAGATAGTGTGCTATTGTGGAAGATAGTCATTATTCTTTATTTTTATATCGAGAGAATAGGCTGGCGAGGTAGAGTGGTGAGCGTGCCCGCATACAACTCAAGCGAACGAGGTTCGAATCCCTAGCAGAGGACATGATGAAAAAAATTTAATTGCGTTTTCGTGTGTTTAATTCGAGAGACTTCAAAAACCTCCATCTAAGGGAACTCTCACTGACATTCCAGCTTACCTCACATGAAGGATCGGGAGAAAAAGCCATCTACTGAGAAGAAATGGCAATGCTAAGAAAGGAACACCACCACCACTTAGGAAGTCACCGGTGACCAGTCCGAAACCGTTGTGGGGCCGAAACTGGAGGCGGCACGTGTTTGTATTTACACTTACGTGTCGTTAAGCCTGACCAGTGGTATTCTGGTGCCACGAGAATCGGGAGCCCCAGGGATTCGACCTCTGCATGATTGTTGGGTAGGCCCCCTTGTAGGAGCTTCGTGGTGCTGTGACCCATATCACGGCAGGAGTTTGGATAATCCCCGACTCCTCGCTAAGGTGTGAAGATTATGAGTGTCCTAACAACACTCCTACGAATTGGTACTCACTTGTAATATTCACTTGTGGGTATCATAGGTGGGGGTGTTGGTGGACGCATTGTATTCAGTCGTGCCATTTGGGCACCATGGGGTATGCCGCACGCCGAGGACTCACGTACACCCAGATGACCACTAAACAAGTAGCTTGAGCGAGGCGAGCTAAAGTTGCTTGGAAATAGACTGATTAACGAAACTGAAAGAAGGCAATGAATGCTTACCATATGCTACCATCACTATGTGAGTTCTTCGAGCTTTGAGATTTTGTTGATGAATATTTTATTAAATTAAATCTTCGGGGAAGATGGAAATTTAATGAATATTAAATTATTATTGTTATTATTATATTAGCATTGTTAAAAGATTGAAGTATTGCGACCCTTCGTTTAGAACAAAAGCTTGATGCCATGACATCCTTCACGATATTGGTTGTTGCCAGTAGTGATAGATTCCTATTTCTTTCTTGATAAGCGCTGAGCTGTCTCCTTTTAAAGTGTATCTGTGCCGCACAGTTAGTGAATATGTGCTTTGATATTCACTTTCCTCCTTATGAAATCTACACATTTACTCTTACTGTGTACAAATATTCTTTGAGCCTGCAATGCCTAATCAAAAAACAGTTATCGTTCTCGTGCTATTTTCAGATTGTCCGGCACTCAGCAAAAGTTTAGACTATCTCAAAACCGTTTAGCTTGAGAAGAGTACACGTAGGCTCCTCTATTCTGGTTCTGGTTCCACCGAATTTCTACATAACACGGGACCCAGCAGATTTACCCAGACAGTCCTATACTGATTTTGAGTCAAATGGCAGCTTGACTATTTGATAGCATGGCTCTTTTTTTATTTATTTACTTTCTATACATGACCGAGTACCCAAGCTAAAATCTCATCAGTGTGTATCGATTAGAAGATACGCAACATATAATTACAAGAGCTCGTGTATATAGGGTGGGCAAATTTGAGTTTAGGAAGTAAATTGATTTAAAAACACACTTTTTTGACAAATTCAGTTTTATTCATACCAATATAAAATAGAAATATGGGAATTAGTAATGGAATATGATGTCGAGCAAATGTTCACTTCTAGCACGTCGGCAGACGTCTACTCTTGTCACAAAATTTTGAACCACATTTTGCAACAAAGCTTCGCTCATCTCGTCAATGCAACGCTGAATTTCATCTTTCAGAGTGTCCGCTGCTTGTGATTTGTTCACATAAACCCAGTCTTCCAAATGGCCCCAGAGAAAATAATCCAGCGGTGTTAAATCACAAGAACTAGGCGGCCAATTGACATCGCCAAATCGGTAAATTTCTCATGCAATAAGTGAAATGTTTGGCTGTGGCCACAAAAAATTGGTTATCATGGTTTGGTAGCGCAGAGTATTAAGGGTGACGGCGTTTCCTTGCTCATTTTCGAAAAAGTATGGGCCGATGATTCCGCTTAACCACTTTCCAGGACTGTTTAGAAATTTTGTGAACCCCATATGCGATAATTTTGTTTCTTTACATAACCGCCTAATTGAAAATGGGCCTCGTCACTAAAGATGATTTTGTTGAAAAATACGTTGTTTTCGTTCAATGCGTTGTTTTTTCAAATTGCCAATTCACAAATGTTCGACGCAAACAATGGTCGGTTGCGTTTAATTTTTGAACGAGTTGAACTTTACAAGCGTGAAGATGAAAATCTTTATGCAAACTGTTGCGCAAAGTTTCTCTGGTGATGCCCAATTGTTGCGAACTTCGACGAGTTGATGTTCCAGGCTCATTCTGAACACTTTGCTGTACAGCGGTTATGTTTGCATCACTACGGCCACAACGACCGTATTGTTTTGATCCATTGTCAGTAACAGTACCATGAGCTTAAAATTTAGCGATTAAATTACGCACAGCGATCTAAGAAAGAGTCTGATACAGTAAAATTTTTACAATTTTAATAGTAAATTTTCACAACTAAAATTCTTTTTTCAAGAGTGTAGCGTTCCATAGTTAAAATTTCCCAATTCTTAACATTTCATCATTTGACAGCCAATTTACTTCTTAACCTTAAGTTCGTCCTCCCTGTACTTAGGCAAATCAGCGTAGTTGAACTTCTTATCAATATAGTCTGGTACTCAGCAAAGTGGGTTGTTGTCCTGCTTTTGTACTTCCTATCAAAGTTGAATTGTGTACATCTTTTGACGGCATAAACTTCAGTTTAGAAAATGCTTGTGGGCTTTCAACTTTTTATATTATTATTATCTTTATGGCTTTGTTTTCACTATTTTATACACCGGACTGGAGTTCTGGCGCAGCCGTGTGGTTGTTTTCCATTGTCCCAGTTATGCCAACACACGGCAAACTTTGTATTTATTCTAGCTT